>CM063502.1:140915320-140959394 GCA_032207245.1 Pardosa pseudoannulata | reverse complement strand
CTTTAATTAGTGTTATCGAAGCATACGTAAAAATTATTTCTTTTCCATTGTGTATATTTCCAGAACAGTACAATACCATAACAGTTGGTGTTCGTTCGAAATGATGCTTCGACGTTCTCATCGTCAATCGCCAATATCGGGTCAGATATAAGTGTTTTCTTTAGTCAGTCAGAAGAATCAACCAGTTCTTTTCCCTACGGAATATAAAGTAACCTGTCAGCGACATTTGAAATGGTTGAGCTCAATGACAAAAATCTTTGATGAATCAGTGGTAATAAAAACAGAGTCCTAGTAAATATCTGACGTTATGTTCCTTTTTGAGGGTTAGGAAACACTTAATACTTTCACTTTCCATTTTTTCTATATAAAAGCAAATACTTCTTTCCAACATTAGAAGTCCTGAGATCTTAATTTGTTTTGAACAAAATAGACAATTTGTTGGGCTTAGGAGAAATCCGGTTTCTTGAGTTAAGCACGACATTAAGACGTTGAAAATTGTCTTTAAAAGGTTTAGAGAATGTGACAATTTTCTCTAGACAATAGAAACTCATGATCTACTTTAGATGTCGTAGTAAGTTCTCCATCATTGTTTTGAAGAATGCTGACACATTGCATAAACCGAAGGGCATAACCTCAAACCTACTTGCATAATAAAAGTTTTTTCACGATCCATATTATCCACTATAATCTGCCAGTAACTAGAATAAAAATCTAAAAAAAGAACTTGTCTTCATTTAAACACACTAAAATAATTTTATTAGGTAGCAGAGGGTAGGAGTCATTTTCATGATTTAGATGAGACGACGATCGTTAACATAAAATAGCCAATCGTACTTCTTAATCATCATATTAACAGATAATTTTTCATCATGTTTGTGACTGGTGAAGGGATTTTGTTGTATTTGAACTCTCTGCGAAGTAAGCATGCTTGCAAGCTACTTAACTTTCCTCTTCTCTGCGGCCGGAAAAATATTAGAAATCATTACGGCTATAAGAATCTATAGCATTGAATAGACGATAAGGATTGGTTATTGATTAGTGACAGATTTCCTGCATAGGTTCGGATGGATTCATTAGCAGTGGACTACATGTGATGGTCTTCCGTAGTGTAAACAGATAGGCCAGTTGTCAGATGTTTTTTTCCACACATCGGTTTTCCGGTCAGTCTGAAGTGCATGTCTGTGTCGTCTTGCAGCAGTGGTATATGTTGTTTGGCATCTGGGCCTCACATCAGACCACTTTATTTATATGTCCAAATGGCAGATAGGGGGTAACGATTTCTCCATTTTTTCCTTGCGATGTTTTTTAAGGTTTGTACTCTTTTTTGATATTTTGAACCTGGATAGAGATTAACGATCTTCTCTTTCCACTTTTTATCTATCAATTTCCCCTATTAAAAGGGTTAAGTCTTGTTCCTTGCCGAGGTAAGCTATGAAGATTAAGCAGAAAAAAATTTAACTGAAGTCCCCTAATCCTTTCTTGCGTCATGTATACAATGTGCTGTCACCATTTTATGAAATTCTGAGTTGGTTTGATATTTTTTGTGAGTAGTACTTGGTAAATGTTCTTCAAAACTCCTTTCATCAAATTCAACATTTTGTCGTTATCTGTCATAGGGGAATTAACTTCCTGGAAAAGCAAAATCACACTCTAACTTTAAAATTGTGAGCTTTCGACAGGTTTCTGTGCTCTCCTTTCTAGCTCTTTTTGAGGTTTTGCAGGTAACGTCTGGAGTCTCCAAATGTGTAAATCAGTTGCTTACTGAATTCATCCCGCAAATTCAGATTTTATCGTTTTCGTATTATTTCTTAGAAGTACCATTCAAAAAGGTGTTAGATATTATTATGATCCTATCTGTTAAATTTAGTGGCGCGCTCATATTCCTATTACCGTTCGTTGGGGTCTTGACAGGGATCTAGTAGGAAGACAGATGGGTTTCTAAATTGCTGAGTGTAATGCAAAAGGCCATCGACACCTAGAAGGATTCAAGACCACATGCTTCGAAGGATTGCAGTTATTACACTAATTGTTTTCCTTCTAGTCTCAGGATTATAAAGACCGCAAGAGGGAGAAAATATTTTAGGCTGTCTTTATTTGTGATATCTTCCACTGTTCTTCCCTAATGCTACCCTGCGTCTCCCCACAAAATGCTGCTTAGCTAGGTGTGGGAGAATATGTTCACTTGAACTGCAGAAACGTGAAAAGCATTTTATTAAATGTTTATCACGTGATTGAGAGAACTAAGAAAGGACCTATAAACTGAGTTGCTTGTTCCTTTATACCTCAGTTGAATATTCTGGAACATCGCTCCATGAAGCCGAAGAAATTTCTAGTAACTTCTAAAATTAACTAAAATGAATAAGAAATAGAATTTAAAAAATGCGGGGGATTTCATGGGTATAAAGAAACCGGGGATCTTCTGCTCAGAAGTGTATATTGATTACGACTGCGCCAGAAAGTATGTATTTCAAAGTAAAATATTTTAGGTAGCAATCATTAAAGTAATATTAATGCGAACTGAAAACTTTAAAAATATTATAGTAACGGTAAACTAAACGATACTTTTTCAGCTATCCCTATATTGTTAGTATTATTAGTAACTGAAAAGAAATTTTGCAAAAGGTTCAAAACTATCAAATATTATTGATGAAATAAAAAATTGCATTTTGTTAATTTTATAATTATTTTAAAAACTAAGATATATTATGTGAATTTTATTATTATTTTTTATATGTAGTCATTTGTACTTAGGAATCAAATGAATGTAACAATTATTTTTGTACGTATTGAGCTATTTTATGAATCTCCTGGGAATCTATATTGTTAAAGATACTAAAGTTCGGTTGGGGGTAGACAAATATTATTTTAAATTCAGGTTAGTAGTCAAAATTATCCCTATATATATACCGTGTGGCCATAATTAAACTGACAGTGCTCACAAGGTTCTGTAGCACGATCTATTTGCAGGAAGATTAAACAAGAGGAAGATTAAACAAGACGGGGGACGAAGGATTCCGCGAAAAAGCAAATTAGTTCCAAAAGTCACCTCTAGGGGAATATTTGGTGCTGTGTTATAGAAAATAGAGTTTTAACAAATGCAAATTAATACTGATTAAAATTACCTTTTAACATTCACATTTTCGGATTTAGTTCAAGTGCAATATGGCAACACTTTTAAAACATACATAAACACCGATACAGTCTCGTGATCTGCAATATCACGTACGCTGAGCAGAAGAAGTTTCAAATTTCACGTTACATCCATTAGCACAATGCCAGCTGCTTGGGTTTTAAAAGACAGCGTGTTACGTTTTGAATCAATCGGATTGAAAATGTGCAATGCAATGTCTCCTTCTTTAGTCAAGCGTGCGTTACTGGTCAAATTCTTTTATCTCAACTAGTGAAACGCATCAGCAGCTCTTCGTGCTTTTAGAAAGCACAAAAAATGTGTAAAGGTAACGGTCCTGTGCCCATTAATGGGCTAAAAGCAATGGTTGCGACGTTTGAGAAAACAGGTTCTCTGAAGGTTCAATCAGGCAGAGGACGAAAACCTGTACCACAGGATACAATCGAAGCAGTTGCCACGGCGATTGTCGACAGAGGACCAGACAATATTGCTGCCACCTCTAGCACTCGTGGAGTAGCTCGGAATATGGATATACCTTACAGTACGGTATGGAAAATCTTACGAAAAATTATCAACTTCTATCCATAAAAGATCAGCCATGTACAGGAGTTACTGTACCCCGACCATGATAAGAGATTGCCTTTTGCTCTCACCTTCTTTGCCAGAATGGAGGTGGATGATGCTTCGCCGTGGAATATCTTATGGGGAGACGAGGCCCACTTTTACCTGAATGGAACTGTGAATACCTGGAACTGCCGAATTTGGGATGACAAATCACCACATGCACTCACAGCAATAACCTTACATTCAAGAAAGGTAACTGTTTGGTATGTATTGGTTCACAGTGGAATTTATCGTAGGTCTATTCTTCTATGAGAACATTACCCCGACAAGACCGGAAACCTGTTCTGTTACCGGAGAGATGTATCGCCCCATGTTGAACAGTTTTGTCATACTGGCACTTCAGCAACGCAATGCCTGGGGGAAATCATTTTCATGCAAGATGGAGTCGCTCCACACTTTTCTGTACGGGTGCAACAGCTGCTACGACAGAAATTCACAACAGAAAGAGTCATCACTTGCTACTTTCCAACTGCATGGCTACCTCGGTCGCCTGATATTATGCGACTTCTGGCTATGGGGTTACTTTAAATCCAAGGTCTATCAATTAGTGATCCAGGACCTGGCTACATTGAAGGATAACATATCACGGACTCTACGGGAGAGTCCTGCAGACATGTTACTTTCTACTGTTGTTCATACTGTGCACAGAATGCAATATGTGGTCCACAACAACAGCAGCTACATTGAACCTCATTTGAATGCAAAATAAAAGGTAATTTCCATATTGATTTTCATTTGTTAACACTATTTTCTATTACACAGTGCCAAATATTCCCCTAGCGGTGACTTTTGGAACTAATTTGTTTTTTCGCGGAATCTTTCGTCTCCCGTCTTGTTTAATCTTCCTACAAAATGTGGCGTTATTCTCGCAAACAGATGGTGCTACAGAATACTGTGAGCACTGTCAATTTAATTATGGCCATCCGGTATATATATATATATATATATATATATATATATATATATATATATATATATATATATATATATATATATATATATATATATATATATATATATATATATATATATAATATATATATATATATATATATATATATATATATATATATATATATATATATATATATATATATATATATATATATATATATATATATACATATATATATATATATACATATATATATATACATATATATATATATATATATATATATATATATATATATATATATATATATATATATATACATATATATATATACATATATATATATATATATATATATATATATATATATATATATATATACATATATATATACATATATATATATATATATATATATATATATATATATATATATATATATATATATATATATATATATATATATATATATATGTATATATTTATATATGTATATATATATATATATATATATATATATATATTTATATATGTGTATATATATATATATATGTGTGTGAGTGTGTGTGTGTGTGTGTGTAACACGGAGAAAATTAATCCACCGGGCACATCTAATTAAGCCCCTACTTGCCCGGATTTCCTCAGTAAGGAGAAGCCTAGACAGCTACACTATTGAACTAATACGAATTCGGATCACACTGAACAGAACGGCCTTAGTTCGAGTCGAACTTAACTTTTATTTTAGACCTGCTAAAAAGACATGCTTAATAGTCAAAGACAGACAAGGGAATAAACATAAACGAACGTGCTGGAACAGTGTTTGACCCCAAAGCGCATATAATTTTCACAAGGCGAATTTTACAGTAAAATGTTAGCAAATTTAATAATAAAATGGAACTAGTACTTTAAATGTTGAAAAATTGAAGGACAATTATTTTTATACTGAGAAAGAATTTTCTTTGCAATTTTGAAGATAACCGTATGCATATTTCCATTTTACTTTTGTCTATTATTAAGGTAAGTAATCGTGCCTCTGACATTCAAAGAAATTTTTTATACAAAAATTGTGGTACTGACCTTAAGGTAAATGTCATATTAATAAAATGTTATTATGTTTAGTGAAAATTTTATTATGTTTATTATGTTTAGTGAAAATGCGTGTTGTATTACATGTATAGATATAATTGTCTGGATTTCATATCCTGCAACTGTGTAATCTGGTTTCTTATCACGGTTGTATTCGTGATATATCAGTTTTCTACTAAATAAAAAAATATGGACCTGATATCATGAAACATATTATTGTGAGTTTGAGAGGATCAGAACGAAGCTTCAGTCTTTTGGTGTCGCAAATGATTATTTTCATTGAAATATTTCCCCACTGCAAAACGAAAACACTTGGTACAGCGAAACCCTAAACAATTGTTAAGTGCGATAGAGAATAAAAGAAAGTTGAAAATTACAGAATGGATTGTGTTTGTTGCCTGACAATTTAAGTCCACACACACCAAATACTTCTAAAGAACTCTTGGACTCATTTGGTTGGGAAAACATCAAACATCTTTTTCAAGGTCCTGATCTTACTGCTTTAAATTTTCCTCTTGTCACCGTAGAGAAGTCATTCATGAAAGGAAAAACGATTTACGCAATGAAAAGAAGAATGTTGTTAAACATTTAACCAAATCTCCAGAAGATAGTTTTAACAAAATAAGAAGAAAACTCATAGGCTCAAAAAATGCGTTGAAATGTAAACACTCATATAAAATATAGTGTTATTGGAATTTTTAATTTTTTTTTCTAAAATATATTGGTTTATGATTTTTAAATAAAATTCCATAGCTTACTTTCAAGATGACCGTTGTAGACAGTATGAAATATCAAAGGGAATGAGCCTTCAATTCAAATTTCATATTTTGGAATCTTCGTGATATATCTAATCGAAGGGTGAAAATTGGGAAAACTTAAATATTGAGAAATGTAAGCTATTAATCTTAATGATAATTTTGAAATTTTTCCTTGTGAAGAACTAAATAAAATTAGTAGTAAAAGTATTAAAAACATAATTTTATGTTACTCAAAATTGTACTGTTTTAGAATAGCTTAATTGAAAAACTGCTATAAATAGCTATTTGTATCATAGAAAAATCAAGAAATACCATAAAAAATAGAAATACAAACTGAATGGGAAAACATAACATTTAAGTCATTTCAGATGAATGAAGTGAATAAATGAGTTTAATAAACTTTCTATGAGGGTCATTGTTAAAAGAAGGCAATTTGTATACATTATAGCTCTTAAGAATTACTTTAATTAAGAGCAACATTTTGGATTCCTTGTATTTCTCTGAAGTTAATGAATTTGTGCTTTCACATTATAATCATTAGCTCAGCTATATGGTGTCGAATAATGAGCTTAATTCATTATTATATAAAATCGCAGCTTATATTAATACATAACAAATTAATTTTATAATGACGGAAACTCAGAGAACAAGTTTCAGTTTATCAAATATTTACTTGACATTATTAAAGTACGAAACGATCATGTTATTTTTATGATTATTCACCCTTATAGTCAACCTAACCCTCCATTTTTTTATGCTGATTATTTTTCAATGTACTCTTTTTTTGTTTTTAATACTTTACAATATTTATTTTGGTTTAATTTTATTCTACAACATTTTGACTTAATATCATTAAAGTTTATTAAAGCAAAATAATTCTCTTTCAATTAAAAAAAGATTTAATTATTTTACGTAGTTTCCACAATGCCACCGGTAACTATCTTTATCTAAACAGCATTACACTGATAATAGCTTTTTTATAACTTAAATATTTTATCAGAAATATCACATACATCATTGAAGCCTAAAAACTATGTAGCCCAATATTTATTTAAAATATGAAAAGACCAGTATTTATTGGTCAAATATCAATCCTTAAAAAAAAAAAAAACAGCTTAATTTCACAAATACTTAAGCTAAAAATGAACTATATAAACTGAAAAGTACATTTATAACTAAAAATGAATTTATATCAGAAATTTTAATTGATCATTCTGAATTATTTTGATTGAATTAAAATTTCTCTGGAAGACAATAGGTGGATTAAATTACCTTCATTGATTTTTGAATTCTTTGTTTTAGAAAACAATACATATTTATGGAAATAAATTTTATGATTTGAGGAGTAAACAATGAAATAAAGTTTTATACCATAACAGAGCAATGTGTAAATTGTATTGTAATTAACTTATTACATACTTAATCAAAAAGTAATTAAATTTTTTTCTCCATATAGCTGAGAAAATATCTCACTATAGTAACAATTTCTCATTTATTAAAACTGAATATTCCTTTCTCTCCGAAATGTGTGTATTTTTAAATTCTTTATTTGAAAAAATTCGCTCCGTCTGTTATTCTATCTTTTTGGATTATACTATGCAATTTAGAATACTGGAATTTAAAGTAATTACATATAGTATTCACAAATATATGAGTAAACTTGTTTCAAGCTTAAAAGCTGGAAACTCCTAATTGACTCTAAATGAAAACCCGTAATAAGAAAGTATTTTAAATGTAGTAAATTTGTTTATCAAACTCAATCTTGTTAAAGTCTGCGAATGCAGTTAGAAATTCATTACGAATGTAAGGTGAAAAAGTAAATGTAAATATGTTAATTAATAACCTTGTACTTCCTGATACACTTAAACAATAGTTACGCTTAAAGAAAAATAAATATTTATTATTCTCTTTAAAGCAGAGAGGAAATATTCAGTATTACTACGGAAGTATTTAAATAACTTTAAACAACTGGAGGGAAGTCAAACACAAAAACATCTTTCTCAACATTAAAAGTGTTTTAGAAATTGAACAAGAATAATAAAAGTATTAATTTTGCAAACACGAAATGCAATCTTTATGTACAATAACAACACAGTATGGGTAAAAAAACAAGCAATTTTTATGAGTTAAAATTTGTGTATATTTTGCGTCCATTGCAAATTAATACTCACCATTCTTCTGTTAAAAGAGTGTAAAGTTAAAATCTTGAGTAGTTAAAAAACGCGTCTTTCTCTCAACTACTCGAAACTAAATCTATTCCGTACTTATTTAATTTAATATTACTGCAGCTATCAGTAACAAGGAACACTTTAATTTACCTAATATTTGCAGAGAATTATCAATATTTAAGTACTTTTTTACTCGAAGTATCTTCACTAATATATTTACATTATAGTTTTCACTATCTTAAAAATACTTTGAATCTAAGACTACATAGTTATTAAATGGTTGATTAAAGAATAATGTAGTTTTGTCTTATTTGAGTTCGATTTGTTTACAGAAAATATTTTTTCAATGAAAAATAAAATGATATAATAATAACAGCACACATGGCATTAAAAACGTTCAAAAGTTTATTTCTATTATTCTGGACTACTTACAAAATGAATGAAGGCGATTTAAAAAATTGTAGATTTCTTTATGGTTTTTAAAGCATAAATAATACAACTAAAGAAATAAAACCATTTTTCACATAGTATATTTATAATTTTATGTATGCTTAAAAATTGAAGATAAACATTCAAAAATTTTGTAGTCATACATTTTATTCCATAATGCCTTCTGTGCAAACGTTAAAAATAACACTGAATATATAGGAAAGAATATTTTAAATTTCGTTTTCTTTATAAAGTTGTAGACTAAACCTTACCTGTTGTCCAAGAAAAAAATATAAAAGTATAATATTTTTAAAAACTATGCAGCTGTTTTACAAAATGAAAACCTATTTTGTTGTTGATTTTCAAATATATGAAAGAATAAAATGATTTATTTATTATCGATATAAATGTAGTTTTGCATAAGTAAAATAACTAACACCTCGATAATGAAAAACGTGCGTAAGTAAAAATATTTTATGGTATGTAAGTAAAACATTTTATGTCGTTTTTTATTTTAAAACCGAGGATCAGCAAAACAGATGCCAATATAGTACCCCATTTTGTGACGGTATTCATGTTCAACAATATTTCTTCGTTAATATTGTCCAAAATAGGGACATCAACGTCAAGTAGTTTGTATTAATTTCACAATTAATTTTATTGATTTGAACTTACTGTTATATAATGCTTAATGAATTTATGATATGAATAGAAATGAGATAAATATTTCTTTGTGGAAAAACTTTTAGTACTGAAATCCAGGCCATACTTCCAATTCTTTCCATGGATATGTAGAGCTGCTAAGCAAAGACTTAAAACAATAGATCACAATCTTATTAAACTTGATGTAATAGCAATTTTACCTTAGCACACCTTCCCAAATGATGTAGAAAATAATTATCGAAGATGGGAAAGTAACATTACAATTATCAGAAGAATTTTACAAGTGTGATTGAAGTCAAAGCGTGATAAAATCAATTCCACTGTATGGATTCAAGAGATATGTTGAAAAAAAATTAAAGGGAGTTTTTTTAAGGTAAGATATAATTTTATTTAATCAGTATTTGTATGTATTTACCATTATTATTATTATAAACATCAAATGTTAAATACTAAATAAGAAATAGCAAAGCAATCATAGTCGATTCTGTTGCACATGGTTTGTATCTGCAATAAATTATAATTAGTTGCAATAATTCTTGATATCTGTTGTGTACCATTTTTCTTCTTATTTTTATGAAACACAACAAATATGATTCTTATTATCATCTACTACGCATCTGTACATTATATCGTTCAATACTTAATAGCTTTCTCTTATGGTGACATACATGTACAAATGTGTTTATTCCACCGTGTGTACACATCATACAGTTCTCTAGAAAATGGGAACTATTAGGTAATAAAGGAGATAGTATACACCTGCGTAAAAAGGATAAGAATTATACTTTGTTGTGTTTTATAGCAAATACAAAGAACAATGGTGTATATAGAATATTGTATTACTAAAGGAACACTACGTAGCAGACTACGCGAAAATTTTTTGGTGCTTAATCGTAAAATTACATTATCTTTTTTTTATATTGTACCATGGACATTAAACAACGTGTATTGTTTCCTTTGGTTAATCTCACGAGATTTGTTTAACATAATAAAAACCGAATTTAAAGTGAAATGTAAATTATTTCTGCAAAATGCTAATTTTTATAAGTAAGTTTCAATGTAATAAAATGGAACAAACACCTCTAATACCATTCATTTCATAATTATTAAACATATGAATTTCGCGGTTATATTCTGATATTTACTATTAGGCATTAAAACATTTTACTGTATTTTATAACATAAATTGTACAGAATATTAAGGGAAAAGCAGAACAACTTCAGGATTTTCTGCCCATATTTAAAAAAAATTGTTATTTCGATAAAAACATAATATATTTTCTTTAACAGTTCAAAATAGCAAACCCAAATTAATCATAATGTCCACAGTCCACAAAAAGAGCCGTAAAAGAAAAAAAATCCTGTACTTTAATGTGGTACATTTCTAGAAATGAATGAAAAATTCTTCAATTATTTAAACGGAAAACAGATCATTTTTAGTTACAGTCTAATTTTCTTTTGTATTCTTTTAGAAGATAGTTCCCTGCAGCAAAAGGAAATTAGTCGTGTGATGTAGCGTGAAATTAGAGTATATCGGGATAGAGTGCCTTACAGATTAAGCAGTGAGAAACCGAAGAGCAATCTAATGCCTTCTTTAACGAAAAGAAAGAACTTCTTATATGTTAAGAGCGCACTGAGTAGTCCACATAAATGGTCACACATTACTTTTGGAACATGCGATTAACGAAATTCTATTTCTACTGCAATTCCAAGTTTTATTAACATATGAGTGTGTGATAACTAGAAAATGTTCATCCATATAATTTACAGATATATAAGTAAATAAAAGCAGATAAAATAGAAATTGTTCATTTATCTAACAGCAATTAGTATTTCATACCAATGCTGAAAAAAAAAAACTAAAAGTATGAAAATTTGTGTGAAATTTTTATTTATCTCTTAAGAAAATAGTTTTGCTATTGCTGATATTATCTTAAATTAGAAATTTGAATTAAATAAATAATTATCTTTTCCAATGCATTAGCTGCATTTTCGAAGGTGTATATGAAACGAAAATTAAGAAAAATTGTTATGATTACTGAAAAACTTAAAATGACTTTATATTGAACATTTCATAGTGAGATTACTAATAGATTTCAGCTGTTATAACTCACGTTAGTCACTAGTGTATTTTCCAACTTATCAACATTTTCCCTTAACATTTTTTTGAACGATGCCTAATTTTATGATTATGTTGCACATTCAAGCAAAGAATGATAGACTTAAACAACAGATATAAGGACTGAAGTCATTTGTGTTTTTGACGAATGAAATCATGCGCTAACTGATCTAATTATATTAGTAAAATAAATAATTGAGATTATCGTTAAATTCTATACAGAGAAAATAAATATTTTAGTGTGCTCTCTATTACGTTAATAATGGATGGAAAATTACACATAATTTTACAAAGCTTAAAGAATTTAAAATTATATTTTCTATCAGACATTGAAGACTATAACTCAACTAATCATTTACTAATAATAATTGCAATTACTGTCTAAAAAACTTTTATTTGTGTTAATATTTTGGCAAAGTGTTACAGAAACAAATTAAATAACTTAAATCACCTTTACCTTATTCAATAAATATTGCATTTTTCTAATTCTACAATTTTTAAAGCTATATGTTATATTAAACTTTAATTACAATCATTCAGATTATGAAAGATTACTCTTTTAAATGAAACTTAATATTCTTTTAATGATGTAAAATAAAACATAATCTGTAATTTTTATAAATGAGGTTTCATTTGGAGTGATATGGTCAAATATTTGCTACAGGAAGGCTAACGAGACAGGGACCTATTTTTTAAAGCTGATTCCGAAAGGGTGCAAACGACCATGGGATTCGAACAATGGGATTCTATCCCACGAACTCCAATATCTAAGAACGGCGTTCGGCGTCATAAATGTGAAAGAAGATTAGCTGAAAGATTGTTATTGATTATAAATTCTCTAAATTAATACTACCTAAAATTATATGTAAATTTATAGTGTTATTCCAAATTTATCTTATTATGTTTTAATTACTTTAAATGAAATATTTCAGTGGTCAACTACTCTTCAGTCTGCAATATAGCTTTAATATACATAATTTGAACTGTTAACATTGATATAAATTAAATACAAGCTATAGCTTTCGAATGAGGAAATAATATTAATTGTTACTTTCAGGTGATACATATTTTCAGAAAGGGTTTAATTGGGTTGGAAAATGGATATTTTTGTCTCACTGATTCATAAAGTAGAACATAGAATCTTACGGTCATATATGTTACATAATATAGTCATGAGTTTGGTTTGGTTTGGAGTGCTACGGTCTACTGTTTTGCAACACGAGGGCTAATGAGACCGGGACCTACAACTTAAAGCCGATTTCGAATGGCTATGAACATCCATGCCCTAGTGGGATTCGAACCCACGAACTCCGGTACCGAAGGCCAGCACCCTAAACAATCGGCCATCGATCGGCTATAGTCATGGGGGCCAGAGTCATATTAAAAAATAACATTATGCAATATTTCCAAACATAAGAAAAAGAAGTAAAAATAGTTGATACATGCATATATATGTATATATATTATATTACATTATATATATAAATAAATATATATATATATATATGTATACATATATATATATATATATATATATATATATATATATATATATATATATATATATATATATATATATATATATATATATGTATGTATATATATATATATATATATATATATATATATGACAGGGTCCAGTAAACACACTAGAGTTCGGAGTACCACTTCACCTCTTTATTTAAAGCTCATCAACACTCTACTCAACAATGGCGTCTCACATTGGCGCCCAACTGCTAGCAAAGGCAGTTTTCACTGCTTCGGGGAGCTATAGTTCTGACTGTAGAAAGTGCATACTGCTCTCTGCTCTTATCACTGCGCGTGAGCCGTATTTATGTGGCTAACTCCTCAAGCCACATCACTCTCATTAAAATAATCCCTAATTAAAGTCTCTTAAAATTAATCTATATTTTAAATCTTGACATATATATGTATAACACACGCGCAGGAATTTCTTGGGGGAACATGGACAACTTCGCTTTGGCTGAACCCAGTGCAACAAGCATATTACTCTTTTTGGCTACAAACATAGAAAAAAAATTCATTGTTAGTATTACAAAAGTGTTGTTTTCTATGTTTTGAAGCGTTTATTCAGAACTAATTTGTATTTATACTAAAAGGTTTATTGTATTGGAAGAACAGTTTTGGATATTGCTTTAGACGAATTCTTGCAAAATGAACATAAGAATTCACATTAACAAATGTAATGTGACATATGGCTACATATGTTGAAACACAGTTTCAACATATGTAGCCAATTTTAAATGAGAAGTTTTTGAAATATATCTTAAAGTTTCAAACTTCTGAGGTATGCAATTTTTCAGCATTTGGAGATTTTAAGTCAAAAAATGATGCATGATTTTAATGTGGAGTTACAGATTAAAATAAATTATCAGGGAACCAAATGATTAGGATATGTGACAATACCAGAATTTTAATACTTATAATAAATTTGATTTCTAACTTTTATTCCTTTTATTCGTATTTTATTATTATATATTCATTTTTCATTTATTTTCATTTTCTTTATGAGCTTAAAATCTGAAAAAAATGCATGCTGATTGTTATTAAATTTATCTTTTGCAACTTTTTTATGACCACTATTCAATATTACGGATATTTTTAAAAGGGTGTACATATATCGAAAGTTCGGGAAATACAACTATGGAAATTTTAATATTGTAAAATATAATAATTTGTACAAGAGGTGTCATATAATTATTCAATATTTAAAAAAAATTTTTGATGTGTATTATACCTTGTTTCGACATATACTGCTGAAAGCATTTTCTATCATTTTTAAACAGCATACAGTACCCATTTTATATCAAAATAAATTCTGCAGTAAAGAAAATAAAATGAATAACCAGTAAAAAAAGGGGAGTGAACTGCATGACAGATGCTAAAGTAGTAAAATAACAAATAATTCAATGTTTCGTGATTTTGGAAGGGAGAGAAATTTTTAAATGTTCATAAGCATTTTTTGATTCCATGAATACCACAATTTGAAAGAGAAAGAGAACCTGAAAATTTTATTTTATGAGAAATATTTCTTAGGAAATCATTGTGCTTCCCATTACATTACTCACACTTACTAAAATATCAAACTAATTTAATTTTCAATAAAAAGAACATTTTTCAACTTAATATCTCCGAGGAATTCATATTACCAACCAATTTAAATATAGCGGTGAGACATTACAAAATTCTCTTCAGCGTTAAAAAGTGTATAAGTCATTAATTTACATTTTAGTCGCAATCGTTATTTTAATCGTAAATAAAATATCGGGAAAATCCTATTATGATATTAAATCATTTTATTTAAAGACTTCATATGTCGCTTGATCAAAACATAATAATAGATCCTTTCATTTTATTTATAAGTGAGGATCAAATAAAAATTAAAAATGCATTGTCACAAAATAATTCGTAAGGATCATTTCCTAAAGTCTAAAGTGATAAACAAGCTTGAAAAGCTTTATTTTGAATGCATTGCTTTTATTTAAAATTGCGTTTCATTGGAAATTAAATTTGAATTTGGCCTTTCTATCGTTATGTAACTCTTTTACGTATATCACATTATTAATTTAAATGAAGGGATTATTTCAGATGAAGGTTACATTTAACTGGATGTCTTCAAAAACACTGTCTTTCACTTTAATACTTATGAATTTATTAATATTTCATTGCTGACATTTCCGGTAATTCTTCATTATCAAGTTTGGTTTAGTGGAAAATTATTTTAAAGTTTCTTTAATGTTGTACACTTATTAGAAAGGAAATTAATTTCATGATTCATACTCCTTGAATTGATATTTTCATTTTCAAGAAAGGATTAAATTAACTTTCTTATAACAATACAATTTTCTTTCAATGTAAAGACGCTTTAATAAAGTCTGTCATAAAAATATTGTTTTAAACATGCTGTGTCCTTTAATAATATTCATCGTTTTTTCAGTCTTGATTTTAAAAACTGATTTCATATTGAAATACTGAAATATGTTTAGTGAATAGTTAAATAAAATAGGTAGAACTATATTATTAATAGATATCAAATATATATCCTATGATTAACACTAACAATCATTTTTTAGAATGTTTTAACAAATATTGAATAAGATTAAATAATATATGAAGTGTATGAATATGTATGTGAACTTGTTTTGATGTTACAAATATATATATATATATATATATATATATATATATATATATATATATATATATTAACCTGTAAATAAATTGCATTGTTTAAATTATTTTTCTACTTTTATTTGATCCTTTATATATTAACATAATATATAAATGATATGATATAAAAAAATCATGAAAGATGTTTATTATAGAAAAATTTAATTGAAACTTGAATATATACGTGTATGCGTGTTAGTGTGTACATTGTTTAAACTTTTCAGGCTAAGTATTCTTATTTGAAGGTGATTTTATATTCGAAAGTGAAGCAGTACTTTGAAATATACCTTTAAGACGAAAACCGTTATTTAAAGAGGCACAGAGTCCTTGACACGTTCTCTGTTTTCAAGCTTGAATTTTTCTATCAAAATTAAACTTGTTTTTAATGTCTCAAAATTTTGAAATTATAAAAAATTAATTCGCATTATATTTTTGTATACGTTAATCATACGTTAATAATTAATTATATATAGCTTATAAATATATAGCTTAAATTACTTGCATGCATATTTCATATTTCTCTAAAATTACTTGTAAACTACATTTTTTCACATTTGTCTATTTTGTAATTGAGTATTTCATTATTTATAACGAAAGGAATTTTTCTTTTATAGTTTATATACACATGTATTCTAAATTACATATCATCAAAATTGAGTAAATTTCTCACTTTCATTACTGGACCATCTAGAAAATAAAATGATATCACTTTGGGGCTCACGGTTATTGTATTGTAGAATAATTTGCTTTCTGCACCACAAATAGGCAAAGGGCAATTTATTGTGATATGACAGTATAGTGCTATAATAATGAAATCCGTGACGACCACCTGACTATTAATTAAAAAAATACTCGTTTTTTATGGATTACAGTTGTATTAGCTAAATACCAGACTAGAAATATACTGCTTTTTTTGAGAATTGTTTTAAAGTTTTGTGAGATAAAAAATCTAGTATAAGACAAATGCATGCGACTGAAACAACGATATATGATAGAATGAATAAATGTTTATAAAAAATATGAAGAAAATATTTGTAACTTTGTAAATGTGTAAAGAGTAACGTCATGTCGAGAAAGGTTTGAATATCATGTCTAATGTTCCATAGTTCTCATAAAAAATCATACAATTATTTACATGTGACCCCCAAATTGGGATTGGTTTTTAAATTTATAAAAGTCATATATTTATATCTCATATAGTAAAAATTAATCGTCTACGTTTATTTACAACCAAAAATGTAGTTTTCTAAAAAAAAATCAAAATCAACATGTAACAGTTAATAATTGAAAACAAATGAGAGAATGTTTAAATTTTAAAATTTATGGAAATTTTTCTAATAAAAATTTTTTTCAATCTAATTGCTGATTAACTAAATGTCCTGAAAGTTTCAACTAGCAGTTAATTTCACTCCACAACGTCTGAAAAACATAACCAAAACTGTTGAATTAAATTTATATTTTATATAGTACATTTGCAAATATAATACACAGAACGGAACTGTTGCACGAAAACCCTCGATTTGAATTAAAGTATGAATTAAATAATTCAATTTAATTTGAATTAACTTAGAGAAAATACAGAAAAATTAAGTAAGATACCAATTCTCATTTCTTTGTTATAATGACAACAATAATAACTTAAAAATGAATCACGCTTATAAAACTGATATTTCTCTTTTTATAATCCATGCTTAATATAACATACATGTATGAAAATAAATTGCTTTGTTCTCATGGTCATTTCAGATTGATTGCAATTCTCTTTATATAAAAATTCCTAATTCTGAGCATAAAAGTATTAAAAAATTAATAATCACCATTATTTTGTTTACATACTGATTAGCGTATCATACTTACAACCAGAAGGGTTTATGATTGATTCCCGAGTAAGGCTTAGATGTAATAGTGTTCTCTTTTCTAAGGGAACTATGTTGATCACCAGTGGAGTGAGCCAATAATAAAGTGTGATAAAAAATTATAAATTATTTTGTGTGTTGAAAGTTTTACATAAGATCATTCTAAAACGAACTGTTAACTAGAGTTTACACTTTTAACATATGACTTGACTAAAAATGATAATTCTAAAATATATTGATAAAAATTTCAGTTAGATTTTATTACGGTTAGACAAATAAATATCATCAAACGTTATGCTGTCAAGATTGGAACGTGTTCCATGTTCGTAGTTTTTCCAGTCCATGCATTCGTAAAACAGAATGCAAAATGTTCTTCTATTTGAGTTATAAGAAGACGGGAAATAAGAAGAGAATGGGATCAGAACGTGACAGAGGCTTGAAATCGATGTCTTTTTGTGAAGGAAAGGGCAGGGAAAACATGTAGTACCAAGTAACTACTGCCTGCTAGCAGAAATTGAAAATTCTCATTCAATTCAACGTGTAAAAGTGGCTGTCGTCCACAGATGTCTGCCCCATAAAATGGAAAATAAAACAGCAAAAAAGTTAGGCTATACATATTTCTGGTGGAGTGTTTGAAATAATGCTGCTAAGAAATATGAATCCTGACGATACTTATATTTGTAGCGTGGGATGTAAACAATGTACAATTGCGACTCACAGATATACGCTTGTAAAATTCTGAATGACTTTATATATATATATATATATATATATATATATATATATATATATATATATATATATATATATATATATATATATCTGTAATATATCAAAATTATTTAACTTTAATATTTCTTCAAAAACCTCCTCTCTCCCATTTTAATTCATCTAAATATCTTTATCAGCCTCTAAATGGTATAATCAACGAAGTATTTTCCACTTAACATTCCTTTCTGTCATAAAACTGTAAACTTTCTGTCTATACAGCAATTTCCCAGGTGTTGGCGGAACATGTGTTCGTGTTTTGCTGATATTGCATTTAATTCGCTTAGTAAGTTGTTTTTGTTGTGGGAAAATTCTTGTTGTCAGTGCTCTTGGGTGTACTTGTGTGAGAGCAGAGTGAACTCTGTGGCTTTTTTCTCTATATTGTCCAGAAGGACAGATGTGCCTTGTTGCCGCTCTGAAATAAAGTTTAAAATTAGACTTCTGAGTTCTCTTAAATATGAAGCCCGACTGCATTCTCATTACTTATAGCTGTTGAACTTTCTCCTTGTGAAGGAGTTTTATAAAAAATGGATTACATATATATATATATATATATATATATATATATATATATATATATATATATATATATATATATATATATAGCGTACAAGGATACCATATGACCTGAGAAATATATTGTCAAAACAGTTATCTTTAGAGACAATTTGAATCATTTACGCCTCCAATGTATATTCCAATGAAGTACGCATTTTGCATATATTTCGGATTGTATATATAGAACATTTGTAACTATTTATAACACAATTCTTAATCTTTCGAGATTTTGCGTTGTTTAAATAAGACAATTAAAGGAAAATATCGTAGATTGAACATTTTTAGATTTTCATTGTACATATGTTTATGTATGACAATATATATATATATATATATATATATATATATATATATATATATATATATGTAATAGATCAAAATGATAAAACTTTAATATTTCCTTAAAAACCTCCTGTTTCCCATTCTAATTCCTTAAAATATTTTTTCCAGTCTCTAAATGTCTTAATGAAAGGAGCGTTCTCGATTTAAAATTCTTTCGATCCATTTCCCAAAACTTTCTATCCTATAGATATAAATATTCTGTCTAATCAACACGTTTACCTGCTGTCGCCGGGAAATGGCTCCTCGTTTTTCCTATTCTTACAATTAAATTCGCTGAGTAAGTGGGAAAATCCTTTTTGTCTTTGCTATTGGGTGCACCTCTGTTCAAGCAGAGTGATTTTTGTGTCTTTCTCTTGTCTTGAAAGGCAAAGATGTCCGTTTTGGCAGCTCAGATATAAAATTTCAATTGGACTAGTGCCATTAACTTCAATGTCGGCCAACTGCATTTTATTACTGCTGGCTGTTTAATTATGGATTATATATATATATATATATATATATATATATATATATATATATATATATATATATATATATATATATATATATATATATATATATATATATATATATATATATATATATATATATATATATATATATATATATATATATATATACAGAGAGAGAGAGAGAGAGAGAGAGAGAGAGAGAGAGAGAGAGAAGTGTATGTATGTATATATACATTCAAATACATATATATTTTTTTCTATTGCCGTAACTACAGAATAAGAAGTACAGAAAATACAGTATTTAATTAATATTAGATGAATATATCTGTATTAGGTTTTCACTTTCGTCTAATTTGTTGTTAATGAATTGATTATACTATATTGAGGTGATAATTCACTTTTAAGATGGGACTTTTTTGATTTTGTAGAAATATGTGCTGAAATGGAACTGATGGATTTTTAAAAAGGATTTTTATTTGAAATTTCTCGTTTTAGTTTCTGGAAATATTTAGTCTGATGTTTTTAAGAAAAAATATCATGTTTTGGTCTTTGTAGAAGAAAAAAGGTTTTCAACTCTATATTCTACGATGTTTGTTTCTACGAACATCTACGAGATTTTTATCACGGTATTAATTTTGTAATAAATAAATAGAGAAATAAAAATAAATTATAGAAAATGGTTGACTGATGAACATTTCGACAACTCTATTCTAATGACATTCACTATTTACTTTCCTCACAATAAAAATCTTCTTGATGACTAAAATTAAATCCATCCTACTTAATTCTGAAAAATCTGAATTTACATTTCTAATTTATTACTAAAGACGCTTTCTTTTTTTTCTTATTTTCAGTACACTTTCAGGTTCTTTTTCTTGTAAAATAGCTTTATTAAGTTTTCTTTTCAACGATTTATGTTTAAAACGCTGTATTTATAACGATATATGTGTCTAGGCAATGAAAATTATAATATTTGAAAAAAAGTTCTTATTTCTGGTCTGGTATTTTTTTGTAGCTTACAGTAGGATTTACAAAATGGTAAAGAGGCTCAGAAACTTAATAAATTTGGTTACCACTGGTGTAAAGCATTTTAGACCATATATAAATGAAGTATCTTTAAAAGTTAAAAATATTGAAAACACAAGAAGAAAATTAGCTTTATATTTAATTGAATTCATCTTTAAAGACAATAGTATTCCTTTATATTCATATACCATGAAAAAAGAAACAAAGCTTTGTTTTCGTGGCTGATAAAAGATAAATACGTATAAATTGTTTTTCTATGCGTATATCATTGGAATTTAAATTGCAAGTATACAAAATCTACTAGAAGAAATCTATGAAGTATGCAAGAAATAGCACCTTTGATGAAAAAGCTGGTTTTATAAACTAAAGCTCAAAGCAGAACAGAAGATTTGGTGAAGTCAATTAGCAGATGGAATAGCATAACAATTAGCCCTCTCTCAGAGATATATCTCATAGACTTTAGAACATAGTGGTGTGTATAGTATATTGTATTATTCCATATTTAATCATTCCTTTATATTAAGGTTAAGTTCCAAGCCTTGAAATATATTGGGGGTTTTTAATGTAAAGAGTTTTTAGGTATTGTTTTAATCTATTGTAATCTACACCATAGCATTGATTTTGTACAGTACAGAGTTAAAAATACAAAAGTAAATACTTTTTTAAATCTCAAAAAAACTGTCACTAAATTACTTTGTAGCAGTATTTTCTAGTTTTCTATCTGAATATACTCTCCTACCACTAGTAAAAATGCTAGATTTGTCAATGCCGACTGGCAGTCGAAAGAGTTTAAATATCAAAACTATCAAAATAAGCACGTTTAGAATTTTTTTTAAATTTAAAAAAAACTTTAAAAATAGAAATATTAAACATGAAAGAGGAGGGGGGTAGTAGTGGGCTGTCTCACATTTTACATCAGAATCAATGCATTATCTCCAGCTTTCGCCACACACTCACGAACCAATACATAAGCTTTTAGTGAAAAACAAAAATATCATTATCTGTTCTAATCAAAAACTTTAGATTAAATATAAGATCTCGTAGAAAAATGATTATACAGTTCTCTACGTATTATACGCTGTAGAGTCAATAAGTTCGCGGAGTGGTCGCCTGTATTCATACAGGCGTTTGTTGGAGGGGAAATATCTCTTTTGCAGTTTGTCAGCACTAATAAGGAAAACACACAACCCTATAGGATTCATTTCCGGTACTGTCAACGACAGCTGCAGATTATTTCTGATTAAACGAATTTTTCATTGGTCGAATTTTGAAATGTCGTAATTAGAGAAATGTACAACCATCGTTTTGCTCGAGAAATCCCCTTTTGAAATGCTCGAGATGCTGAGAAATGCATACGGAAGAGTTGTAAAAACTGATGTGTATGAGTGGCATAAGCGTCTTTGTGAAGGTCGCATAACCATCGACAATGACATTTGGACTGGATGCCTTCCTCTTTCAACATAGATAAAAATATTAAGCACGATCGAGAAATTGGTCATACGGACAGACAAACAACCATCGATGCTACTGCCTCTGAACTCGGAATTTCACATGGGAGTGTTCACAGTATTCTTTCTGATTCCCCGTATTGTCAATAAAGAATTTTACCTCTAAATTATCAAATGCCTAAAAGATGCAATTAGAAGAAAACGACCTGAAAAATGGGTTTCTTTTACACGACAATGACCCACCACTTCATGCTGTGATTGTGAAAAAACTACCTTGTCAGAAACAATGTTACCACGTTAAAACCCCCTCCTTCTTCTCCCAACCTAGCACCAGTAGATTTGTATCTATTTCCACTGCTAAAAATGAAACTAAAGGGATGTCGTTTTATGAATTCAAATGAGGTGATCTAAAATGTGACGAAGCAATTCATGGACCTCTCATAAAGTCTAGGAGTGCATTGAATTGATCGCTGAAACAAGTGTGTGGATTCAAGAGGGCAGTACTTTGAAGGCCAACAAAATAGAATTATTGTCTTATTTCTAATAATTTGTAATTCACCTATTCCGGGAATTTTTTTACCCTACCTCATAGTTTACGTAACATTTAGTTTACATGAACATTTCTTGTTTGTATTATTTTGTGCTTTAAATAAAATTTGTAAGTCAGTTTTTTTTCTTTAGAATTACTTTCTATTATCGATAGCACTTTCTATTGAGTTTTATGGATTAAGTCACTTTGTGTATTTCAATGTGATGCCTAAGTAGCCATAGTTCCTTGTAATTATTGGAGTATTGAAAATAACTGACTTATATAATCTCACTTTTTTTCGTTTGGGTAAAATACAAAGTAAAAAATCTGTAAGATCTTGTCTACACAATAGCATTAAATAGAAATGCCAAATCACTGAGGAGATATTAAGTTTAAATACTAGTTACAATTCTGACACATGGTAAGTGATAGTTTTATTCACTATATCTATCACTGTTATTTCCTTTTTTTCTCCATTTCTTATTAGGTATTCCGAAAAGGAATGTCTCTAATGATCCAGAAGTTAATAGTATTTTTAAAATTAAATTATTCATTAACAATTAAAGATAAAATTATATGTTTTGCACCAAAAGAAGGTAAACAAAAGCAGGTGTTTTGTAACATACGTAAAAAGTGACTTGAAAAGATTTTTCTAAATGACTAAATCGCTAAATGACGTTATTGGTTTTCTGTATAAAGAAAAGACAAGATTTGTATGAGATACTGCAGTTCAAATTGATATGACGAGAAATTATGTTCTTGGTAATAAAACTTTCTTAGTTAATCCATATAATAAAAGTACGAAAAGTGCCGTGAGTATATCGCTCCATGAGCAGGAAGGTAAAATGCCACTAGTGTTTTGCATTGACCAAAATTTGTTAAGAAACTTTACGTTAATGATTTTAGGTGCTAAATACAAGAAAAGGACAAGCATTAGCCACATACGAATGCCCTATCACAAGTAACTACTGCGAACTAACTATGCGATGCCTTTGTCTTATAGCTGTGCATGGTGCAGAATATACAGCTATGGAATAGAACACTGAAATCTTGTAAGGTAACTAATAAGTTATATTAGTCTAGTAAGTCAAATATAAATGTAGGGCCACCTTTTATTTACGAATAGTACCACTAAAATGCTTATTACTTACGTCATAAATCCCAGCTACATTTCCATCCAATTAGTTTTATCATTTTGTCGTTTTGTCATTTCTTCGAACTATTTAGTTTTGGAATTTTTCCTTCCTTTGGATCTCCTGATATATAACTATTGGATAACTATATTAAAATATGCGCAGTTAATTTATTTTGTTTGAAAGATCACAAAGTAAAATCCCTATATACTGGCAAAATAGTTTTCCGGTATATAAAAATTTATAATACTTGCTACAGAAAGTGTTCTATGTGCTTTCAAGACTTTAAAAAGGGAAACAGTGTCCAAGTACAAAACGCATTCTTCTAAATGTTTATCGTACTTTTTATGACTACAGCTTTAAAATTTTTATGAAACTTATTTTACAATAGCAGCTATTGATCGCTTTTGAAAAACGTATTTTATATCTTTATCCCCAAACCAGAACATTCATTTCTAAATGCATCATACCAACAATATATAAAAATTAGGCTGATCTTATTCGCAACAGTTTATTTATTTATTTAGAGATATAAAAACATTGTTCTAAAAAGTTATAAAAGACACTTTCTCATTTATTTTGAATCATAGAAAATAATCAGAGAAATCACTACATCTTACTGTTAAACCAAAATTACAAAAAAATCATTCTAGTAGTTTAATAACATATCATCTTATAGTTGCTCACATGAAATAAAGCATTCATTACTTTTAAATGAGGAATTGTCTGTTGTACTTTTAATTTTGTGATTATTAATTTGAATATTAGTTTAAAAATAGGGATTGATTTACCCTCAGAGAAGTTATTTGTATTAATAAGATTTTTACTTACCTTTCTAAAGAAATCAAAAGGAAACTATCAAAATCTTTATACGTGGGTGGCTACGTACTATGACTTCAGAAGTCTAAACAAAAGATGGAAATGGCTGCAGCACCCCCTGAAAGTAAGAGAAAAAGATAATATAAGGAAATAGAGAACATAAACAGCTAGTACACTTTTTTTCAACGTGAATAATAGAATAACATACCGTAATCATAATTTTTAAACTTTCCATAACTTTATGGAAAGCTTTACCATTTTAAACAGCTTAAATTCAAATGATAGGATAATTTACGGATTTGGGTAATTATTGTTTCTTTCAGAATTAGTATTTTGTGCCACAGTACATGCTAGAAAGTACTAAACAATAAGTTCCCTGCATTTTATTCTCATTTTACAAAATTTAAAGCTGTTATAATATATGTGAACCTAATAATATATACCGTTTAAAAATATGATATAGTATTAGCTACGTAATATTCTTATTAAGGGGTATAATAACTTTCCAGATCAAGAATTTTCCTTAAATCTGCCGACTACTGATTCAATGAAATGTAAAATATTATGTTTAATAAATTTTTATCTAGATAATTAATACGGGTCTAATTTAAAAAAATGTATTTAGTTTTATAGTATAGAGCAAGATGTTTTAATAAAACATTAAATAAGTACACGAAGTACATAATAGAATTCCACTTACCAGCAAAATAACTTTCGCAGTTTAATTAGATACTAGTTTTTGCAGATAAACGAAGCTAATTTGTTTAATTCAGTAGCCACAATTATAGTAATAAAAACAATGCATTTTATTTGATTGTATAAATATTTATAAATATGTACTGATAAATATTTATTTTCTTTTAAATTTTCCATTTAAGTATTATTAATTTTTTACTTTAAAATCTTATGAACTTCAATTTTTCTTTTACAAAAAAAAGTATATACTTTACTTCAATTGGATAAAAAAACTAAATTCTACTATTCATATTTCAAAAGTTATCTAATTAATAAAATGTTTTCCTCTTATGCTTTAGTGCATTTTTTCGCTTATTTTAGATAAAAGAAAATCACTTTTTAAAGTATTATTAATAAAGGTTTTAAATGTTCATTTTAAAATGAGCATTTTACTTTTATGATGAATCGTATAAAAGCTGTTATAATGTCTCTTAATGTCAAATTGTATTATGTCTATTTGAAAGAAATATTTTACTGTTACATTAGCAATATATGTACACGTACACTCATACAAGACACAAAAATCTGTCTCTTCTACTATTTCTAGATGTTTGTCTCAAATTATACCATTTGCTGATATGAACATCCTGCTTATAGATATTGAAATTCATGTTATCAGAGAACAGGAAAGTATCCATTTGTTCTGTAAATCTATGTGGCATTTAAATCTATGCAACCATGAAAGTAAATGAATCTGTAGAAATCTGTATATAACTGTGTATTTTCTCTACAGTATTTTTTATTTTATCAAGGTATTATATAGAAGTTTATACAGAAATAATTTACAATATGACTATTTGTATTGCAGACTGTAACTTATATAAAGTTTCCTTATGAAATTATTTTAAACCATAGAAACATATTTATATAATTTTCGTATGACTATTATTTATACAAATGCATACTAAAAGTTTTTCTGATAAATTCTTGTTTCTTTTCATACTGGGAAATTACATAACAAATAAATGGTCTGCAAATGATGTATAATTAATTAGTGCGATTACAGTGATGTAGGAGATAGTCATAATGTGTGTAAGCACATTGATACCTACTGAATATAATTTTAAGGATCTTCTCCTTTTGGAAAGGAAGTCACAGCTATACCTTGCAACGTCTAGGCACAGAGTGTTGACTATCTCAAACTGCCACAACACTCTCTGTCTGGACATTCCAAGATTAAGCTACATTTTTCGAGCGGAGAAGAAAGTTACATGCATGTATCTTAGTAGATTTCTCATTTGCATTTCAGAAAATTAGCCTATCATTTACAAATAGTTCTGATGTATGATTCCATGTCATTTTAACTTAAGTATGGCTTAGTTCAATTTCAGAAATGTTACATTACCATAAATGGAAAATTTTATAGATATCAGAACACATTTTATATCAAAATGAATAGCATAAAAATGGTAAAATAACAGAAATGATCTAATTTATGAAAACTTTTTCCTGTTATGTCTGGTTTTAATGATAGAACTCACAAAAGAAATCACTTGTTTTGTGGTTCTGATACGTCAATACCCTAATTTGTGTTTATTTACAGTATGCGTTTAAATTTAAGCAAAGTTTGATATAAATAATAATGTTTTATATTAATATATTGACCTATTTTTTAAAAACCCAAAAATGAAAAAGACCATGATTTTATTTTAATATGGTAGTTTTAATCTAGTTTTTAAGTAAATTTGAAAAACATTATTTAATTTTCTTCAGAAACATAAGCTAGGCAAATTAATCTCTATAATTAAGTGGTACAACACATTTTCTTCTCTGTGTCTTTTAGGTATGCTTACATTGATGTATATTTTAAAAATATTCTAACACACTTGTTATGAATCATTGAAATAATACTAGAAAAACAAGATGTAAGAAAGGAAAGTCTTCTAAACAGATACTCCATTTCTATATTTAGAATTAAATTAACATGTTCAGATTTAAATAACGTGATGCTGTTACCTGCAAAACTTTTATTTCCGCATTTAGTATTTAGGCAGAATACTACCTGACTTCACCCTCTGGCCATAATTTTCTAATTGTTATGTTCCTGCTTACGAATATTCCAAAATAAGTTCAAGTAATTTTATTTCGGATTAATTAAAATTTAGTAATAATGACAAACTAAGAAAGATCTATAATGAACTTAGTAAAACAAATTTCGTTTCCAAGAATCAAAAAAATACTTAAAAAGAGTAGCATTTATTAATATATATTAATAGATTTATTAATATATATTTCAGTAGTATATCACAACAAAATAAAATTAATCATTTATAACAGTATGTGATGCTTGAGACAATCTCTAACCCGTATCTGGAAATAAATAATAAAATGCTACGCTAAATATATTATTGAATGTTGTTTAATTAGATAATAGCAACGACATTTCTTTAAAAAAAAACTTCTGCATTTATCTTAAAAGAGAGAGACAAAGCTATAATATAGCTTTTTTATTCAATGTCTTAATATGTTTCTCCGTATTTTAATAAATGTTAACTATTCTTTTAAAAAACTTCAGTTCGCGAAAATTATAATATACACTGCACTTGTACGTAAATTCTCAATGCATTAAAAACCAATTCATTAAATTATAGTTTACAATACTAAATTGTATTCTGTCGTAAATATCAATAGAAGAGATTTACAAATGACTAATTCTTTATACATAAATCAACACTTAGAAATACCTGAACATTGGAAAATTTACGTTTACTAATTAAAAAGAATAAATATTTTCTTACATTACTTTGCATTACCCTTATGTTACTAATATTAAATTCCTCTCTCCATATTTCTAAAATAATTTAATTAATTTAAAAATTGCAATGAACTATAAAAATTTAAAAAAAAATCATAAACAATTTATTTCTTATATTTATTAGTTAAGGAAATAATTAAACAAAAAACTAGCATCAAATAGAAAGAAAATAAATTCCCAAGTGAATTATAATTTTTTACAGGAAGCAAAAAAAGATGGAAGTAATTTTATGCGTTAATCTAGGAAACTCTCAGAATTTTAATAAAATAGAAAAAAGATTTTTTTTTAAATTTAGAAAGGTCAGTGTAGTAAAACTATTGTACAATAAACAAGTTTTTTTCATACTCGGAATTACACTACTACAGTGCATGCATTAAATTTTAAATTATTTTATAATCGATAAAAATAAAAAAATTATATGTAATGCTCAATTTTCTACCTAACGTAATCTATAAATATTTAAGTGTTTGTACTTTTATAAAGTTCAAAAAAGGAGCTTCAGATTTATAGACACACACACACACACACACACACACACACACACACACACACACATATATATATATATATATATATATATATATATATAAATATATACATATATATATATATACATATATATATATATATATACATATATATATAAATATATACATATATATATATATATATATATATATATGTATATGTAAATGTATATATATATATATATAAATATATATATATATATATGTATATAATTATATGTATATATATATATATATGTATATATATATATATATATATATATATATATATATATATATATATATATATATATATATATATATATATATACACTATGATTAATTTTTTACAACTAGAAACTAAACCGAGACCTGCTGTTTAAATTTAAGTTGTACCGGTGTGTACGAAAAGTTCTACGAATTGTTGTACGAAAGCCTACAGCAAAAGTGTGATTTATACCCAGACTAATCAGGAATTTGTCATTTCTGGTATCAAAAAACCTTCTAATGTTGCTGCCATCCGACTGTAGATTAAAAAAATAGGGATATTTATGGTAAACTCGAATAGAGATAGAAAATTTTATAAAAGACAGTGCATTTCAGAATGAATGTTATCCAAACTTTCAAACGGAGTGATAGATTAAAATCAAAACATTAAGTGTCATTTTCGTATTGAGCTGATTTTTAGGTTTTATATAATTTTTAATTAATGCAGTTTGAAATTTAAAAACGATTTTATATCGATTTCATTTCATTGTAACAAAAGCAGCCGAATATTTTGTTCACACTATAAGGTGACAGGGAATAAATATCAGAAAATAAAATCATAGTTTCTTAATCGCATGGAAAGCTCCTTATCTGATTTATCATGGATGTTAAGGATCCTCGAAGAAAAGGCAATTAAAAGGAGCAGGAGAAGGAAAATTCTTACTGCAGGTTATCTTTGAATTTTTTATGGTATGTTATATATGATCTTCCAGACATAACGAAAAAGAAATAATGTTTATCACGAATTACACCCCTAAATTAAATCTACGGTAAACACAAAGGACACGCCCAAAGATTTCGGGGAACATATGCAAACGACCGCCTTACTGATACGCTCTTTTGGTTTTAGTATAAATCTGTAATCCATGCAAATTTACCCACGCTGTTTTTATTTGTCTTAATAGTATATATAATTGTTTATACTGATTTTATCAGCATTATTTTCTTACATATGCTTTAGGCAGTGTAGTATGTAGCAAACAACAAATACTTAAAAAAATTATTGTTTGAAAACTAGTTTCTTTCGGTACTGTAAACGGGTTTGTCTAATTAACCCTTAATTTGACAAGATGTTTTTTCAAATATTTTTTTAATTTCTGTTATTTTCCCATGTCTGTATCTCTGTAAAATAAACAAAAATAATATCATTTTCCATTTTTGAGATAATAAATGTCCGCTGTGGCCGTTTAACGGGTAACCGTTATTAATCTGTTTTTAAACGGAGAATTTTGTCCTACCATTTTTTGGCGCCATGGCTAATCGTGGTTAGCCGTTAAACGATTTGGTCCAATAGGCCCTGTTTTGAATTATTTATTTTACTACCTTCTTTTTCTGATTCTGAATTTCAAATTTGATTGTTTATCGATAATATCGATTATGTTTACAGCAATCAGCTCTAATCCAAGCTGTGAAAGATTTTTTTTGAAAAGTGATTCCATTTCTATCATTTTTAAAGCTATAATTTACTGATAAAATATTTATTAACAAGAGATAAATCGTACTAGGTGATTTAATGTCCTACTTTAAAAATATTATTTTAAAATCACATTTAAAAAAATAGTACAGATAGATAAAGTTACACGTAAGAAATTTTTCTCACAAAGGATTTTCAGATGAGTTACTTGTAAAAAAATGATTCTGCAGACTATGAGCTATCGTCACAGTCTACAGTACAGTGGAAATGGAATGAATATCATATTCTGATTATGAAGTTAATAACATACCTATGAACATCAATTGAATACTTATACAGTTTAATAATTTTTACAGTTTAACTGCAGATTAACATCTTTTATAATTTTCTAGCCAAATCATACTTAGCCTTCGATCTGGTCATTAATAAATACTTGTGTTAAATAATACTTAAAAAATAATACTTTTTGTTAGCTAATTTTAGATAAATTATGTAGTATAAAAGTGTTAGATAAATTATGTAGTATAAATTATGTAGTAAAATTTGGAGATTTAACATAGCATTTGACTACTGGATAGATTTTCTCCATATTATAATTACATTAAATTCTCAAGATGCTTTTTAGAAAAAAAATGGAAGTACAACTTAGGCCAATCTTAGGTCACGATAAAGGATTTCTAGAATTAGATAACCAAAGTTTAACAATAATTCCGAAAGATTTGAAATGAAATACTTCCAGCTAAACGTTGGTTTGGTACAATTTTCTTTACATGTATATATAAATGTTTCCTTATACTTTTAACTACGTTATATAATTAGAAAGCTTTAATAATGGATTAAATATAAAATATAGGTATGCTAAGTGGCAGACAGTTTTTTAAATCTACTGATGACTGAGATATTTGTAATGCACTATTTTCCCGTATATTTCGACATTTTGTCAGCGCACGCAGATAAAGCAGCCTGGCATCTCTTTCTCTTCCAATTTCATTTACGATATTGAGATTTCAAATTGAAAATATATTATCAATCTAAATAAAATAGAACTTATATTACACATTATTTTGTATATTAATTAAAGACATTTTAAAACCGTTTCAGTAGTTCCAAGGAGTACCTCTTGTACACAAAATACTTTTAGCTCTATATAATATTAGTATAAGTAAATAAAGTATAAAATTTTGGGTGTAATATAACAAATACAATTTCAGTTTTTTTACATTACAAGCTTTTTGCTGAGAAAAAACATTGTGGCACATATACATTGCATTTATTTATCTCTTTACAGACTTTAAACATCCTTTATTAGAGAAACAGAAATTTTTTAATAACGGCCCTCAAATCCAATTTAAAAGTTAATACCAATTAATTTTTGAGAAATACTTAGACATTTTTGAAAATTTACTAACTTTTAGTTTCAGGAAAATATTAGTCCTTAATAAAGCTTTAAAATTTCTAATAAACTCATTAACAATGCTTTATTGCATTCTGTGATGTTTGATGACAATCTTTCAATCTGATAAAAGACAAATTAACAGTCCCCCATTTTAAGGTGAAAAATGCAACTTATTATAACATATTTTTCCCTTCTTCATTTCACCATTGAGATGTATTTTGATATGTAGCTATATCCAATGTATTTCTACTCATTTGAAACTCATTCTAATAACGAATCTAATTACCTAATTACCTATGTACAAGCCAATCTAAGTTTGTTTCTCCAATTAGAGTCAGAAACGATAGTCTTATGTAATTACTTCGCTGCAAATATTTACATGGGTATAAATTTATTAATTCGTACTTAGTATAGGGCATAATGCAGTCAAAACCTTAATAACAAGAGCGCAATTTTGTAATTCTTCAGGAAAAATAACAAATACCTTTGTACTTGATAAACCTGCTCAAACGCGATGGTCACTAAAGTTCACTCTTTTTACGCATAAACAAGTTTATACCTTGAAATTAAATTTTGTTCAGCATCGTCATCTTTACATAATTAACTTTTAGAACTAAAGTAGTGTATCTTGGTTATTTAATTTTAATATTGTATTAATTATTTATTTCTAAAGTAATATATAAAAGAAATCAAATTAATGACTTTAATTCACTGAAAATTCTTTCATTTGATCAAATTTTGTGCAATAAAATAACTTAAATATCTTTTCCTGGCGGAGTCATTTTTTGTCTCCTCTTAGCTTGGCATTTCAGCCACATTTTCCTCGGAAACATTCATTAGCAAAACCTCGAGAAACATCTCATCGAGTCATAATTAAATCGCGTACTTTTTTCAGCTCCAGGATACCATAAATATCGTTAAACAAGATGCGGGACCAAAGAAGTGCATATTCTAGATGAAAATGGAGACGGGAAGATCAGCAGAGGTTTTTTTTCCCTCGTTGTGGAGTATAACAGAGCGAGTGACCTTGCTTTATTGATTTTTGCGAAGAATCGTTTACCAAGAGTTTCTCTGCTCTCAGGTGTTGCTTGCTTTGATGAGGAAGAGGAGAGTAACCACCTGGCTGAGCCCGTTTCTATGACAACCAAGAGCCCAGTAACTCTGCCCTCCCCCCTTCACATTTCATTATATCGCTTCCGATTCTGGCCTTATAAAAACCATTCATCGGTCTTTCCTGACAATAGGTGTTAGTTCTGATTTCATTTAAGATTGATTTTGAAGCGTATTAAGTAAATAGATACTTCCTTTCGGTGCAATGTTTCAAATTTTAAATAGAACGGTTTGAGGTAAAGTTGCAACAAATGCTTGGAACTGAGTATATAATTTGAAGAAATAACTAATTTAAAATGTAATGATAATAATGATTGTAAAGCAGGTTTTCACAACGCTGATAGATGATTTTTTTGTTTATGGTGTCCGAAAACCTCATTATAAATTATGCCTACATATACATAAAAATAGGAAAATTTACTTACATAAAATACTTATTGTTAATTGAAAAATCTAGAATATCTGAGACTTTCATTCTTTTTCTTTATTTTCTATAATTAATAAACAATTGCTAGATATTATGTGCCCTTCATATTTAATCAAAATGTACCTGTATGGAGAGTGATTTTAAATTTAGAGCGCAATTGTATGAGAAACAATACATATATGCTTACGTATGACATTATATTTGTAATTTTAATTAACTTTTATTATGATTTATTTCTGGAATAACACATTAAAATTCCCTAACGATACAAGGTTCTTATAATGATTGATTAAGAAATAAAATTATTGCCAATAAAAATTAGAACTTTAATCTCGTGGCGTTGAGGTTTAATGTATAGTATTAACATGTATATTAAAAGATATACTGAATAATAATATTTTCTACTGGATCATTGAGTATTATTCATATAACATATTGAAGATGGTGAAAAAATGGATGGAATGCAGCCTTTCGGTTAAAAAAGCTAAAATCTAGAACTCCCCTTTGAGAGCTGCAATCGTTTGAAATAGGATTTAAACATCTAATCCTGATAAAAAATGCCTTATATTAAAAATGTGATAATATTCCATTCGTCAAAGCTAACTAACATCTAGGATAATCCTCTGACTTAAAGTTAAGCTATTTTACTACAGTAAAAAAGCTAATTTAAGCCGTTTTTTATCACTGTGATTCATATCTGCAAAATACCACTTATCATATCTTGTTCCCAGTAAGCTTTAAAAAATTTATTGCTATCCTGCAACACTGCAATAACTACAATTTACTCAGATAATTCCTATCAAGTGCAATACAGAGCTTAATTTCTATTTTAAAATTTCATTTATCACTTTATTAAATGTACATATTTATTACTGATATTATTTTGATCTATTTCATTAGAATTTTAGTTCATTAGAATTAATTTGAAATATTCAAATTACTTTAAAATTTATATTTCTTTTACACTGTGCAGCCAATAATAACTTAAATTTAAGAAATGCTCTAAACCTGCATTACCATTTTCTAAAACATCTTAGTTTTGACTAATTTTTTAGGCATCTAAATATCTAAGAAATGCATTTGACTAATCAGATGAAACATTTTAGGTGAATTAACTTGAATCTAAATAAAGATTATGATACGTGTTATGTTTGTTATTTATTACGTATTATTTCAAAAAACGTTCTGTTTGAGGTTGATGATGTATGCTATAAAATGTTTTAAATATGAGCTATATATTAATGAAGGAATTCCCAACTGTGTGCAACCAATTGAGTTCTATAAATCAGAAACCTACAAGAGAAATTCGTTTCTATTCGATTCTATTTTTCTTGTTATATTTTCTTCCAAATATGAAGCGACTGCAGAAGCATTTTTTCAACATTTTGTCTAGATTTTCAGATATGTAAAAACGAAAAGAATGAAAAGTTTAAATTTTGAGGTACATAGAAAAACAAAAAGAGCCTGAAATGATTGCCTTCAACTTGTGAGAGAAGAAATATTCTGAAACAAACAGAATTTTTTCTGTAAAAAGCATTTGAATCTACTTTTATACTCAATCATAACTTACGAAACCTATTTTATTCACTAAATAGATTTCTCCAGAAACGCTGTTCTTTTATTTTGGTTTTCAAAAAATTTTGAATCTATTTTCTAAAAGTACAGTTTTATGTAAAATAGGTAAAGTAATCCTGTAAAGAATTTAATTAAAGATATTACAAAATATCCTTTTGTATAACTTTTAAATACTTTACTAACTACACAATCTATTAATATATAAAGTGATTTTAGTAATGTTTTCAACAGAAGCAAATATAGCGCAACATCATGTTCAGTTGTTTGAGGTTTAGTAATACACAACGCAGTGCTAACAAACCAATAGAAACATTCTAAAAACTGGATCTAATTAAATTAAGAACCAAATAACGTATTATGGGGAAATCATTTATATTGTTGTTATTTATATTTGAAACTATTCTGAAAGATAACATATTATTTTATTATTTACAGCATTATTATTACAGAAAATTTTAGCTTTAAATAAATTTGTATGCAACTGAATATTTAAGAAACGAGTTTGACAAATCAGATGAGGCGTTTCGGTGTGAAAGATATCTTTATTTGAGTCTTATTAAATAATCTGATGTTTGTAATGATGATTATTTATATGTTTATTGTACGATGTTTGTAATGATGCTTATTTATGTTTATTATTTAAGTTATCTGTCCGTCTGTCCTGGAATTTATGAAGCTTTTTGACCTGGAAGGGGTAGAGATATCCATATTGGATTCTAAATAAGTTAGGGTTAGTAAGACTTAAAGCGAGTAAACTTTACCTTCTCCTAAACTATCGATCCAATTCCACAATAAATTGGTATAAATATGCTTTATATCGCATATAAAAATACTGTTCGAAATACCCCTTCTCTCCTTTTTGAACGTTTAATACCATTTTTTCAAGCTCTATTTACCACGGTTAATCCAAATTTGAGAATATTATATTTACATGCATTCCAAATAAGGCCCCCTGACTTTCCTTTTATGATTTACTCTGCATTTGGACTTATTAAAACAAGCTCTTTTTAAGTGGCATCCCAAAGCAGTGCATGAAATTTGAAATGTTGTGAACGAGGAGTGGATCAAAATGAACCTTTTAATAAATATCATATAAACATGGAAATCAAGATAAAATATGATAGTTGTATATAAGGATCATCAGATTTAATGTATATATGCATATATATATATATATATATATATATATATATATATATATATATATATATATATATATATATATATATATATATATATATATACATTTCCAAAGTTGTTATAAAAAGTGTGTATAGCCCTATGATATCATAGAAGTTTACCTAGTTTTTAGTTAATAAATATTATAATATTTTCAATTTGTACAATCATTTAGTAACTTTTCATTTATTTGGATTAATTTATAATGATAATCATTTAATCTAAACTACTATATGCTATAAAAATCGTATACACATTTATGATATATATATTAAAAGGAAATATTGATATTAGAGGAAAGATTTCATAAAAACTCACGAAGTCAATTATAAAGCAAATAAAATAAAACTACAAGATCATCATAATTAAGTTTCTATATAAAGATTTACAAGGAAAGTGTTTAAATGGAATAAAATAAATATCTAATCTCTAAACTTTACTAAATCTCTAACACGATTGTACACTAACCTTAAATATTTTGGATAATGCTATATTTCGTATTTTGGGTCAAATTTTATTATTTTAAAGGCTACTCTTTGCTGTCAAACAAATGTGAAATTAAAACTCGATTTTTAATACCTACATTTATAGCAGCCTACTAAAATTAAAATGAAACATTTTTGATTAATTGTATATTTTTTTGAGTATAAAAGCAAGTGATTACATTTTCTAATACTGCACTATCAGGCGGGAAAATTGAAAGAATTCGGAAAAAAAATAAAAAGGTAATTGATTATTGTTGACAATAACCCTTATTTTTATAAAACTTTCGTATCCTGAAAGAGAAATGATATATTGATTTTAAAAATCACTCTAGATACATTAAATGCATGAAGACTAAAGCATCTAAAATTTGGAAAAGAGTATGTTTGACCCATTTGTGTATGTATGAATGGAAGACAAGGAGAACTATAGGAGTTATAAGATACTAAAGGAACTAAAACAAATAATTTATTCCACTATTTATGGAAAAGTTCTATAACAAACAGGGAGACTAAAGCAGATAAAATGGCGAAAATAGTTTATTCTACATTCATAACTTCTAAATCTGATTAAGAACTAACTAATTAAAGACTAATTAATTAAGATTAATTATTTTTTAAATTTAAAATCAGACTTAAAAGAAATAATTTGGTTCTACTAAACAACTAAATTTTGTATAGAATATGGTTCTATTAAATTTTATATGAAGGTAATATTAGGTATACATATAGACACATTCCTATATTTTTGACATATTTTTTATTAGGTTTGTCTTCAAATAAATAATTTGGTGAGAAGCTCTTAAATTCTACCTAAAATGCATCGCGAAGTGCAACGTTAATGAATTTACTTCGGGCAAGTAGATTCCTAATATCATTTACTCTCTTTCTGTAAATGGGTTCGATGTATCAATTACCAATTCATATTTGAGTTAATAAGCATCGTGGTTAAAATGGATCCAAATTATTGACGGATATAGCATGTTCAGATATTGTTTAATACGACCTGCTATATATCTTCCATTCCCTACGGAATGTCAATAAATTTACAAGCCTCTTAGTAGCATATAGATATTAACAATTTAGTCGTCTTTTTATGGTAGCTGTATAACGGGATATCGAGGAAAGTAATATAATCAGTATCCGAAGTGTGCATGCCTCAAAGAAGTAAGAACGTTTTGATTGAATTTGGAATTTTATGCACAATCTTGAGAGATGTGATATATATATATATATATATATATATATATATATATATATATATATATATATATATATATATATATATATATATATATATATTATATATATATATATATATATATATATATATTATATATATATATATATATATATATATATATATATATATATATATATATATATATATATATATATATATATATATATATATATATATATATATATATATATATATATATATATATATATATATATATATATATATATATATATATTATATATATATATATATATATATATATATATATATATATATATATATATATATATATATATATATATATATATATATATATATATATATATATATATATATATATATATATATATATATATATATATATATATATATATATATATATATATATATATATATATATATATATATATATATATATATATATATATATATATATATATATATATATATATATATTGCGAAATGTGTTAGAAAATATAGGGTATCATAATATTTAGGATAGTGGTACTTATTGGACTAAATATAAACAGCTCTTATTAATAATAGGAAAACATTTTGGGGGTTTTCTCAAGAGTATTACTGAAACACACAAAATTTTATACTGCTGAAATAATATTTCTCACTGAGGTTTCCATCAGAAATTCTGTTTGAAATCTCGTGATTGAAATTCACGCATCCATTAAGATTGATTATGTAAGCAGTTTTGAACAGTAATTTTATCATATTTTAATACCTGAATGATACATATTCGAAAGGAGAAAATTAAATTAAGCAAAATGATGAAAATCATTGATGTTAGCATTTGTAACGTGTATGAAGTTGTTTCACATTTGGGAATGCATTTGAATATAAGAAATCTAACATCGGTTTCCAGCATGTAGATATAATAATTTTGTTCGACATAAATGAAAATTTGTAAATTAGTTTGGTATTTCAATGAGTTTTCTCTATTTTCTATGAAACATGAAACACTCTAAATTTGCATATGTTATGAATAGTTAAATATTGGCTACGGATTTCGTTATTCTAAATTTTAGAGGGCCATAATTAATTTTTAAAGGCATACTAATAAAATAATTATTTTATGATTTTTATTAATCCATCATTTGTGTGCATATCTCTGACAATTTTATTTTTATTTTATTAGATTTATATTTTTATTTTATTTTATTATATAGTAATAGATAATTAATGTGCGTATTAATTATCTATTACTCTATTAATCTGCGTATTAAAAATAAAATTAACGTTTTTAGTGAAATATTTAATATATATGGGTAAATTCAAGTAAAATTGCTTTTTATTTTGAAAAATTGATTTAAATTGCAAAATCCAAAGATAATTATAAGCTTATGATGTAATATACGCATATGATTACTAAATATATAGTTAAATTTAAAATAAACTTATTGTTTAAAAATATACTATATTATCTCAAAATAACTTTGAACCTAAATTTGTATACATTTAATATACATACACTAAATTACCAATGATCACAAGTCACTAGCAATTTTAGACATTCTTAGACGAAAATTCTTACCTGAAATATATGACGTCTACCACCCTGTTTACACACCTGAGGTTTGAGGATAATTCCTAGTGCATTTTTCTAGATATTCGAGAAAATGCCTAAAATCGCAAGTGACCGGTGATCATTGGCAATATAGTGTGTATATTTTTAAATGAATATTCCAAAAAAGTTAATTTCTTTCCTTAAGAATTTATCATTAAAAAATTAACATTGTGGGAAAACCTAGGTTTAATCAGATACAGTATACAACCTGTAAAACATTCCTGAAAAATTATTAAAAACATCTTGAGGTAAGATGCGCTTTACATAAACATATTTTGAGAAAATTGAAGTTAAAGTTTTGTAAGTTTAAATCTATTTACAGAACACAGCTGATACGTTTTTATTCATAACTCCTCTCAATGTTGGTAATTTTTTATGCTGATTGTATAAAACTGTTCAAAGCTGAATTCCGTTGCACATACATTTTTTTGAAAAATCTAATTTTTTGTCGATTTATCAGTCGTATGACCCCATATGTAATGCATTTTTGTTGAGAAAACTTAAAACAATACGAGAGGTAATGTTATGCAGAGACCGTGGGTAACCTTTCAGTGATCTCTGGGGTTAACAGCGCCCTTACGACGACGATAGTTTCGAAGTTGGCACAGAAATTTAACGATTCTAGGTGAAATGTAACTAGAAAATCGTCCTGTTGAAATCCTAATGTTTGCATGCAACAATTGGGGTGTGCAAAACAGTGATGGATGAGAGGAAGTGGAAGCGTGCGCTTCATATCCATTTATATTTATTATTCTTGCATATTTATTGAAAATTCAGAAATAGCGTATTTTGAGAAGGCTTAATACTAACAAATTGATTTATTGAAAATTCAGGAAGATTTTAGTAGGAATTATGCTTAAAATAAATGATGGCAGAATGGATACGCAAAAATGCACTGATACTATCAAAACTTTTTTATCAATAAAAGGTAGTAGTTCATTTATTTTTCAAATGAGAATAAAATAGAAAACAGTTTTTTCATTAGCATAGTCAACGAAAAAATATGATTACGTACATAGATCTAAGTTTAATCTTAATACTGCATTCAATTATTTTCACTGTCAACAATTCTGAAAAGGATAGATAGTCATGTGTGATATGACTCCTGTAGTTATCCGTAGAAATTAACCGTATTTCGATAAAAGTAGAAACGTTTAGACAAAAAGCCTGAATAATGTTGTTGCAATAGAATATGACTGGGGCCATAAAAATACTGGTTTTACTTTAGCTTGAAAATCCCTGTGTTCAGAATAGTTTGTTATATAAACATGAGTCTGAAAAACAAAGTAATTTTAATTAATTATCAATCTATAAATAGAATCTCACCATTTTATGCCATTGCATATCATGAAAACCTTATTTACTTATTATATTAAAATTTTAAAACAAAAAACGGCTTTTATCTAAACTCTAATTATTATAATCAATCAAATATACGAAATTTTATGCAACCCTCAAAACTCTGCTAAATCATAAGTATTATTATTAACTATAGACTTTTAAATTAGGTTTCATTTTTTACAAATTTTAAGATCTAGATGCATGTAGATTCAGATTAGGCATATTCCAAGTCCACATTGAAGACCCATTTGTTGAATGTCAGCATAAATCAGCAATTTATCATTTCTAATGTAAAATGCTAGATTCGTTTTTATAAAATATTAATGCATATTGGATTGACTTCTATGCATTATCCAAATATTTATTCTAATTTGAACGCTCCCACTTCTCATAATGTTACATGATAAAGCATTTCTAGGCAGAGAATACCTATAAAAGAGGAGATTTCTGAAATGAAAACCAAACCAAATATACATCTGAATATTGAAACTATGAGTCTACAATACAAAATTCTAACTTTGGAGTTACATTACTAGTTATTTTTTCCATGTGTGTATATATGTGTGTGTGTGTGTAATAGACAGAAATTATGGTAAGTTATTTAGAAGGAAATTGATTTCGGGAAATTTTAGAGCTCATTAATAATAAACTTACAAATGTCTGTATAGTCTTATCAGGGATATAAATAGGTTTTCAGGGATATAAATTTAATGTTATTTAATGATCATATTTCTTGATGTTTTATTACTCTTAAAAAATCTCTTGAATACTATAAGTACATTTATGTACTGTATTATTTCTATATGTTACTCTCAAAACTGAGCAATTGTTTATAACGCTTTGTCATATGGTTATGTGAAATATAAGTTACAATATTCAGATTTTGTTACTTTGATAAACGTAAATCGATATACTGTCATAGCAAAAAAGTATTCAGTTTTATTATTTCGTAATTTGAGTTCCTGAGGAAGTACTTATGCTTTTAACTTTTCGGCTTCAAAAGGAAAAACCTAATAAATTTCCAATTCAGTATCATTTTCCTCCATTTCATTATTTTTAGAAGGATTTTTTTTTCTTCCAGAGGTAGTTAATTCATCGACCATTTCTTCAATTTCTCCGCTCCAGTTCGCATCACTTCAAACCATACCCTATAATTTACAATCTTATTTTGAAGACACTGGCTCTTTTCTTTGCTTTCTGTTGCGATAATCGTTAAAATGAAAGAAGCCGAGACAAAGATTACCTTTTTATCATTTGTAAAATGACGTTACCTATTTTATGAAGGTATGTCATTGAAAATTAATTCAATGCATTATACCATACAGACACATATATACATATACACATATGGAAATAAATGTTAAAAATTGTTAGACATGAGGGGTATAAAATATAAAAAATCAAAATTGCTAAATAATGCTTATCAAATTATCTGCATAGATTTTTTTAGATCTTTGAAATCTCCTTCATAAAAAAATTAATAATACCTGCATTACTGTGCGAATATTTCATATATTATAATAATATTATTTACCAAAAATTAAAATAACGCATCTTAGTCTTTAGTAGGGTCTTACTTTGAAGTAAATAGATTCCAGTTCTACAATATTAATCACAAAACTTACAAAATATTTTAACAAAAAGGGTAAAACAGATTATTGAATGTGTTTTAAAAAAAGAACAAAATTAAATACGTATATATTTGCTGTTTTTTTTAGAAGATTATTTAAAGAAGTTTTCTTAGAAGGATATTTTGAAATATAATAAAACTACAACAAGAGTTTCATTTCAGGAGCGCAAAATATTTAACTGATATTCAAGTTCATGCCATGTGTTTTTAAGCATTTCAGTAGTTCATCAATATTTAAAACTAAAGTCACATACACTCTCCTTAGCATACCCCCAACAAAAAATGTCATTGTGGTTATAGGGATGTAATGTAAAGAGATCTTGTCATTCATAGCATATGCCATTTAGACCGATATAACGATCAGAAAATATTTTGTCCAACTGTAAAAATTTATTCCAACAAGAAACATCCCATTTTGTTCTTTTTATGACATAAAATGCACTTTATAACCATTTTGAAACTCCATGTATACTTCTTATTTTAACCCTTTAAAGGTTACCAAAATAAATTCATGGGAATTTAATGTAATTTGTTTATAAATGTTATCTATAAGCCTTGTACATGTAAAATATATAATTTTTTTCATTCTTTAGAAGGGTTTACCTTATTAAAAGGGAATTTAGGGTTTGAGAAATGGTTTAACTGACTAACCCTTCCCCTTGTACAGCTTGAACATTACGCCTTTTTAAAAGTTTAACTATACTGGAAGAACAATAAATGATAATCCTTAAACTGGTATAATAAATATAGAGCGTAACAACTTAAAAGTGTTGTTTGTACAGATACTTTTATTTGAGGTCATAAGTAAGATAAATTGAATCTGACTTCTCAAGTATAGAAAGTTTAAATACATATATTTCAATAGAAAAAGAAATAAATAAGTTAAACGTAAAACTATCATCTGTTATATATTTAAAATATCAAAAATATAATATGTATAAAATGCATAAAATATGTAAAATATATAAAATATATAATGTATTTTTAATATATAAAATGTATAATATGTATATATAAATATATATAGAGATACATATACATATATACATACACACACACACACACATATATATATATATATATATATATATATATATATATATATATATATATATATATATATATATATATATATATATATATATATATATATATATATATATATATATATATATATATATATATATATATATATATATATATATATATATATATATATATATATATATATATATATATATATATATATATATATATATATATATATATATATATATATATATATATATATATATATATATATATATATATATATATATATATATATATATATATATATATAAATAATCGAAAACTCATCCATGTCTCCAAAAATATTTTTTAATTGCAAAAACTCTTGATTCTACATCATTTGCTTCCATATATCACAGATGTATGAGATTGGAGC
>CM063502.1:140907820-140910320 GCA_032207245.1 Pardosa pseudoannulata | reverse complement strand
AGAGACTGAATAGTTCGCTGCTGTTTTACATACAGAAAATTTAGTGGCTCTTGCCGAGGCTCTATTTTAACCCTAAGCAAGTGTTTGCTACTGGGGCGTAAGTGAATGATAGTATAAGGTAATTTGTCGCAACGTCACGAACTACTATAATGCCCTTCCCATTCATTTTCATGTTTACAACAGCCAACAGACAAACAATAAACTGCCCTTCCGTTTGAAACTAAAGCCAGAATTGTCATAATTTGAGAACTTGCCCTACTCTGTGAAATCGCCTTATTGTGGACGATGGGTTTCTGTTGGTCTGGTTTTCGACGACATTCTATTCTGAGTAATTGCATTTTCTTGTAATGTGAGTGAGATTTTACAAATGTACTTTATGGTTTCAAGAAAGATAAACCTTGCTATTTACCTGCTACATAATGTGTCGTTTCATTAGGGAGTAACGTAGATTATACATATCCTACCCAGGAGAAAAAAGTCCACACATGTATAAAGTATTTTCAATTGATGTTTGGTAATAATTTTAAAATATATTTTCAACATAACATACTACAATGTAAGAAAATTAATTTTGGAAATAAACTTTAAAATACATTTTAAGTTTTAACTTAGGACTTTCACATGTTTAGAATATTCTTTGTGACTACAAGAATTTATACAAAACTTAAAGTATATAAGATAGTTTAAGCTTTTAAAAGGTCGGAAACATTTTATAACGGAATATTTTTCTACAATTAATCAACAAAATTTTAAAATAAACTGCACTGAAAATTTCTCTGTATAACGCGTATTAAAAAGTATATTATATGTGTCATTTACTATAAAAACATCATAATATCATCATTATTTTTATAATTTTATTTATATATTAACAGGATACATACATGTACGGAAAATTTCAAACAAATTTATTCATTCGATCTTTAAACCTACAGATAAAGACGAAAATTGTGTTTTTGAAAAAAAAACACTCATAATTATTAACAAGCCCGAAATGATACCTAAAATAAATTTCACTGTACAGAGAATTTATAAAGGCAGCATTTTAAATACGCTGAAAAATAATTGCAGAAAATTGTTAATGTGGATGAATTTAAATATCAGTTCAAAACAAAGTAATGTCTAATTTTAGGTTTGTGTTTTTCAGGTAGAGCTTTGAAAACAAAATTGTACTTTATTTTCAAAGCTCTTAACGGGTTTCAATGTGAACTTTAAAGGAAAATTCTGCAGTTCCCCATCAAATTTACTCTAAATATTTTAACTATTAAGTATAGATTTTTTGTAATGCATCTTAATTTTTGAAGAAAGAAATTGGCATTATAAGTGTACATTGTACTTCTCACCTGAAGAATATTTTTTCCATGAGAAATAAGCGAAAATGGGACAAATATTATTCATCTAAAATACGCATAACGCACAGAAAATAATTAAAAAACTGTGTAGATTATGATTTATACTACTTTAATGTTTCACTAACCATATCATTAATAGATTCTAAAAACTTCTTCCAAAATAACTTTTTTATATGTACACACAAAAAGCTTCAAAATTAGCTAAGCAATTAATACATTATTGTCGGGGTTACAATATGAAATCATATCATGAATGATATCTCTATCAGTTTCTTACGCAATCCTTAGGTTATTTATCTGTAAAATAAAATACGAATGTGCAAGATTTTAAAGTTCAGTTTCTTAAAGTTTTAATTACAACTTATTTTAATAAGTTTGTATAAAGATATGCGCAAATGTTTTTTAAGATATGAAATTTTATGTGCGGTATTTCAATATCCGGTTTCAGTCATAATTTTTTGTCTCAATGAAACTGATTGAGAGTGTGACCTTCAACCAGTTAAAGATAAACCCGGTGACAATCAATTACTTTTGTTCTTTTTTAATATATCACACTGAAAACATGTGTTTTATAATATTCTCAATTATGTGAGGATTTTGCTAATGTCATACATGGAAAATCCAAGAAATTATCAACTAGTATCAATTAATAAAACTAATGACCTTCGAATATTCTAATTACCACATTTTCAGTTTTCTAATTTTAGATAATAAAGATTCTCTGCACCCTTGATTAATTGAGTCAAATTCGTGAGTACATTTAAAGGGGATAAAAATACTTAGATTGCTCTAATTTCTTTGAAGATAGTTAAAAATCAATTCATCAATAAGCACTTCTAAAAATACTTTACTACGCCTTTTAAAGTCACTTTGATTCTACTTACGAATAAGTAATGAATAGTTGAAGGTAATGGTCAGTTTTAAGAAAAAACCCTATTGGGAATTGACCACACCCCAGTTACATTATGTTTACTTCCTGAACGAATTATTCTCTTATAAAGGATCCGTTATCTCGTGAAATTTACCGACACCGTTTTTCCTTTTAATTTAATCATTCCACAGTTGATTGTCATTTCGCGCAGAATTTCTCTGAAAAACACGTGAGAAACATTAAAAGGTTTTAACACAGAAATGGAACATAGCCTAAA
>CM063502.1:140892820-140905320 GCA_032207245.1 Pardosa pseudoannulata | reverse complement strand
TCACTAAGATTAAGTACATGTCTCAATATTACCGAACGGAATATATTATCACTTGAAAATTACCGGTTGCTCCTACATGCAATCTTTTAGATTACAATCAAATAACGGTTTGACATCATTTCATGTGCCTCACTATGCGCTTCGAATATTTTGGACATCTTCCTATGTAAACGTATGCAAATATTAAAATAAATGTGCATAAGTCTATCAAAGTTATCAAATGGCTATCAAAAATATTGATTAAGTTACTTAATGTCTAATTGCTATTTTTTTAGAAACGATGTTCATGTATCGAATACAGGTTGTTTTCATAAACTTAATTTCTTATAATAGATATTCTCTTCCATTTTTCACGAAACCTATGGGTCGGAGTGGTACAGTTCATTGGGCATATTTTGTGTATTCAAAACAACGAATCTTTCTGTGCAGACTTTATGGTGTTGAATGGACAGAAAATTTACATCTATTGGACAGAAAACTTTGGGAAATGTATTGGAAGAATTTTAAGTCGCGGACACTCCTTTTATTAAGATATTTTGAGGCTGGGAAAAGAGATTTTAAGGAATTAGAATGAAAGAGAGGAGGTTTTTAAGGAAAATTAAAATGAAATAATCTTTATATACGGCACACACACACACATACACACACACACACACACACACATATATATATATATATATATATATATATATATATATATATATATGTGTGTGTGTGTGTGTGTGTGTGTGTGTGTGTGTGTAACATATCACAATATTACCCTTAAAATATCTATCTAAAACTCTTTTTTCCCCTTTTTTTTAATAACTAATTTTCCAGCCGTAGAATTACAATTAAAGGAGTGTACTTTGACTTGGATCCTTTTTACTCATCTCTCAAACCTATTGTTGGAATAAATGCTGATTTGTCCACTAGCCACATTTTTCAGTTAACCCATTAAAATAGCTTCACTTCTCCAATAACTACATTACTGCCTCTGTGGTTTTCGAACTACCTCAAATGATCAATTTCAAAACTTGTCTCTCAAAAACCGCTGAACACATCTCTAGTTTCATGGGAATAAAATCTCACGATTCTCGCTCTTATGTTTGACTTTCAGGATATATGTTTTATTCATCTACTTTTGGATTCCTTGTTGTTGAACTGATGAGATTTCAACCATAATAAATGTGAAGTTTCACAATGCAGGACTTGTTTTTCTGATGGAGTCATGACTACATTACGATTAGTATTCGGTATTGTCCAGCATGATCGAATAATTCTACTAGTAGAGGCTAAAAGCCTTCAATGTAACTGCAGAGATATATTTTCTCTGGTTATATGTATATATATACATATATATATATATATATATATATATATATATATATATATATATATGTGTGTGTGTGTGTGTGTGTGTGTGTGTATTCTTTGTCTAGTGTGTGTGAAAGGACTGAAATTAGCCTGACTGAAAAAGGTCCCCACACGAAAACCCATCTGAAGATTATAGTACTCCTTTTAGTTTTACAGGAGTTTTATTTTTTCTGGAGAGGTTACAGTGTAAAACAACACACTGGACAGGTTGATATTCGTCCCAGAGAGAGAAAAGATAAGGGATAGAAAAATAAGGAGAGGTAATCACCTTGACGCATTCGAGAAGAGGAATTTCGGAAAATTTGAACAGAGGTTAGCTTTAAAGACCCAGCCTCATGAAGAAATTAGTCCAGTCCTAAACAAAGATTGCCTACAGTGGCCAATGTGACAATTAACATTGATAGAAAAGTACCTTTGTTTTGTTTCCGCTGTCCCATAAGGTATTAAACAATTTTAATTTAATAATTATTACTTTTTTATTGATCAGCGTGTGATATTAAAAAGTTTACGGTTAACCTAATTATAATTTTTTATACAAATTTTAATCTTTCTCGCATTATATGCTTATGCAGTACACTTGTAATTAAAATAAATAAATAAACTGCTAAATCAGATGTAATTTATTTGCCTGCTTTTTGATTCAATTTAAAATTTTAAGATTTAAAAGCAAATACTTTGCTTCTCTCTTGATTTCAGTTATGCACTTGCTTTTTCAGCGTTTATTTCCTAGTTTTTATTTCAGAATTATGTAGTTGAAGATCCTATATCATGGACTAATAATTGATCACTGAATATTATTATTTCTCATTAATGTATTAGACACGAATACTTTGTAGTAATCTACATTAGACTTTCTAGTATTGTTTCTCAGTGATGCTCACAGTTTTCACCACAGTTATAATTCTAATACTTTTTTTTTTGAGAAAAATTCCCTACAAAATAATTTCTGGATAACTGCAATTGATTTTTAATGTTTTCTTGCAGTTTCAAATCCCTTTATCTGTGTCAACACATACTGAAGGATAAAAAATTTACAAAGTAATTTGTTCTATTGAAAACAGTTCCTAGTGGCTTTAGCATTATGACATTGTGTTCGATTGAAAGGGGACACAAGAGAAATTTACATCTCAATTAGATCACTTGTTGTGAAATAACACGCTTAATGCTATAGCAAAACAAAAAAAAATTACCTATTCAACTAGTATTTTGTTCGGCCAGTATTTTTCTACCGTATCATTTTAAAAGTGCTTTGCTTTCTGTACTCTATATTTATATAACTATATTAATATATTTTATACTATTTTGTATACTCTATAACTATATTTTTATTTTTCCACCAAATGTAAATTATCTAAATAAATTTTACATTTATTTATTTATGCAAAATCTAAGTAGCATTGTATATAAATTGTCAATGATGAAGTTAGAAATAGCAACAAATCTCGAATTTAAAGATCTAAAGACTCTGATAAAACCCTTTAATGACCAAGTCAATTACATATCGATGCATATCTGAAATCTAAATTATTATGGATTGAAGAAAACACATATGAAGTTTATACAAATTTGAATACTGCAGCACGTCACGTTTCTGATCAGCCATTACTTTAAACATCGTAGAATTCTATTTATGATAAAGAGAAAACTCCGTGAAAAAGGATTTATTTAGTATTACACGTAAAATAAGTGCTGTAAAGGGAAGTTTTATAATAGTTAAAGCAATTTGTTAGCATTTCGGTCTATGTGCATGCTGAAAAAATAAATTTATGTGCGCTGTTTTCAAAATCGAAGTTTCTATTCAAATGAAAAATTTATTAAATATGAAAATTTTATAGACTGTTTATAAGATTGTCTTCTATCTACTATCTAAAGGAAAAATTGTTCTAAAAACGTAAGTGGTACAGTGGACTCCATTTAAAGTGATCAGTTTGTGACACCATGATTTTGATAAAAATAACCGATTGGTAACAATAAACGGTATGAAAAATTAGATAAATTTATCCCCCGCTCCTTTAATTAACATTTTCTAAATTTCAAAACAAATTGAAAAAAACGCACCTTATATCTATGTACTGTATATCATCCTTTAAAACATAAGAATTGTATATATAATTAAAAAAATTGATCAATTGTTGACTGTCTACAAATTTTTCTAAGAAGCTCATTGATAAATTGTTCGTAATCATAATCATCTAGTCATAACGATTTAAAGTTTTGATCTTTTGTTTTAATGTTAAATCTTTTCGCTTTCTGACCTCCATATCGACCAGCTGCATGTAAGCGAGCAAGGCATAAAATGTGCATAAGCTCATTCTCAGTTTCGATAAGAACGTGCTGCCGAATTGCATATCTGACAACCATTGACCACCAGCAGGGTGTACGTACTTCTGAAAAATTCCAGGAACGTGTAACATCCCACTCCTTTGTTCATTCCCCATTTCCCGAGGTCGAAGAGGAGAATTAGCGGAGTTTCAAACAACAGCGAAGGGAAAGAAAATAATGGATTCCTTCTGAATACATTGTGAATATCCCTTTGGATGTTAAAATGGGGTTTGAAAACTGATAGCATTAACCGATGTAACGATCACATAAAGAGATAATACAATAACATAAAGCATAAAGCGATAATAATAACATATAAATGAAAAGAGAAAATCGGGACCAAGTGATTTCGATAATAAAGATTGCGATTGATAAGCAATTGATAACATTAACCGCGATGACATTAAGCGGAGTCGGCTGTATATAAAATGAAACTTTAAGCATTAAAGGAATATATCTTCCAAAAGTTATTACTAAATTAAAAAAGAACAAATGTTGTACCATAATCACTTATTCAAAGTAGTTTTAATTAAGATAACATTGTATTTTATTTTATTTCTCCCATTTTTCAATATGGTAAGTAATCCTAGAGATAAAGTTTAAATATACATTAATATTCGATAATATAGGTAATGTTACTTATTTTAAATTTTATGCTTAATATCTCCTATGAATTAAACATTCCTTGAAGTGACTTTTAAATCCTTCGCAGTTATTTTTATAAAATAAATTAAAACAATATTAAAAACCTTCATGGAAATTTAAAATATTTAATTTTTTTTCTAGGCATATTGTGTGGCTATTTCAAAAAGGGATGTTTCATATTTATAATAAAATTTAACCATAAGTAATCTCAGTAAACCAGATATTGGAAGTATTTTTTGTGTGTACATACGACGTGAAGTAACCTCTGTTTCATATTTTCATTGTTTTAATATACTTGTAAAAATTTCTGGTTTCGCTTTAAAATAACAAATGTGATAGCATAATCACTTATTCAAAGTAGTTTTAATTAAGATAACATTATATTTTATTTTATTGCTCCGATTTTTCAACTTGGTAAGTAATGCTAGAGATAAAGTTTAAACATGCATTAATATTCTATAATATCATGGTTACTTTTTTTAAAATTGTATGCTTAATATCTCCTACGAATTAAACATTACTTGAAGTGAATTTTAAATCCTTTTCAGTTATTTTTTTAATAAATTAACACAATATTAAAAACCTTCATGAAATTTAAAATATTTAATTGTCTCTAGGCATGTTGTGTGGTTATTGCAAAAAGGGATAAATTTCATATTTATAATAAAATTTAACCATACGTAATCTCCGTAAACCAAATATTGGAAGTTTTTTTTGTGTTTACAACCGACGTGAAGTAACCTCTGTTTCATATTTTCATTGTTTCAATATACTTGAAAGAATTTCTGGTTTCGCTTTAAAAAGAACAAATTTTATAGCATAATCACTTATTCAAAGTAGTTTTAATTAAGATAACATTATATTTTATTTTATAGCTCCGATTTTTCAACTTGGTAAGTAATCCTAGAGATAAAGTTTAAACATACATTAATATTCTATAATATCATGAATGTTACTTTTATTAAATTTTATGCTTAATATCTTCTATGAATTAAGCATTCCATGAAGGGACTTATAAATCCTTCGCAGTTATTTTTGTAAAATAAACTAAAACAATATTAAAAACCTTCATAGAAATTTATAATACTTAATCATTTCTGGGCATATTGTATAGTTATTGCAAAAAGGGAAAAAATTCATATTTATAATAAAATTTAACCATAAGTAATCTCCGTAAACCAAATATTGGATGTTTTTTTTGTGTTTACAACCGACCTCTGTAACATATTTTCATTGTTTTAATATACTTGTAAGAATTTCTGGTTTCGTTTAAAAAGAACAAATGTTATAGCATAATCATTTATTCAAAGTAGTTTTAATTAAGATAACATTATATTTTATTTTATTTCTCCAACTTTTCAACTTGGTAAGTAATCCTAGAGATAAAGTTTAAACATACATTAATATTCTATAATATCATGAATGTTACTTTTTTTTAATTTTATGCTTAATATCTCATATGAATTAAACATTACTTGAAGTAGTATTAGTTAAGATAACATTATATTTAATTTTATTGCTCTGATTTTTCAACTTGGTAAGTAATCCTACAGATAATGTTTAAATATACATTAATATTCTATAATATCATGAATGTTACTTTTTTTTAAATTTTATGCTTAACCCATTAACGCCCAAATTATTTTATTTTGACGCACTGACATATAATTCATAAATTGGTTGTCTTTTACCATCAACATGAATATTATTATCGAATTTTATCAATACGTACCTTAGTTTTATTTTTAAATGCTGATCTAAAAATAGATCACTGGGCGTTCGGAGGATATATTTTAGCAAATACACAACAATCATTAGTACTTCAATAACGTGGTAAAATCGAACCAAATAGATAAAAACTAATGCATTTTCTTTTAAAAAACGTTTATTTATGCAGAATTTCACAATATTACAGAATGTACTTAGTAAAGTTTAATTATTTTAAAATAATAAAATTTCAATGTTTCTACAGTTTAGTGTGGAATTTGAAGAAACACTTCTTGCATAAAGTTCCATCGTACTTCACACAATATGTTAGGGGCCTTCCTTGGCACCCACAAGTCGACAGCGTCTTTTGCCCTTTCTTTGTCCCATATTGTGATCCCTTTTATAAAAGCGAACATCATGACTGAGATTAGCTTTTGAGGATGAAGGAAAACTGTAAGGTCGACCTTTCAAAACTTTTTTTCCGATTCCCAATTTTAGATATTTTACAGCAACAGCTCTTCGAAAATCTTACATGGGCATAGAATCACCTTTATGAACATTTCTGTGCAGAATACTTGCATTAACTACAGCCATATCAATTATTCGAGTGAATAGACACCAGTACCATATTTTACCTCTTATTCACTCCAAAAGGAGTTTATCTTGATTTGTCATTCTTACGTTCATCTGCTTTTGAAATGTCTTGGAAATGAATATATGACTTTATTTTTAGGTAAGCATTTCTATTAAAAGAGTCCTGTACAAGACCTATCACTAAATATTCTACATCACTCCAATAATATCTTTCACTTGAAAGAGTAAGATAGCCAAAATATATCAAAAACCCTATAAATATCTTTATATCTTCTGTAGTGATAATTAAATCATGGTCGTTTTTGACATTTTAAGCATAGAGAATAGTCTCATCCACAATTACGTTAAATACTTCATCAGAAAAAAGTTTTTCAAAACAATGATGCAAGATGCATTTGCAAGATCATTTTCCATTGCCAAAATATTATTCTTATAAGTTTTCCCTAATTCCGACCATTTGGTATAATTCGGGTTTTTTTTTCCAAACAATTTTTGGCTTTTCTGTTTTTAATATTTTAGGCTTCCTCTCAAACGTTGAAGGTAAATTTATTTAATCACACTCATATTTTGATATTACTTCTATTTTACCAACAATATCATTTACAAATGGAGCATGTAACTTATCATCTATTTTCTCTTCATCTGTCAGTTCATCTACATCAGTAGATATGGCAATAATATCCTCTTTAATTTGTTCAGAAAACAGATAATCAACTGCATCCTGAAAGCTGTTAAATACTTTTCAACTCATATTTTCATCTAAAGGTGAAAAAACGTAATATTACCAGGGTCAGGAAAAAAAAAACGCCCGAACGCCCAGTGATCTATTTCTAGATCAGCAGTATTTTGACAGTAATTTTTACTATTTATATTTGTTTTAAGATAACATCGGTTTATATTCTGATAGCTACATCTATGAAGATATTAAATCGCCAAAAAAAATTTAACTTTCGCTTATTACTTAGCTGTTTTCAGTGTTTATGCTAAGAAACGTAGAAAAACGGCGGAATGAAAGGGCGATACAAACTTTCTCTTATCGCTTTAGATCAATGATATAAACAAAACAAGAAAACCACTTGTTGGTAAACAGGTGCACGCCTTGTCTTGCCCCCTGTGCAGTATAGAATGTGTGGGGTGGGTTTAAGGTCATCTAAAAGCGAGATTACCAAGCTATGTTTAGCGATCTAAAAATAGATCACTGGGAGCTAATGGGTTAATATCTCCTATGAATTAAACATTCCTTGAAGTGACTTTTAAATCCTTCACAGTTATTTTTTAATAAAGTATTTTTATTTATTTATAATAATTATATTTTAATAATTATTTTTATTTATTTTAATAACAATATTAAAAACCTTCATGAAATTTAAAATATTTTATTTTCTCTAGGCATGTTGTGTGGTTATTGCAAAAAGGGATAAATTTCATATTTATAATAAAATTTAACCATAAGTAATCTCAGTAAACAAAATATTGGAAGTTTTTTTTTGTGTGTACAACCGACGTGAAGCAACCTCTGTTTCACATTTTCATTGTTTTAATATACTTGTAAGAATTTCTGGTTTCACTTTTTAAAAAAATATATCTCCCTCGCGCTTAATTATGGTCCGGGTAATTTTTCTCGAGGGTAGGAATTCTTGCTTTCCCCCACTAAGTTCTGTAATTAATTCTTCCAGAATGACATTATCGCTTAGTTTCACACATAAAAATTCTTGAGTTATTTTACATATGGGTACAACCCCTTAACTTTTGTTATCTCTGTAGAAGCAGAAAACCGTCATGCTTTCGCAGACCCCATTCTTTCATAATAGCTGCTCTAGATAGCGTCCCAGGAAACCAATCAATAAGCAAACAGGTAAAGAAAATAAAATATTCACATCGCTTCTCAAACACGTTGACTGCCTTTTAACACCAAAAAATTATCACACTGTATAATAAATTAGTCTCAGTTTTATAGCAAATTCTCGGGACCGCTGATTTGATTTAACACTCTCTTTCATAGCATTGAAAAGGAGAGCAGTATAATGAATAGAAATTTGTCAGGTGAAATGCATTGGGTAATAGAAAAATATATTGGTGTTTTCCAGAGAAATGGGTAATATTGATCTTTTACCTTACTAATTGAAATTTCGTATTCATTGTTTTAAGTGCTCATGAATGAATTGCATCCACAACCTCTTATTTGATGAATTGAATAATACTGTGGTTGTTGAATTTGAAAAGGTATTTTATGTAACAATTGATATGTATAGTGCTACATCTTTAATTTATTTTGTATTGTATGGAATATGATGTTGATTTACCTTTATATTAATATGGTAAATTGATCTTTTTCACTATAATAATATTTTAATATATTGTCCTTATTTGCTAGTAAAGAAAAGAATAGTATTTATTTTCACCTAAAACTATCTCTTGTACAGTTTTACAGAAAATTTCAGCTACAGATTAAGGGATTGACTGTCGTATTGAATGTACATATTTTATGAGTACATTATTGTACGATAACGCAAACACTATTCTTGCTTATTTCCTAAAAAAACCCTATATTTTATATGTAAATAGTTTATTGTTAGAAAATAAACTGAAACTTTAAAAACTGAGTATTAACATACACCTAAATAGATAATAGAGATTTTTTAAAGTAAAAAAAATATACTTAAAATAATGCGCAAAAGAAACATATTGCATTATGTTTATAAGTGTTATAAAGTATTCAAGTGACCATTATTCATCATATTAACTATTTTCTTTTTTCAAATTTGTAATTTGGTTAATCTGAGGCTTAGAATCGTTATGCTTTATGGAGCTCCTTATGTGTAGCACAGATGTGTTTTTCTTGTGATATCTGCATGAAGATGATTTTCAAATAAATCTAATGACATTTCATCCCTTACAGTGGAATTTCAATTCATTGGCAATTCCAGAAAAACGTAAATTTTAAACAACACACCATGTTTAAATTTGCAATGAACTGAAATATAAATTAAAAAATTAACCTCTAATGATTGTAAGGTGCCACTCTTGAATTTATACACATTTAATTCCGAATTTTCCTAAGTGTTTTAAGTGCTCCAAATTGGTTTTAAGTTGTAACACCAAGTCTTAGCTCATAAATATCTGCGTATTTACTACATCATGCAACAAATCAAAATATTAATCTGATTTTTTTTATCAAAATCTATGTATTATCTTGATACACACTAATCAAAGATTCATTAAGAGAATCAGTACATAAAAACTTTAACTTAAAATGAGTACACGCTTAAAGTATTAAGACAACTAAATTAATAAAAACCAGCATTGAATAGAAACATGTAAAGTATAATATACACAAAATAAGAAAAAATTCGGAAATAATACTTTAAAGCACTTTTAAACGAGCCACAACAAGAGTAACTTTCAAAAACCCACCGATCGTATATTCTTTTATTTAAATCGTTATCTACTGCTATGCATTTTTATTTTTCTTTGTACAAAAAACATGTCTATGTCTTTTTCATTCAAGTTTTAGAACGGAGATAAGAGACGTGTTTATGTAAACAGTACATCTAATAAACATGTCACTTTTCTATTTCAGCTTAAATAATCGCAAGACAGTGTGAACAAAAGTAATTCTAAAAGTGTCAAAACTGAATCCGGTACACAGCAAGCCATGGTTTTTAAATCAGAAACGTTTTTTCCTGTTACTTCAAAGATGTAAGTTCGGACTGGGTATCAAATACCTATCGAACAAACAGCTAAAGTAGCAGAAATTTATTTTATTTTCTAAAACAGAAAAGTTGAAAACATTACTTGCATAGAGAAAGAAAGTAGTTACTTTATGACAACCACTTTGTTCTTTTGTATTACAAGTATAAAATATAAAATATTACAAGTTCTTTGGAATAGAATTTCAATTTTTGCTCTTAAAAAAACATATTTATTTCTACAGATGAGGATAAACAAAAATTAATCCAATTTCTTTATGATTTAAATAATTTTTTCTGGTCTAGGTAAATATGTATTGATTATATTTTAACTTTTTGCTAAGTCAAGGTTTAGAAAGTATATTTTTTTTTGTTTACCTATAACTGAATTGTCATACAACTTTAAACCGGTAAAAAAAAGGTAAAATGAAAAAAAAGGTAAGGTGAAAAAATAAGATATCTTTCATACTGACTTCAATTGAGAAAAATGTCTCAAGATAAATAATGGGAATAATCTAAGTTTTAACTGAATGTAAATTTCATGCATAGAATTAATTATAAATTTAATAAACATGAGAAAATTTCCTCATATTATGGTCTTCAATGGCTACTTGCCGTTTACGTTGACCACACATTCTTCCTGTTTATGCCTTTTATTCCATTATAAACAATATTATGGCATTTTATCATATCAAACTTTTATGCACAGTACACATGAATTTTTCTACAGAGTGAGATATAATTTTTATATAGAAAGCAACTCTCATTTCTTAGTGCATATAATTTCTTTCTTTAAATTGTTCTATACACATTGAAATTTATAAGTATACACATTCTACATTATTTCATGGAAAAATTTTGATAGTGTCTCCTTTACCATGTTATTAGTTTTTTTTAGATATAGTTGTTATATCAAATATATCATTTATAGAAATAGCGTTTTATTGAATAACTGGAATTTTTTTTATCTTCAGAATTTTCTCAGATTCAGCGAATGAAAATCTAAATGTATTTTAAAGACAGTTTTTCATATGTGAACATTTTTCTTGATGATTTATGGTAAAATTAGGATGGTTATGGTAAAATTAGAAGATGCCAATTTAAATTTATTTATGGCAAGGTATAATGAACCCATATCAGTATCATCTGTTACCAGTGAAAAGGATTAAAAAAAATGATTGTTAGGTTCTATAAATTATTTTCCTTTAGCTTGTTGGTAATGAAACCAATTAAATATCGTTTAAAATAAACAATTGAGAAATTTACTGTCACAGAAATAATAGAAGGCTTTGGTAACTAAAATAACTTAATCTTATTTTTCATTTCTTTATTTTTTTTGGCTATTTAACAAATATCAGTCTATTAATAAGATGCAAATATAAAATAAACATGTAATATAATTATTATTTAATTAAAGCTAAGTAAATAAAATCATAAAAACTTTACTTGTAATTACTTGTAATTTTAATAAAGTTTTGAAAATTTCATAAATTTTTATTAGTCTAAATTTAAGAAGGATAGCAAAAATATGTTATACTCTTTATTTACATAATTCATGTACTAGAAAAAAAACATCTTATTTAGGTGAAGTAAAATCAGATGAAAATAAATAAAAAAACTATTTTAATGAAAAATGATGAGATGATTAGTAAAATCCTGAAAACAAATACGGAGTTAGGAATCAGAATAATACAAACTTATGTAGAAATAATAAATAATAAAGGAAAAGCAAATCCTTTGTTGTTTTTAACAAATGTTATTGCACTACATAAAATTCTTGCTGTTTTTAAACATGCGTAACTATATCTAATCTTGCTTATTGCATGTACAAATATATAATATATTCTGTATTACAACAGAAATGCTGCTTCTGGTTTAAAAAGTTCATGATTTATATGAATATATCTAGAGCTTTTCATTATTTTTCCGAATTGTTTTAATCAAATATCAACATTCTTTAGAGAGCTTCAAGAGATGTGGGCTGCGAAATATATGGGTTGTAATAAACGGTGTTCCATAAAATCTTCCCATGACTTTTCATCCTTTTGTTTGGGTGGAGTCATCTTTAAGTTGTTTTCTCAGCATTACTTTCTGATGTTAGCCACATGCCTTGCTTTTGACGGTCGGTTGTGTTGATTGTTCCTGAGTAGGCTTCTGTTTATTTTCCTCCTTTACACGGATGTTAAT
>CM063502.1:140882820-140887820 GCA_032207245.1 Pardosa pseudoannulata | reverse complement strand
ATCGTATTTCGCTAATAAATTAATGGAAATCTTAGTTTCAAAATAATTAGCTTCCATCATTCCATTAGTTTAATGCAACTTATAATTGCTAAAATGAATAATTTTATATTGGATAATTTATGGTGTTGTGAAATAAAAGATAATTTGTAAGATAAAGGATGCTTGTACGACGTTAACTTCATAACAGATCATTAGTGATTTTGAAAAATTTTGTTTAAGTTTGCTTCTGACATAAATCCGATTACCAGGGATCGAGAAAAGTGAAAAATACATATTAATCTCTTAGAAATGAACTCCACAGTGTTTATAGTTATGATATCATGCCAGACAGATTCTAAATAACCAGGTTGACCATACTTTAATGAGTAGATTTCATTAATCAGATACGTATTTGTTTAAGAAGCTATTTAAAAGCCATGCTATAATGAGTGGATTCCATTAATCCGATACATATTTGTGTAAGAAGCTATTTACAAGCTTTCGGGTGCTGTTTAGAGGATCTCATACATATTTAGTTAGATGAAACTTTTGCTGATGTGAAATATTTTTAAATAACTGTTTATAATAAAAAAGGACTTAATTCTCTCATAAATAGTTATTCATGCCTCACAGTATCAATTAAATTACAAACTATAAAGTCATTGTATAAAATGTACAAACAGTTTCTTATAATTTATCAGTAGTCCTAGTCCTTAACTCTGTCAATACTCCTTTTTTATAAACGCTTCATAAATTTAGTATCAATTTCGTCATTGCATATTTTAAATACTTATGTTTTAGCGTTTAACAATCCGACTGCACAATTTGCACACCAAAATCGTTTAAAAAAATGTACAGTTGTTTTTGTACATTTTAAATCTATATATATTGAAGAATTGGAATATACACTTTTTCTCTCTAGAAAGAGATTTTTTATATAGATTTTTATAGGGAGTATTATACTGTCAGAAAAACAATTTTAGATGTTATCACAAGAAAGAAATTTAAAAAAATTCAGTTGAATTACAGTCAATTTCCATTTATTACATAATATAATTATAATATATAATTATATATTATAATTATAGTATGTAATAAATAACAAATTTTGCTACATTTGAGTTGCCTGTGGAAATAGCGGTATGAGCAGCCAGAGGGTTAAATATATAATTAATTTCTGTAAATAATATTTTTAATTATTGATTTTGGTCATAAGTTAATGTGTTAAAAATAATAACTTTTGATGCAATTAAATGAATATATGTAATTATCAGAATTAAAAAATTACCACATTTTCATAGTTATTTTATTTTTAATAAACTTTTAGTATAAATTGGAATATTTTAGAGTTCTAAAGATATTTTAGCATGTGTATTAAAATTGCAATAATTATTAACTAGAATAATAAGCAATAACATTGCAATAAAATAAACTGCAATAGTATGTGTATTAAAATGTGAATCGTCGTTTTCCGTCGACAATGTTTGTGTTTTAAAAAACAATAATTTTCAGTTCCGTAATTAAAAATAGGTAATAAAACCGGATCCCTCTGGTATCGTGGATTCAGCAGATATTTCTAAACTTTTGTGGCCCGTAGAAATCACGGAGCAAGCGGCCAAATATTTAGGTGAAAATTTAAGGAAAAATAGATTTTTACAATGTATTAACCAAGAAATATTGATTTTTAAATTTTTTATGAACATCGTTTAGGGTCATGAGTAAAACATTATCTTATTAATAAAAGGTTTGTGTTTGAATAATGCTTAATTAATCAGCTCAAATATTTCCAATTTAATCTTAATTTGGATTATTCAATGCATTTTAAATTCTGATTTTTTTTATTTTTATGTTTATAAATTTCTGTATTCGTGTTTAACATATATTTTTCATTTTACATTTCGTTTCATCCTAAATATTACTTAAAAATCTATAATTTGGTTAAAAGAATATCATGATAAATGTTAAAAAATATTAAAAAATACTAAAAAAAATATTTTGATTTATATTCCATATATTCCTATATGTTTTTGATTTATGTTTCTAATATTCCATAAATGTAATTCCTTATATTCTTGTTATATAGTAAAGAGACGATATAATATTGTCACGAAGATTCGAATGAACACACCGTTTAACGTAACAGAAGAATTTATTGAAGCTAAGTAGCAACTCGCAACTTTACAAGACCGAGAAGTTGCCTACAACTAGTGGGTATCAGCTTTTATACCCGAACAGAATATTCGAGAAATAACTAATTTACATATTAAAGAAAGATGTAGAATATTCAAGAACATAAGGAAACAATAAATAACATTTTTAACTTAAAAATCCTACTTTGGATAAACTGCCATGTCAAGCATCGAGCCCACAATCTCCGAGTCCGGATCGCGTGCTTTGACCATTCCGCCACTGAGTTAGTTGGCTGAGCTTCTTTATGCGGCATTGCTCCTATCTCAAAAAGACAGCGTCTCGCTGCTATTTAGATCTGGAGCGTGTCACAGGTCCCTTGTAAATTTCTTTTGACTTTTCATCCGGAAGAACGACACCTGGATTTCGTCCATCTTCACTTTCGGTCTGCTTCGTCGGATCATGGTACGGCTTCATACGTAAAACATGGACAACGTCTTTTGGTTTTCTTTTTCGGGAGGAAGGATCGAAATTTTGCACTTCATAGGTAACGTCGGATAGACGGCGCAACACTTGATAGGGACCAAAATACCTCTTTAAGAGCTTCTCTGAAAGACCGACCTTTCGGACAGGGGTATAAACCCATACGAGGTCTCCAGGACTATAAGACACCACTCGGTGCTTAGAGTCATAACGTCGACGGTCTTTATCTTGCGCTCTCAGAGTATGCGTTCGAGCCAACTGTCTCGACTCTTCTGCTCTGGAAATGGTCTTGGCTATGTAATCGTTAGTTGCATCATCAGGGCAGAATGGAAACATCGTATCCAGCGTCGTTTCGGCTTCACGTCCATGGACTAGGTAGAACGGTGTGAATCCTGTTGTCTCCTGCTTGGCAGTGTTATAGGTGAACGTCACAAATGGTAGAATTTCGTCCCAGTTTTTCTGTTCGGTGTCAACATACACGGACAGCATATCGGCTAGAGTTTTGTTAAGGCGCTCCGTCAAACCATTTGTCTGGGGATGATAGGCAGTCGCCATGCGATGATCGATATTGCACATTTCGACGAGAGCGGAAACAAGTCTGCATTGAAAAACGGTATCACGATCTGTAATAATAACTCGAGGAGCTCCATGTTTTAGAAGAATCTCTTCGAGCAGGAACTTAGCTACCTTTTCATCTTCAGCAGTTGGTAAAGCTTTAGTTACTGCATAGCGTGTACAATAATCGGTGCAGACTGCGATCCATTTATTACCATGGGCAGAATGGAAACTTATGCGGCAATATTATCCAAACTTATTTTTTTGGAAGCAAAAACTCTTTCGACTAGGCCAGCCTATCTTATAAGTTTATAAGATCTGGCATTAAAGGGAAAATGTTATTTTATTGTTTATATTTTGTTATATTTATTACTTTAAAACTGCAATTATACCTTCAAATATTTTAAAATATTGTTTTTAGTTGAACGTTAAGTTTACAGATTACAACGATTCTACTTTTAGATTCGTACATGAATAAATCTGAATACCTTGCATATAAAAATCATATGTTGTTACCGGAAGCATAAATTAACTTCACTCTTAAATGAAAGCAATATTTTGTTTGAAGAAAATAAGGGATTTTTTAACTGTGAATATTATTTTCTTCATATCTGAAATCTGAGGCTCATCACTCTTATAATAAATTCCTCAGTTGTATATTTACCTAACTATGTCACATTCCTTTCTCTCTAACAGCGAAGTAAATATTTTCAAATGCATAATTAAAATAATAATCTCTGTCTTCCGTTATTTTATGTGTTGATACCAAATAACATTTTAGAAGCAGTTATGTTGTCGAGTGCGAAACTGACAAAAGAGTATTGTTAAATAAAAATTATACTTTCATTCAGGAACGGAAAGTATATAAAAAGAAAATTTATGAAAGCGACAGAAAATTTAGCTTCGAGTATTAATTTACGATGTAACAGTCGCTAATTTCGAAACAAAATGACTTTTAATTGTGATAGTTTCAATTCGATTTAATGCAATATATTAAACATATTAAATTTTACAGATAATGAGCAGTTCGAAAACCTTCATATATTCATTTATTTATTGACAAATAAATAGAGTAATGTATAAATAAGCAGGTAGATAACATTTCCGTACTTTATTTCTTATCAATACTAGGTAATAATCAACCTGTTTTAATTGCGGGTTTAAATCGAATTATTTGTAAGCTATCTCAGTCTTTCAAATTCGATTGTAAACAGTACGTTCTAATATTTCTAGTTTTTGTAAGGCAAAAAGATGACCGTATAACCAACTATAAACACCATTAAACTTATCATGATCATAGAAGGGTATTAAAATCGATTTGAAATTCATACATATGCTCGGAATGGTCTATAAAATTACAAAAAAATAATAAACTTCATTCTTCCGTAGTTTATTTAAAAGAAATAGCTTTGAAGCTTTGTGTTTTAAAGAGGAAAAATAGCTAGTGAAACTAATTGCTGTTTCTAGAGTTATTAAGATACTAAATTACGGTACAAAAACTTTAAAATATATCTAAACAATAAGACTAACCATTAATAAGGGATTGAGAATCTGACTTTCAAGCACATAAAATCGTTTTACTAGACAATAGGTTCAGTTACACTTCAAATTCGTGGAGCAAGCAACATTGGGTGTTCCCGGATTCCATGGTGTGTAAAAATGTTAGCTTCTTACCCATAAAAGACTTTCAAAGTGGTATTCTTCACACTTCTCCACCCAAGTACAAGGTAAACGTACAAGGGGAAGATAATGTGCCACTCATTCCTCTACACCCAAGACAAGGATTATTAAATAACCTACACGAGTATATTGTAAAGCATACAAATGAAGAAACCGAAGAGTAGCATACTTTTTAT
>CM063502.1:140860320-140877820 GCA_032207245.1 Pardosa pseudoannulata | reverse complement strand
ATTAAAATGCTGTCTATTCTACTGTGCATTTCTTTCATATCACTCTGCTACTAAGCCCAATAGTTTCATTCTTTACTTCCATTAATTACTGTTGGGAAAAAAAGTTTTGTGAAGGACTTAAAGATAATTTCGACGTATCTAAGAAAATTTTAAGTTATCTTTCTAAATTAATTCTACGTGTTTCTAAACTACCTTCACAGTATCGGGACTTTAGATGAGTATTAAGATATAGAAATTATTGAGTATGTATCATATAATTCTCAGCAAAAAAACAAACATATTTTTACCTGTCTCATAAGGTACTTTAGAATTCTGGAAAATTAAAACTTTTACTGATCTCGTCATATGACGGGCTATATGCTAGTTGTTTTATAAATGATAGTAGGCCTAATAGTCCAGTATTAAAAATTTTAGGTGATGCTTATTATATTTTTAATAGTCATTTATTTAAAATGCATACGTGTTCTACAATAAGTTCAAAACGAGTAATGTAAATATAAAGTTCTTTTGTTATTTATTAAACTGAATATAAAGAAGAAGAAAAACACCCAAACAATTGATACAGAAAGTAAAATCTAGTAAAATTAAATTTAAAATTTACATACTAAAAATATTTATTTATAACTATTATTTCAACAAAAACATTCTTAATCCCTGTCTCATTGTTAGAAACACTTTTTGATTTTATTCTAGCTTTTTCTTTTGTGCTTCAAACATGTATGAAGTAACATTTGGACATCTGAAGTTGCACTGCAATTGATATGACAATAAAAGATCAGTTACTATTATTTTGGATAGATATTTTTCAAAAAGGAACTTCCATATTTCCTGAGTACGAAGCAAACTATTGAGTTTTCAAAATGACCTAGCGTGAAAATATATTTTTGCGATGATTTCACTATAAGGTGCAATATTTCATGCTATTCTATCCCGCTCTATACCACCAATTTTAGTCCAATTATTATGAGAAGAAATCTTTTCTAGCCCGCCGACTGAAGAAGATATATTGAAATTCTGTTTCAAGGTATTATTATTGAATAGTAGCAGTTTCTTTCGTTATATTTCCGACATGTCGTTTTTTCGAGATTTTTCATTTATTGCAAAGGACTTGTTTTACGGAGAGTAAATTTCCCAGAGGATAGCAATACTTTTAAGTTTAATAAGATATTAAGTAATATAAATTATAATATATTATATTAAGATATGTATATATATATATATATATGTATACATAGATATATATATATATATACATACATATGTATACATATATATTGTCACGAAGATTTGAATGAACACACCGTTTAACTTAACAGAACAATTTATTGAACCTAAATAGCAACTCGCAACTTTACAGGATCGAGAAGTTGCCTACAACTAGTGGGTATCAGCTTTTATACCCGAACGGAATATTCGAGAAATAACTAATTTACATATTAAAGAAAGATCTAGAATAATCAAGAACATAAGGAAACAATAAGCAACATTTTTAAATTAAAAATCCGTACTTTGGATAAACTGCCATGTCAAGCATCGAACCCACAATCTCCGGGTCTGGATCGCGTGCTTTGACCATTCGGCCACTGAGATGGTTGGCTAAGCTTCTTTATGCGGCATTGCTCCTATCTCAAAAAGGCAGCGTCTCGCTGCTATTTAGATCTGGAGTGTGTCACAGGTCCCTTGTAAATTTCTCTTGATCTCTCTTCCGGAAGAACGACACCTGGATTTCGTCCATCTTCACTTTCGGTCTGCTTCGTCGGATCATGGTACGGCTTCATACGTAAAACATGGACAACATCTTTTGGTTTTCTTTTTCGGGAGGAAGGATCGAAATCTTGCACTTCATAGGTAACGTCGGATAGACGGCGTAACACTTGATAGGGACCGAAATACCTCCTTAAGAGCTTCTCTGAAAGACCGACCTTTCGGACCGGGGTATAAACCCATACGAGGTCTCCAGGACTATAGGACACCACTCGGTGCTTAGAGTCATAACGTCGACGGTCTTTATCTTGCGCTCTCAGAGTATGCGTTCGAGCCAACTGTCTCGACTCTTCTGCTCTGGAAATGGTCTTGGCTATGTAATCGTTAGTTGCATCATCAGGGCAGAATGGAAACATCGTATCCAGCGTCGTTTCGGCTTCACGTCCATGGACTAGGTAGAACGGTGTGAATCCTGTTGTCTCCTGCTTGGCAGTGTTATAGGCGAACGTCACAAATGGTAGAATTTCGTCCCAGTTTTTCTGTTCGGTGTCAACATACATGGACAGCATATCGGCTAGAGTTTTGTTAAGGCGCTCCGTCAAACCATTTGTCTGGGGATGATACGCAGTCGTCATGCGATGATCGATATTGCACAATTCGACGAGAGCGGAAACAAGTCTGGATTGAAAAACGGCACCACGATCTGTAATAATGACTCGAGGAGCTCCATGTTTTAGAAGAATCTCTTCGAGCAGGAACTTGGCTACTTCTTCGGCTTCAGCAGTTGGTAAAGCTTTAGTTATTGCATAGCGTGTACAATAATCGGTGCAGACTGCGATCCATTTATTACCATGGGCAGATTTAGGAAATCTCCCAAGCAGATCAATCCCAATTCGATGAAAAGGTGCGACAGCAGGAGGGATAGAAACCAGGCGTCCAGGTGGTAGTTGTGTAACTGATTTTTTTCCTTTGGCAATCTCGGCAGTGCATCACATATCTAACAACATTTCGGTACATCCCCGGCCAATAAAATCTTTTCCGGATCCTGTCGTACGTTTTCGCAAAGCCAAGATGCCCTGCGGTAGGCGCGTCGTGAAAATGCTTAAGTATGTCTGCACGTAGATGTTTGGGAATGACGGGCAACCATGTCTTTCCAGCTGGATCAAAATTCTTTCTGCATAGGACTCCATCAATTAACTCAAATTGCCTTTCGGTGGATGAGCCGATCTTAGGAAGGATCATTTTTGCTATGTCTGGATCTTTCTTCTGCTCGACAGCGAGGTCTATACTCGTGGTTACAGCTAAAAATTGATCTTGCGTCTCAGTCTCTTCGTCTACTGGATTCCTGGAGAGAGCGTCGGCATCGTTATGCTTCCTACCCGATTTGTATTTTACTGAAAAATTATGTTCCTGGAGTCGAAGAGCCCACCTTGCCAGTCTGCCTGAGGGATCCTTGAGATTCATAAGCCAGCACAATGAATGGTGATCTGTCACAACCGTAAAATGTCTTCCAAACAGGTATGGCCGGAATTTATTGATAGCCCATACGACGGCAAGGCATTCACGTTCTGTAGTAGAATAATTTTTTTCGGCCTTTGTCAGGGTCCTAGAGGCGTACGCTATGACCTTTTCGGCTTCATTCTGAATTTGAACAAGAACTGCTCCAATACCATATCCGCTGGCGTCTGTATGAATTTCTGTAGGGCATCTTTCGTCGAATATCCCCAATACTGGATCAGATGTAAGCGCCTTCTTCAGGTTGTCAAAAGCCTCTACCTCTTTAGAACCCCAATGAAATTTCGCATCGCCTTTCAACAGCACCTGCAGGGGTTCGGCGAGATAGCAAAAGCCCTTAATGAACCTTCTGAAGTAAGAGCAAAGCCCAAGAAAGCTTCGAACGTCATGTAAGTTCTGCGGAGTAGGGAAATTGGTCACGGCTTTCACTTTGTCAGGATCTGGACGGACACCGCTACTGGATACGAGATGGCCTAGGATTTTTACTTCTTGAGCAGCAAAAAGGCACTTCTTGGGGTTAAGTATGAGTCCAGCTTCTTGAATGCATTTCAGAACTGTCCTTAATCGGATAAGGTGATCTTCGTAACTTTCTGAGAAAACTACTATGTCGTCCAAGTAACATAGGCACATAGTCCATTTAAGATGGCGTAGCAAATTATCCATCATTCTTTCAAAAGTCGCCGGTGCATTGCAAAGTCCAAACGGCATGACTTTAAATTCGTATAAACCTTCTGGAGTAATAAAGGCAGTCTTTTCACGATCCGCTTCATCCACTTCTATCTGCCAGTAACCAGATCGGAGATCCATGGAAGAAAAGAACTTGGCGCCTTTTAAACAGTCTAGAGTATCGTCAATACGGGGCAGAGGATAAACATCCTTCTTCGTTATTCTATTCAGTTTGCGATAGTCCACGCAAAAACGCCAGCTACCATCTTTTTTTCTTATCAGTACCACAGGAGATGACCATGGACTCTCAGATGGCTGGACAATACCTTGGTCAAGCATTTTCTGAACCTCTTCTCTAATGATACGTCTTTCAGTCGGTGAAACTCGGTAAGCCCTTTGGTAAATTGGAGCATGGTCACCCGTATTGATCCTGTGTTTCACATTTGTCTTTGCGGCTGTCGACTTGTTAGCTTTTGTAAAGATTTCCGAAAAGGCTTGTAGGAGTTTGACTAACTTGCGTTTTCTTTCGCTGCTCAACTCAGGGGATATCATCTTGGTGTAATCTGTATTGGAATTCGTCGGCTCCCGCAGAGTACTCGTACTTTTTGTTGTTTCCGCAATTTCGCATATGTGCCCTTCATCCAGGAGCTCAGCTTCGCCTACGTACATTCCTTTAGGAATGACTTGATCTTTGGCTTGCATGTTAGCAATCCAAATCTGACTTCGTCCATTATGGTAAGGATACCATAGATGGTATAGCAAGGTTTCTTTCGAGCAGCAAGTGTCTATTGCCATCCACGATTACGCTTATGTTTCTTCCGATATCTAGCCCTGATACTGCTATTCTTGTCATTGAGCTTGGCTTAAGCTTGTAGTCCTTCGTGGCATACACCTTCCACGCGTCTAGTGCCTTGGTTTCTTGGCCAGTATCTTCTATCAACAGTTCACTTCTGCCACAGTCTATCACAGCTTGAGAAGCTTCCAAAAAGTCCCATCCGAGGATGACGTCGTGACTACAATGCTGTAGGACGATGAATTCAACAGGCAGCTCTCGTCTATTTATAACGACACGCAGAACACATTTTCCCAGTGGCCTAACAAAATTGCCATTAGCGACTTTCAGCATAGTGTTCTTGGCGTCAGCGAACATAACTTTCTTTAAGGATCGACGAAACTTATCGGAGACGACAGAAAACGAGGCTCCAGAATCTACTAGAGCACGGATCGGCTGATTATCTACTAGAACATCGAGGTGGTTACCCGTCATCCTTGCGGCCGATGGAGGATTTTCATTACATGCGGCCTCACCTCCTCGAAAGGTCGCTCTGCTCAGTTTTCCTCGTTTCGGCGGCTTGGAGATTGACCTGATCGACGATATGGCGACGGCGATCGGGAACGACGGGTTGGTGATCGGCCTCTAGTTGGACTAGGAAAAGAACGGCGTTCGGGGCTTGGTCGGCGAAACTCATCGTCAGTGTCATCGAAGTTCTGTCGGCGAGCTCGATAATCGTCAAAAACGGCCTTCCTCTCACGGCAATAGCGTACGACGTGTCCAGGGCGTCCACAGTGGAAACAAACTGGTCTGTTGTCGGTCGTTCTCCATAGGTCCGTTTTCCTGGGCTGTGGTGCTGATCTCTGGACAGAACTTCTGGCTTTCCTCGTTACAGCGGCTGCATACGTGGGACGTCGTTGGACATCTGCAGACTTTGCGACCACTGGCGCCAAAGCTCTTTCGACTTCGTCTTGGATGACGGTCTGTAGCGGCTGGGAATAGGGGTCCGGAAACTCGTCGACTTGATTTACTACTCGATTAATCTCTTCGCGTACAATTTTTCGGATAAGAGACACTAAATCGGTCTCGTCCTCCATGGCTGCAACTGGAACGACGTTTGGTAGTCTCTCAAATCTTTGGCCAATTCTTTTTTGCCTCATGTCTTCAATGTAGTTGCACCACTTGATGAAATCAGCCGTAGTCTTCACTTCTTTCATTAGGAGCACTTGGTACATATCTTCGGCAACGCCTTTCATTAAGTGAGACACTTTCTCGTCGTCGGACATTGAAGGATTGACTTCTTGACAAATCCCTAATACACTCTGAATGTAGGACTGCGTACTCTCTCCTGCCCTTTGAGCCCTACATTTCAGTTGCTCTTCGGCCTTTTTAGTGTACCTGTGGCGATCGCCCAAAAGTTCATTTAAACCCTTTTTGAATGCGTCCCAGGAGTCCAAGATATCTTCATTATTTAGGTACCATTGCTTGGCCGTACCGTCTAGGAAAAAATATACATTTGCGAGACACATCATTTCATCCCAATTGTTGAACTTGGCCACCCGATCGTATTCCGCAAGCCATTTCCGAGGGTCGTCTCCAGGCTCCCCACGGAAGGTTGAGAGGTTCCTTACGGGCGAGTAGGTAGGAACTACCAAGGTAGACTTCGTTTCTTCAGGCATTATCTGCTTCTTTCTTTTTTCTGGGTAGTAAAGACCAAATTCTGGAGGTAATCCTCTTAAACGGAGACTTCTGCGAACACTGTCAGAGTTATCCACAATGGCGAAATCGGTACCCGGCGCTTCCACCAAATTTGTCACGAAGATTTGAATGAACACACCGTTTAACTTAACAGAACAATTTATTGAACCTAAATAGCAACTCGCAACTTTACAGGATCGAGAAGTTGCCTACAACTAGTGGGTATCAGCTTTTATACCCGAACAGAATATTCGAGAAATAACTAATTTACATATTAAAGAAAGATCTAGAATAATCAAGAACATAAGGAAACAATAAGCAACATTTTTAAATTAAAAATCCGTACTTTGGATAAACTGCCATGTCAAGCATCGAATCAATGTCTGGATCGCGTGCTTTGACCATTCGGCCACTAAGATGGTTGGCTAAGCTTCTTTATGCGCCAATATATATATATATATATATATATATATATATATATATATATATATATATATATATATATATATATCCACTCGGTTTATAAGAATCAAAATTATTCTTTACAGAATCTGTACAGGAAATATTTCATCCTATATTAATGATATTATATATACGATTATCTATTTTTAATAGGCTTATCTCATAATCTGTGTATTATTCTAAAACCGTAAAAAGAATTTAAAATAGAGCTTTATAAAGAAACTCAAATACATAAAAGATTGCATTTATGTTAATTGTAACAAAAAAGTTAATGTAAATGTATTTTTCAGTTATATAGAGATTATTCTCTATAAATTTACCCTTTTTCGCGAAACTATATTTTTCTCTATTTTCTAGTCTATTTGAATGTATGACAATCAAAACTAGCCATAAATTTAAATTTTAAAAAGAAATTCATGTAAAATGCAGAAAGTGTGTAATTAAATATACAATATTGAGACCATTATATTTATTTTTATTAGCTCTATTCTAATGATTAATGTCACATCTTTTGACAAATTTTGACAAATTTTGGCTTCTAGCATTTTCTCATATTCAAAACTCATTAGTTGTTTGGAAAACTCTTTAGAAAAGTATTATTTTCCATCTTCAATTGAGAGAAGTAGTTTTAGGGGTTTTACAGATCGTGGAAAACAAATTTACTCCCGAAGTTTTTAATACTTTATTTTGATAAAAAAAAACCGGGGTTTGGGCTATCAAATATTATGTCTATAGAAAATAAACCATTTTTTCTCGAGATAACATATAATTTATAGAACAATATCTTACATATACTGCAAGATTAAAAGGAGAATTTCATGTATCGATATACTATAAACCAGGTGATTCTGTTATGTTACTAGATATTTTTTAAAATCAAAAACGCGTTGGTACACTTCATCCTAGATTCTATAAAAGAATAGAATATACGTGGGTATACTCTTTAATTAGATTACACAGAAGACGTCTCTCTGTCGTTTTTAAGAGTCATACATTAAGATTTCAACTTTCACGAAATGCGTAGTGAAGCACATCCTGAGGGTACGCTTTTAGGTTCATCAATTAGAAGCAGAATTTATCTAAATATTTAATTGTAAAAGTCAGCTTCTAATCAATAAGACTTTTAATTAACAGGAAGACTCTTAGAATTTCATAACATTAGAGAGAAACAAAGTTAGTTACAAGACATTTCAAAGAAGAGTCGATAAAAAAAACTAATACCAGGCGTAAGGTATTTACTATACACAGTTTCATATACAATGTTAAATAGCAGGTTATGCGAGACATAATTTACAAAACAATTTTTTTTAGCTGAGAGATTTTTAAACTATGTATGAAAGTATGTAAGTAACTAGCAAGTAAATTAATTTTAAAACATAAAACTTAAAAAAGAAAATGAATATATTCTAAGTCTGTTTGTTAAAATACTGCAAATATATTCATAAATAATTTCAAGAATTTATTTTAACAGAATAAAAGAATGTGTTTGACATAATATAGACATTAGAAAATCTCAGAAAGTTTCCTCCATATACCTAAGTGAATAGGTAGTACAGCTTTGAAATTGGATAATTCGAAAATGAATGAAGATAAAAATATACGGTTTGAATCAAACGGATATAAAAGAAACCGGATTTTGTGTGTCAACGAAATAACAGATCTGTTGGCGACCAACAGATGGCGCTGTCTAATTCCTGATGTAGGAATATGCAAAGCAATAAACGATATAAAAAGAAGAAACTGCAGTAAGTAATGGTAATAGAAGCTTGTATGCATCGAAATGCTGTCAATAGTTCAGAAAGCCATCTTAGTTAAACTCTATTAATAGAATTCTGACTGTGACATTGCGTCATTGCTAGCATATCGCCACATAAAAGGTATGAGAGTGTGGTAACTTGTCTCACATATGTACTACTGAATGATGGACAGCACATTGAACGTTTACTGTAGTACTAATTAACTGTAATTAGGTTAACTTGTAATTTGTCCACATTTTTTCATTTGTAAATCATCCTCTGGTGAAATAAAACACTACATAGCCATCTGTTGGTCACAAACAGAACTATTTTTTCGTTCACACACAAAAACCGGTTTCTTTTCCATCCGTTTGGTGAAAACCGTTTGTTTGTATCTTCATTCGTTTTCGAATTACTCAGTTTTAAATTTCGTCCTGACTTTTGGATCACCCGTATACACACACACACACACAATAACACACACACACATTTATATTATATATATATATATATATATATATATATATATATATTATATATATATATATATTATATATATTGTTATATGTGTGTGTTTATGTGTGTATGTATTATGTATGTGTATGTATTTGTATGAAGTAGTTTTTATTCGATAATTATAACAGCTACACATCTGCTATTTTTGAGATCATAAACAAGTTGAACATTTCTCTATGGTAATTAGTAGTATTTTACTTTCTTTTAAAAAGTTTATACCTTAAAAAATTGAATTCACTTGAGTGGGCATTTCCTATTGGAACATATATTAGTGAGTTGACATTAATAAATCTCTACATTCTAACACTCTACAATTCATATTTAAACTCGCAATTTATGGTTATGCATTCAAGGACATCAAAAGAAAAAAATTGGAAAATCCTTTTATTTCACTTTACTGCTGATAAAATACTGACTAATAAATATTTTAAAAATAATTTATATTAAAAAATATCCTCAATGAAATATGCCATAAAGTCATTATTTTACTTTATATTGAGTTTCTCAAGATCTAAAATCATATAAAACAATGTTTTCAACAAAAGTATTCTTTATCTATCATTTTTGTATAAATCTTTGTGAATAAAAGGGTTTACACATTTATATTTTCAAAATATTAATCAAAAACTAGCCATAAATAGTTTCTCAAGGAAGGCAAAGGAAATGCATTTTATTGTCAAAGATAAACAAAAATATTGCTGTCAACTGCTTTTCAACAATAGTTTTCATATTGTCAATTTTTAAAAACAAATCTATTACTGTGTAATTTATTATAAGCATATTATTTGGATTCTTAAATAACACATACATATCTCACTCTCTCTAAAATAAAATATTATATAAGGAAATCCAGAACGAAAATGTTGGAAAGAATTAGTTATCGGAAATTCAAAGTTTATACCTTAAAAAATTGAATTCACTTGAGTGGGCATTTCCTATTGGAACATATATTAGTGAGTTGACATTAATAAATCTCTACATTCTAACACTCTACAATTCATATTTAAACTCGCAATTTATGGTTATGCATTCAAGGACATCAAAAGAAAAAAATTGGAAAATCCTTTTATTTCACTTTACTGCTGATAAAATACTGACTAATAAATATTTTAAAAATAATTTATATTAAAAAATATCCTCAATGAAATATGCCATAAAGTCATTATTTTACTTTATATTGAGTTTCTCAAGATCTAAAATCATATAAAACAATGTTTTCAACAAAAGTATTCTTTATCTATCATTTTTGTATAAATCTTTGTGATTAAAAGGGTTTACACATTTATATTTTCAAAATATTAATCAAAAACTAGCCATAAATAGTTTCTCAAGGAAGGCAAAGGAAATGCATTTTATTGTCAAAGATAAACAAAAATATTGCTGTCAACTGCTTTTCAACAATAGTTTTCATATTGTCAATTTTTAAAAACAAATCTATTACTGTGTAATTTATTATAAGCATATTATTTGGATTCTTAAATAACACATACATATCTCACTCTCTCTAAAATAAAATATTATATAAGGAAATCCAGAACGAAAATGTTGGAAAGAATTAGTTATCGGAAATTCAAAGTCTCAAATATTATTAATTCAACTTCAAAATATACATTTCACTAAAATTTAATCATGTTATTTTAGTCTTACCCATTTAACTATGTGAAGGTTTTCAAAATGAATAAATATTAAATACTATCAAATTCTGGCTGAGTTTCCAAACGTAGTGTTATTTATTTTGCTTGAATAATTGTATACGTATAATTGAATTTTATATGGAAAAATACAAATTAAACTTATGGTTATTCCTTTTAGTAAATAACAAATCGATTGAAATGTATTCTTTATATCCCAACAAGCATATACTTAAAAAATAAATGCATAGACCAAAAAGAATGTAATATATCTGGGTGATATCTCGAAGATTGGCCGTTTCGGGTATTTCATATCAAAATTTTCGCATGAAATACTCTTCTCGAGTAACATAGGATGGGAAAAAATTTTTATTAAAATTATTTTTTGAAAGCACACATTATTTGTGATGTTTCAGCTGTATAATACTTTTATTATTTTGATAACTATGTTTGTAAAAACTAATAAAACTTTCTAGATAAGGGTAACATGAAAGAAATGTTAATTCTGAAATAATAAAAACTAACATAGACAAATTATCTCTAAGATACATATTTAAATGTGTGTCTTATTATAAGCTGCAAGTAGTATATGGTCTTCATTGGGTTAGGAAAATATTACCCTTTTCGTTCTCAAAATTATAATAAAATTTAAAACTATTTTACTGTACACATTTTAAAACTACATAGATGCCATTCTTTAATAAGAACATTTCCAATGTTTTTTAACCCTTTGGATTCCAAGATAGCCATCGGTAGTCGAGACCTATGAATCCCATAATTGACAAAGCCCTCTGAGAAAATGTGCTTACCCCCTAAAGGCGTGACTGCTGATATCCACAGTATATGATAATAACGGTGCACAGAGGACTGTGTTATATACATTTGAGGAGAAAACCCCCTCCCTCTGAGGTATTTACAACATGGTGAGAAACTACTCGTTTCTGTCAAGCATGAAACATTTCTTTAGATCTCTTTACGAATTAGGATAAAATAAATATTTATGTTAGTCTTATAAAATGGCAATTTACTATCGGTATTCGAGTAATACATTTAAAAATTCTATGCTGGTTTCATTTCTATTTCAATCCCTAAAAGAACTGATAGATAAAGGGGAGCAACCAATTTAAAAATGATTGGTAAAAAATGAATTCAGTGGGTCGTTCAATGTCAAGAGATAGGAGGATACTTCTTTTCTTATATTGACGAGTGAACATAAAACTGAGAAAAGGGAAAAAAATGTAAACTTTCGGCTATTTTGATGAGAGCCAAAAGACATTTGATTGGTTTCGGTTTGGTTTCGAGCGCTACGGTCTACTGTTTTGCACACTAGGGCTAATGAGACCAAAGACATTTGAAATATCAATATGTGGGTCTTACAGAATCAAAAGATAATATAATCAAATCCTGACCACACAACTTTTCCACTTTCTTATAATAGGTTGTTCCAGTACCTATGTACAAATCTTTTAATCACACCGTAAAACTATATACAGAATTACTTGCCTCATTCAGCTTTCAAAAATATTTTTAAGGACTACTGAGTATGTTAGCATGTTTTTCAATTGATAGTCATCATATTTTACATTACCAGTAAAATAATAAAGTATGATATAAATTGAAAAAATCAATGCTTTCATTTATACATAGTGATCCTTTAAAACTAATGACTATATATAGCATAGCTTAATTCAATACTTTCCATTGCATTTTTCTTTATCAAATTGTATTAAAATCCTTAATGACAATTTTGTACTGTTGTGGTCATTGTTACTTCCAATAGCATAGTGAATTTAGCTTTAATCCGGAATAAATAGGACTGCGTGGGTGTACCATTCAGTTGAATGTTCTGTTGATAAACACCTATTTCTGAAGTAATAGTACTCCTTTTAGTATTCAATTTTTCTATATATTGATATAGTTTTATAGTTTCAAAGCTCGCTTCTAAAAGGAAAATGTGTATTCCTCTTGAATTGGGTTTTAGTGTTATATCTTGACCGAATTAGCTGACGTGTAAAAAATAAAGAAAAACTTCATCACGCAATACAAAGTAAAAAAAAAAAAATCCAAACTTTCTATCGTAAAGTTGACATAATTTTAAAAACTATTTAATTTCAATTTTAATCAAAAAGCATTAAAAATTTCATTTGTAACACTTTGGGGAAGAGTGTTTAAACTTATTTTGTACACCAGATAATATCAACTATACAACAGAGTTACTAATTCAATAAATGTTTTAAATATTAAGTATACAGTTGTTGAATTCAAAGTTCGTAATGTAAGAAGGTTAACTAAGATTTATTATCTTAATACCACAAACTAATATTATTTACAGTAATTCAAGGATATTAAGCTCCCAGATGCACAATTGCGTATATATTGATTTAGGTACATATAAATTAAGAATGCCGTAGAAAATCATAAATTGAAACATTCTATGATAGCTGTAAATTTTTCGTACAATATTGAAATAGAAAATCTTATATGTTGACTATCGTGGTTGAAAACAGAAGTTGAGAGTGTACTTAAACGGAATGAAAACCAAATGTATATGAACACTTAGGACATTAAACTGTCCAACAAACATAATAACAAAAATCTATAACGGAGATTTACTTCCAGGCTAAAATAGTTAATTGTCTTTTTAGGTATTATAGTTGCTACAAATAATTTGGAATCCCTAAAACTAACTTTGTCAGTTCTTTAATTTACTAAAATGTTAAAAAAGACACTATTTAAATTCTTAAATAAAACATATGCCCTAATTTTGCTTAAAAAGTAAAACATAAAACATACGTTTTTGTCCTGAACACTGTTCTCCTACTTTTTTCCAGTTATAACCCTTTTTTTTCTCTATTTTTATCTACAAATTCTATTTTCTTTTTTCTTTCAAAACCCTAAACAAATGATGTTTCATATTTTAATATATTAATTTTAAAATAATGTAAGGAAATTAAAATATTTTATTTAAAAATACATTTTTGATATTATTGTACTTTTTGATCGATATATTACTATCTAAATACCAACAAATTCCAACTACATTGCTTAAACATTTACAGAAAATATTGCTCTGTAATTTATTGAGAACTTTCAGATTTATAAACATTTGATCAAGAGATATCCGTATTGATTTTCTTCTTACTAAATTGAGATTAACCCTAAATTCATTTGAAAAATAATACCCGATATGACTTTGAGACATTTAAAAAAGATTCAAAATTTTCTTAATGTTTAAATCTCCTTGATTACAGCAGTGAAAATTTTCTTTCTTGTTCTAAAACTGTATTTCTCAATGTTTTATTGATTTCCTTTAATACGATTAGTTTTGGGATTCATATTTTCACACTTGTCTTATCTTAATTGAAGCTTTATATTCAGATACTTTTCTTGGCAGAACTTTCAATTTAATTTAGAGCCGTTGCCCCAAAATTTAATTAAATTCCAATTTATAAGTAGCGCCGAGATTTGTTAAGCACATAGTTGGAAAATACCTCTGATCATTATGAACTCTTTTTATCAAAATTATCGAAGCCAATTTAAACTATTTTAATGAGAAGGAAAACTTGTATGATTGTCTTTTTTTCATTTTTATGGTATTTTAATATTTGTATAACGGAAATTATGATTTAATCCGTACAATCTGAGTATTTTAAACATACGTTATGTATGAAAAGATAATTGTTTACAATATATATTATTATGCTGCTTGTATCACTAGCATTCTTTAGTCACACAGCCCTTCAAACAAAAAAAAATCTGAGTTATGTTTATTAATCACAAAGAAAATTTTTTGTTTTAGAATAAAATTCTTTCCAGTTCTTTTAAAATAATCGGATTTAATGTCCATTCCTAAACAACTATATAAAAATGTTAGTTAAAAATGTCTATCCGTATATATATTAAATGGGAAAAGGGAAATTTACTTATTTATAATTTTCTGAAATATATCTAACTAAGGGTACATGACTGTCTTAATATATGATCCTTAATTATATTAATCCAAGTAACGTTTTATTTTATTAAATAAGCAAACTATTTTTTCTTTTGAATTTCTTAAGCATTTATTTTTGAATTTTAAAATCTTTTATACTTTTAAAGCTTTAGATATCCAGTACAAAAAATATAACTAATTATATTTAACGTGAAAACTGAGCTTTTATTTTATATCTCTAAGATGTTTTGCAATTTTTCTTTTCCATATTTTCTAAAGATAAATTTCTATTCAAAACAATATATTTATTCGAACGGAATTTTGTAATAATAATTCTAAAAAAGTCTTTTATAAAAGTTCATTTTTAGTGAGAATCGTGCTGTGTCCTTTTCGTTTAAAATTAAATTTATATGAAAGCTAAATCCTTTCAAATCTCTTTTGAAGTCTCTTGAAGACAAGATATGATGGCAGAAGAGCATATCAAAAGTGCTCTGTCTTTAGCACAAGTTAATTGGTAAAGGAGTATCTTCCCGATTGAAGCACCTCCTTTATCTGACCACTTTCTAGTCAAGGAGACTATTGGAATTATAGATTTTTGATTCATGGTTGCCGCTTAACTTCAAAAGTTCTTAAATTAAATGATACATTACAGTGATGGCTTTGGCACTTAAGGTACTGACGTAAGTATCATGTAAAATTATAGAAATTCTAAAACTAAAATATTTAAAAAATGGTAAAATATTTCATACTTTAAAAATTGGAAAAATCAAGTACTTCAGCAGTAATAGAAGGATTCTGACTTTGAAGGTAATATATATAAACATACGGGGTGTAATAATAAACCGAATGCTGCAGTGCTATAATCTATCTTGTTGAGGGCTATAGCAATCAGCAGTCAGGGTGCTAAATGTCAGCATTGCCTAAAATCACCTTCAAATCCCCAAGATATTCGAGGAATGGGAAATGCAATGTTGATATCAGGTTCATGAAGTAAATGCGTCTAGTCGTTTTAACCCAAACGCTCATTTGTTCGAGTTCTACACGTAGTTCATCTATGAACTAATATATCAGGAATTAATATGAGCTAGCATTTACATACAACTAAATTTCTCAATAATTTTTCTTAAATTTATAAAAATGACAAACTGAACATTAGTTAATTGAACAACTAGACTCTTAACAGAGAAATTAAATCATTTTTGAGCTGTTTTATGTTGCTGAAGTATGTAAACAATGCCTTAGATATAGAAGGATATATGAATGAAATGGATTTAATTAAGAACATTTTTCTCGTCATATATATTCATTAAGCGCTTCTATATCTAAAGTGAAGAATTGCAAAAATAGTTTTATAAATTTCAGATAAAGATTATTTATTTTGAAATATATTCACAGAGTAAGTCACTTTCAATTGTACGTTAAATTTCAAGTTTTATACACAGTATTTCTTTATGTTTGAACGTTACTGTCAAAATTTCATTTTTCAAGAGCTAAACAATCCAACGTATTCTTTATTTGAACAACAGAGTTAGTCATGAATAAAATCTTTGCCACTGTTTTCTGAAATTCATTTAGTGACTTCATTTCATAAACTTATTTTTATCTACTCGGCTTTCAGTCCCCTCTCTGTCAACCCTCTGTTAATGCTTTTATATATCCTGTTAAATATTGTCCACTAAACTGAAAAAAACCTGTTCCATCCTGATACATGCATAATTAATGACATAAAACAACATAGGAAATGTCATATCTTCATAAATAGGCTATGAATATATTAATTCATTTTAATATATGAGGCTGGTTTCTCATTTAATATAGTAAAACCAATTGTCTAATATAGTTGACGACTAGAGCTCTTGAAAACAGTATTTGCAATTTTTTTATCCACGAGTTATATCCCTATGCTTTGTTAAGGTGATTCTTTCTTTATATTATTTTAAATGTATTGGTATATGAAATTATCGCCTTTTATCCGAAACGAAAAAAAATCACTAATGTTTTTTTAACAATATATACAGATAATTTAAGTAACTATCATATATAATGCATGAAGGATGCACTGTCTAAAGAAATTGTTTTTAAGTATCATAGCATTTTAAAATATCTACTTTTTGAACTGAAGTACTTTAAGAATTTGTACTGAACCATGCATAATACATAACATTTATAATACATAAAACAAAATAAAATAATATCACATAACGTGACATTATAACTGAAATGAAATTATATTTGGATGTCATATATATATATATATATATATATATATATATATATATATATATATATATATATATATATATATATATATATATATATATATATATATATATATATATATATATATATGTATATATATGTATGTATGTATATGTATATATATGTATGTATATGTATGTATATGTATATATATATATATATATATATATATATATATATATATATATATATATATATATATATATGTATATATATATGTATATGTATATATGCATATATATATATATATATATATATATATATATATATATATATATATATATATATATATATATATATATATATATATATATATATATATATATATATATATATATATATATATATATATATATATATATATATATATATATATTATATATATATATATATATATATATATATATATATATATATGTCAGGATTTAAAATATAGAGTAATTTAAGAGATTTTAATTAGGGATTATTTTAATGGGAGTAACGCGCCTCGCGTTACTAGTCACATAAATACAGCTCACGCGCAGTGATATTGGCAGAGAGCGATAAGCAATTACTATAGTCGGACCTTTTGGCTCTCGAAGTAGTGAATACTGCCTTTGTTTGCAGTTGG
>CM063502.1:140847820-140855320 GCA_032207245.1 Pardosa pseudoannulata | reverse complement strand
GAATGATTTAGTAAGCCAATTTAACCTTAAATGTCCGGAGTTGCTATTTTGGCAACTTAGTCTTCTAAAATACTATAAGAATAATACTGAAGCTCTATTACCTAATGTTGCTAATAAAATGCGTTGTGAAGATATTAATAAACTATTTTCAATATGTAGATGGCACCTCTACTGCTTCAAAGAATATACATAGATTTATTTGTTCATTTGTTTGCTACGGATCTTTTTTTTTTTTTTTTTTGAAAAATCTAGGCATTTAGCGGTTAAAAAGCTGTATTATTTAGTGTTGTATTCAAATATACATTTAAAATTTAAAACATATTTCTTAGGAACTGATATTTCTAACTGATTAAGAGTTATATTATTATAATCATCCTTGTAGAACAGGCAATGTAATTATAATATGTTATTGTGCAATATCATTATACCACACATTGAAGCTTTCCTTTTAGGAAGTACAAGCAAAACATAGGAAATTTCCTATCTCGCTTCTTATCCTTAATCATGGAGCAGTTTTCTTATTACGCATTAGACAATTTTAAAATTCTAGTATAGTGAATAACGTATACCTGTATGAGCTCTTTATGTAGGGATCTATTGAAAGCTCCTTGTTCTATTTTCTTCATACTTAGAAGACACGTGTGGTTCATTAACAGTAGAGATGTTGCTCAGTTTGTATACTGTTCGCCTAGTATAATCGTTCGTGGTGCAATCAATCAAATTTATGTCCTCCTTGTTTGCTCAATGTAAATTTATAACAATAAGTAATTTTTTTTATCAAACGGTTCCAATACAATAGCATGTTGTGTACAAAAGTGCAGGAATGAATATCGAAATGTACTTATCTGCTAGTTATAATGATCTGTAGTAGTTACATGGAGATACTCATTGCCTTCACGAGACGATGGCTCTTCTTCACGGTTGGATATTTTCTATTGTTCATGAATCTAAATATGTTGGGATATTAATTTTACCCCACTATAAGATTGAAAATTTGTATTCTTTCTGACTGCGAAGGAGAAGGGGCCAAGTCATTTATCACACTGTATCATCGTAAAGCTGTCAATAAACTGAGGGAAAGAAAGTAAATGGAACGTGTAACAGTTTGCTAAAATTTATGAAGTGAAGAATTCATATAGAAGAAAATTTTCATTTTGATTAAAATTTAAAATTAAGATACATGAATTGATAATATTTAACAAGGGTAAAATAAAACGCATGCAGAATATATATATATATATATATATATATATATATATATATATATATATATATATATATATATATATATATATATATATATATATATATATATATATATATATACATATATATATATGTATATATATATATGTATATATATATATATATATATACATATATATATATTGTGTGTGTGTGTGTGTGTGTGTGTGTGTGTGTGTGTGTGTGTGTGTGTATAAATATAATATATATATATATGTTAAATATATATATATTTTATGTAAATATAAATTATAAAATATAATTATTTATATATATTTTATAAAATTCTTATATATTTTTTTATATATATTATATATATATATATATATTCTTATTTTTTTATAATTAAGGTTTTTTGTGTTTTTGTGTGTGTGTTTTACATTTTTATTAATATAATTAAATTCCTTAGTAAAATCTTTGTACATTTATGTAAATTTTTCCAAATATGATTAATAACTGATGTAGCTTTGTAATTCTTATACTTTGAGATAGGTATTTGATAAAAATTAAATCTATTTCATTCTGTTTTATGTGTATAATAATTCATTAATTCGTACTGATGTAAAATATCCTAAGATTTCATCTGTAGCGGTGTTAGTTGTTATTTTTTTGTGATACTTAAATGATATTATCAGATGTTGTACATTAAATGGTATCGTCTAGACTGACGATAGATTTCACGAGCGGGTTAGTGTGTTTTTGTCATTGAGTAGCTGTTAGATAGTATCAGATGGGTGTACATTGTACGTTTGTATACGTCTATATACGTCCGTAATATTCAGGACACTTAGAATATTTCGTGCCTTATAATTTCAACGGTAAATAGTATATCACCGATATATCACCGAAAACCATATTTTTTAAACTCAAAATTCGATACAAAGGAGTCACTATGGTCAGATTTCTACCAAACATATTTTAGACAAATTAAAAAAATATGTAGGTCTTCTAAAATAAGTGTTTATTTTTTATTTTGTTAAAAGGAAAATTTTCAATTAAAAACATCACCTAAAACAAATGTTCCAGGTACAAAAATGTAAAATTCAGAATATTGATTTACAGCAAAAATTTACATTCGGCTTATAACTTTTAGAAAGCCCCGAATCCACATGAAAACTTTGTTTTCTTTTAAACCAAATCGTTTAATTTTCAATTTTGCACCCATCATTTATGTTAATTATAATAATTTTATTTATATTAAAGTTTTTGTAATACATTAATTTCAATGTCGTAACTTTCATTAATACTTTGAAAATATAGGTTACAAACATGTATAGACACATATATCCATGCACATGTACATAACGGGTATGCGTTCAGGTTTGTATTTAATTTGTTTTTCGTCAAAAACAATAATTATTTATTGTTATATCATATGTTCTTTCGTCTAGAATAAGAATGCTTCCAAATGTGAAAGAAATACTTGGAAAACCAGTTATTTAACACGCAAATAAAAATTTCAGTAAGGATCCATGAGTGGCATATCAAGAGTGACTGTTGTGTGAAAGAGCAATAATGATGGAGCACGTCCTTTGTGTAAAGATGAGTAAAATAGCACAAGCGAGCAGTGTAAGGTGGAAGAAAGAAAAGCGAAAGTCTTTATTGTGCGCTAGTTGAATCGATTTCTTTCCTTTCATTTCACGAATACTGTAAGCCGGGGTTTTCTTCACATTTCACAAAGGTGAAACTTAAAGCTTGTATTTATTGAACAAGTGGATTTTCTACGACTTCAATTTGTATATATTACAAAATTGCAGATTTTTTTTCTGAATAAGGAATTGTATTTTATTGCATGTTTATATTGAATGGTATAGTAATAATAATAATTTTCTACAGATTTCATAACGTAACTGTCGAGCATTGCAAATGTGTGTTTTCTAAATGTTGATAATTGAAATAATGTATGTTTTAAGGGAATAAATTTTGCTTAACCGTTTGAGAGTTTCATTTTTTTCCAGAATTCGGTCAAAAAATGTCACATTTTTTATTGCATTTTTTTTGTTCATTTTACATTTTTAAGTAAAAATATGTTATTAAAATAAGCATTTCTAATATTTTTAAGCATTTATTACATCTTTTTCTTTCTATAAAAGCAGGATAGAACTGAAGTTTACCTTTAGTCTCATCGATATCCAAGTTAATTTCCACAATTTCAGTGAAAGCAAATCTAGGAGGCGGATCCGAAAGATTATCACAATTAATTTAAAAAAATTGTCTTGCTTGACTGATTCCATCTATACTACTATCAGAGTCACTACTATCCAGGTCATATAGTAAACTTTCGCTACTATCATTTACAGATAATTCAGTTTCTGATTCCGAGTCACAGTTCGAATGACAAGAAATTAGCACCATACGCTCTGAATTATCCATTATTTAAAAGTAAAAATATATTATTTAACTCTTACATCAATAAAATTACCCGGCGGTTAGTAAAATATAACCAGAAATCTATACACTGCAAGATAACAATTGTCTTCTGATACAAAACATGCGAAAACCCCGTGCTTTTGAACCAATCAGAGTAGAAAATACAATAAACTATAAACTATCATTTACTGGACGAATAACTTACTATACGAATAATTTTTGCTAAAAATGGAAAAAATAAGGCCAAAACAGTGCAAGCGAAATAGAAATCATATTGCCCGTACGCCGTACGGGCAAAACAGGGAAGGGGTTTTAATACAAGGGATTGCTAGCATTAATCATTAATTTGTACAGTAATTCCATATAACAATTATAATTACATATAAAATATAATCACAAAGTGCATTAGTCACTGAAAATGAATGTATCAACTACTATTAATGTCACAATATGCATTACTTCTATTGAAGATATAGATTGTGCGTCTATATAAGCACATAGGTGTGTATTTGTGAATGTTTTTATTTATTTTTATGCATGGTAAACATTATTTATTATTAGGAAATTCCGTATGATAACCGAATGGTAGGGTGTTGCTATTTGATACCTGAGTTAGTGAGTTGGAATCATGCTGATGGGATGGTAGCCGTTTCGTAGCCGTTTTGAATTGGAATGCCCCTATCTTCTGGTGTCATTAGCTTTCTTGAAGTAAAACTGTTGACCGTAGCTAAATTATTCAATCTAAAACTAACTAAACTAATATTATCAAATACCTTCTTTCGATATGAATCCCTATGTTTTCAAATGAAAAATAATTGCTAGTTATTACACACGCAAATAAAAATTTCACCAAGGAAACTTGAGTGACATATCGAGAGTGACTGTTATGTTAAAGAACAATAACGATGGAGCAGATCTTTTGTCTAGAGAGTAAAATACCAGAAGCGAGCAGGGTAAGTTACAAGAAAGAAAACCGAAAGTCTTTATTGCGCGCTAGTTGAATCGATTTCTTTCCTTTCAGTTCGTGTGCGGTGAGCAGGGGATTTCTTCACATTACACAAAGAAGGAACTGATGACAGTTATTTACTGAACTGGCGTATCTTTTTAAATTTCATTTTTTATTTATTATAAAATTACTTAACTTGTCATTCTTAATAAATTATTATTGCACTCCTAATACTAAACATTATATTATAATAACAGAACAATTTTCATAAAATGCAACCGATTCCTCACGTGTTTTACTGAGGATTATACTCACACAATTTATGATTTTACTGTAACACATATTATGGTTTTACTGTAATTATACACACACTTTTATACATGGAACTGATGACAGTTATTAGCTGAATATACTGGCATATATTTTTATCTTCAATTTTTATATATTATATAAAATTACTGAACTTTCAATTATGAATAAATAGTGTATTATTGCACTCTTACAATTAAATAATGTATTATAATAATTGAATATATTTTGTACAATACAAGAGATATCTCAAAAGTATTATTGTTTTTACTATAAGTATACATACATATTTATACATGGGACTGATGGCAGACATTTCTTGAAAAGACGTATTTTATTTAATCTTAATTTATATATACTATAAAATACTGAACTTGTAATTCTAAATAAAGAATAATATAATATTTCCCTCTTACAACTAAATATTGTATTATAATACATAGTTTGTTTTAAGTACAATCGTTTCAGAGTGTGTATTATTAATTATTGCTGTAATGATACATATGTATTTATAGACATATTATGTAAGTATAAAAGCTACAACAAAATTTGAACCTTGAATTGAATAAAAACAAACATTTTAGTACTTTATTTGAAAATATATAGAATGTATATACATATACATGCTATATATTTATACATGTGAGAATGTATATACATATATATGTGTGCAAATGTGCATAGAATATGTGTATACATTTGTATTAACGTTTAGTTACGCCCCAAAAATGACGGCCTGATTTCAAAGATGATATTTTCTAATGTAAAAATAGTATTTTAAAACTTACGTATAACACGTAAATTAAAATTTCAGTTTGAATACATGAGTTGTATATCAATAGTGACTGTTGTGTAAAAGAGAAATAATGATTGTGTGTCTTTTGTGTAACGATAAGTAAAATAGCACGAGTGATCAGTGTTAGATGGAAGAAAGAAAAGCGAAAATCGTTATTGTGCGATAGTTGAATCGATTTCTTTCCTTTTATTTAGCGATACGGTAAGCAGGGGGTTTCGTAATATTACATAAAAGGTGGAGCGCTCAATGCAGGTATCAACTGAACAATTTCATTTTGTTAGATATCCTTTTACATATTTAAAAGAAAACTGCTGACTTTCTTTTCTGAATAAAAATTCTATTTTATCATAGATTTATAAAATCGAACACCGTTATAGAGTACCCAACATATAACGCACTCCCGGATATTTAGAAAGAGAAAAGCTTGATCCCACCAATTTCCTTTATAATTAAATACTAATTTATTACTTCCCACTATCTAAAGTGTATACCCCTTCTCTCTCTGTCTCTCACACACACACACTCATTTACACCCCACATACATTCAGAGTGAGAGTTATTGAATTTTTTGATGAAACACACACATAAACTAACCATCTCTGCTTATCTGTATATATCTCTATCCATTTCATGGTTTCTTTTTTAAATATCTATCTATCTATTTATATAGATATATGTCATAACGTTCCATTCAGTTAATTTTAATTCTGTTCCATTTAGTTCCCATTTAATTCTACAAGCTTCCCTTAAAAATTCATTGTTTGTAACTTTCCTGCCATGCTCCCAATTATCACGTTGGTGAGGCGAAAAACCTATTTTTTTATCGCATAAGCCGCTCTGGATATTCAATCAGATGACATTACACATTCCAGGAGCTTCACATTTTGTTCTCCTTGGCGAGCGCTGCGTTGCAATAGTTTTATAATTTCATGATATGACATATCCCCACTCCACACATTGGTATGTTTTAGTCCTGCGTTTTCCAGTTTTGGCGGTTTTCCACCGTGCCGCCAGGCCATTGGAATGTTGATGAGTTTTCCAGCCATCAGCGGATGCCAGCCGTTTCAGCCCTGCAGATGCAAGAGGGACTCTTCAGTTAGACTTGATCTTGCAAAAAGACTTGACTTGCTTCCCAGACTGGCGGTTCTCATTCGAACAGACAGGATGGAAGAGAGAGAGAGAGAGACCTGGATCCCGAAACGAGAAAAGGAGCATCGAGTTCCATCCACCATAATCGTCTTACTTTTTTAGCCCATTTTTGTTTTCTCCTTTCTTATTAATTTTTATCTTTAAAAAAATTCAAACAATTGTCTTCTATTAATTTTTAAAATTTTATATTAATATCAATAAAATCCATTAATTCAGTAATTTCTCTTCTTTATTTTTAATGACTCTTGTGTTTTTTTTTACTTTAAAATTTAAACTTAAGTTGGCGAAAGGCCAAATTCAATTTATATATTAAATATTGGGTTAAGTACATAACGCGTATTACCACTATACATCACCCACTTAAGTAATATATTTTTTATTGTCTTTTCTATGGGTTTCTTTTCCAGGTACAAACCTTTTTATGTTTTGCTCGACTTCTAGTTCCCCATAGAAAACCCTAATTCCACAGTCAGCACCATACCAGAATATATAGTTGTTTATACTATAGGTGGATGTACCAAAGAGGACCATCTACCTTGAAACAAAGGTTTAAGATGTTTAGGGTGTCCCCGGGTGTACAATCTACAGCAGATCATAATATACAATGCAGTACAGTAAATACAGTAAAAATATCTCAAACTAACACAGACAAATACAAAATAGACAAAAAAACACTGGAAATACA
>CM063502.1:140817820-140842820 GCA_032207245.1 Pardosa pseudoannulata | reverse complement strand
AAAAATTTCTAATTTAGCTATTACACTTTAAAACGGGAACCATTGGCATTTCGCAAATGTGTTTAAAAGTTTGATATTTTTTATCTCGTTCAATTAGAAATATAGCTAAGTATAAGAAATAAGAGTTTAATAATCGCATTTTTATATTGGATACTATTATTATCATGATATAGAATAAAATAATAACTAGTCAATTAAATCTCAGCAACCGGTCAGAGTTCTAAAAATTCCCTAATGAAGGTTATATTTATTTCAAAACAAAAAATAGTTTCTGATTTTATTGCGTAACAGAAATATTGATACGCTTGAAAATAAAAGAACTCATTTTTATAAATATTAATTTTTTTTTTTTTTTTAATGTAATAAATAAATAAATAATAAATAAATAAATAAATAATGTTGATAGGACATTACATACTATATCATTTATATTTAATTCTTTTTTTTATATTTATATAAAAGTTTTGCTTTTTTAATTTTATATTTTTAATCTCTTTTATGCCCATATAGATTTTTTAAAATTTTTTATTTTTTCTTTTTTTTTTATTTTTTTTAATAAAATTATTTAAATAAAGTATAACTACTTTGTAGATTTTTTTTACTTTATGTTGCTTTTTATAGAATTAGTAATCAATTATAGCTCAGGAAATAATTAATATTTTGAGTACAATTTTAACAACTTTTAAATAAATATTCCTAACACTAAATATTTTTTCATTTAAATTTATAATAACATTAAAAATAGTTTTGAGATTCTAAGATCGCCTTAAAACTAATGTTAAAATATTTTAAAAGGTAAAAGTAGATTTGAAATCTTACAGAATTAAGCTTTTAGTTTTAAATTTTAGTATCTCAAATTTTAATTCAAATATTACATACAATTAAAAGCACAAGAAATTGACTGTATTTATTAAATCTTTTATTTTGCATTCTTATTGATACTAAAATTTTCTAGGCACTCTTTTCTAAAATGAGCGTTATGAATTTATTTTTTTGATTTACATTTTTTATACAAATTTACATTTTTTTTTATTTTTTTTTGATTGATTTTTCTTTGATAACAGATTTTTGCATGTTTGAGAAAATGAGCTCTCAAGACCAAGGTAAGGATTTTTCTTTTATGTCAAATTCTAAATAAAATTGAAACATTATAATTTTTTAAAAATATTATAAAGATTTACTTAAAAAAAGAACAAAATGGCGGAATAGTTGTGACCGGGGATATTAGATCCTTTACTTTTTATTGGTTCAGATCAGGTACCTATAAATTCACCTGGCACTCCTGAGGAAAAGGCGAATTAAGAACTCTGTCGGGATCACTTCTTTTCTGTCATATATTATACAGTTCCCGATTCCAAACCATTAAACATATTTCTCTTTTAAAGGTTGAATATTGTTTTAAAAGCGATAGAAACTATCAATTTTGATACCAGATTTAAAGATTCTGGAATAATGATGGGGAAAAAATGTCTTACAATTCCAGATGATTGCTTTAAAGACTAAGGCAATCACTTTCTCCTTGAAACTCGTTACTGGTCCAGACATTTTCATTAATAAAAAAAATGCATCTGAGTTGAAGTCCTTCAAATTCTAATTCACATAAATTGCATAAATTTTAAGTAAAAATCTTTAAAAAGACGGATGAACATAAAACAGACCTGTAACATTCAGAAACGTTTGATCTCATTGCTAATTATAAATATACATTGCAATTCAATTTTGCATTTGAAATATTTTAAATCTGTCGGCAATTTCGTTGTATTTTAATACAGTTTAACAGATTTATGTGCATTTTTAAGATTTGTTACTTTAAAAGTTCTTTAAAACTTTAAAGTAAAATTGTTCAGTGAAAAATATAATTTATTAAAATACACATCCACAATAAAATGTTCGATATAAAATTAATTCCTATTTACTAAATCTTAGCTTAAAAAATGTGTTTTACTTTCTAAATACAACCTCCATTTAAAAAAAATAAACAATTATCTTCATAATTTCTTGTTACTCGTTTGCTTGTTTCGAATAACACTCGGATAAGCCAAGTATTTGAGACAGAGGCAACACGATTTAAAGCAAAGGATTGCAATGATATTTATTTATTTATTTATTTATTATTTTAAATAGCACTACCATGGTGAACGAACAACTGTTTGCTAGAAGTGGGATCTCATAATTTAGAATTAGGAACTCGACAGAGGACTCCCATGTTTCCCTTGCCACCTCCAGAGGTATTGTTCAAACATGGACGACAATGCGACCAAGTAAACTTTACGTTTCCTATCCGCCATTAATGAACAGGGTCGATATTTGGTCGACTGATGCCTGAAACTCACAACACTTCGGTCAAGTGAGGTACCGCGATCCTCTACAAAATATGTAATAGATACATTTTATTTTAACTAATTTTAATAGGATATATTTTATTTTAACTCATTAATGCCAAAAGTAATTTTTGGGGTACTTCAGAATATATTTTGTATTATATCCGTATTAAGGTAGAATGCTTTGTAATTTTTAGTAAATGTACATGAAGTCCTATAAACAATCTCACAAATTTTCAAGTATCTGCTATTATTTATAATTTTGTCATTCAGATCGACATTTTACGATATTTTAAGCCGCACAAGATCATTTACTTTTTCTACATTAACATCGTCAAGAATCTATCTCGGACAAAGAGCTATTTTTATTGGAAAACTAATATAGTACTGTATAGTAGTAATATACTACTACATGAGAAATTAATAACATTAGCACCAACAGATTTTGGAAAAACAACGACATTTTTAAACCTAGAAGATTGAGAAATAAAAACGATATTTAAAAAAAAAAAAAAAAAAAATCAAAACTGAAATATGATTATGTTTTTCTGGGGTGTTCCCACAGGCGAACTTTTAAAACCAACAAACCATGTTCTCCTTATATCTATAACAAAATAATGTCATTTGATGCATACAATAACAAAGATATCATCAAGGGAAGCTGAATTAAATGCGCCTGCTACGGAGACAATTTATTCCAAGTATCCAAAGAATAACTGGATTTACATATATATTGATGGATTGAAAATTCATGACAAAGTAGGAGCATGTGTATACTAAGCTTTAAAAGCTTAGTATACATGCTCCTACTTGCTCCTACTTTGTCTTAAGAGGAGCATATGTAAGAGCTTTTTCCTTTCTATTCCTTCTTTGGCTCATTTCGCCAATTTTGATGAAGAGCTGGAAGCAATTAGAATTGCAACTGAACAAATTAATATTCGAACTTTTCAGTTCATACACATTGTTATTTTCTCAAATTCCATTGCAACCATCCAAGCTATTTCTGGACACAATGCCGTGGAATCGAAAATCATTGAATCACGTCGAAGAGCTCTGAGTTGTTTATCCGCAAAGGGGAAGAATGTGGTATTGCAATGGATATCAGTACATGTTAAATAAATTAGCTGATAAATCAGCCAAAAAGCTATTAAAAATTTTGCTAGTAGATACTGTTAATGTACCACTTTGATCAATAAAAAGAATAATAAAATATCCTACAAGGAAATATATGATGCTGAATTAACTTTTGAGATGAAGGATAAGTGTTGGAGGCATTCGATTCGAGAAATCTCTGATTTTACCATATCCATCGCAGTTGAGGCATTTCGCCTGGAAACCAGTCATGATTACCTTGCCAAACAATTTTATTGCATAAACATCTATAATAACTCTGTAAAAATAAAATTTTGAAATTGACAAAGACCACCATGCAATGTTTCCATTTTGAAAAAAAGAAAACCTCTATAATCGATATTGGGACTCAAGAAAGATCATGCAGTTGACACCCAGAGATTGATTTTCTTTTGTTTTTAATGTTTTTTAATAGTTTATTGTTCGTGTTTTAATATTCTTGTTTTTTATTGTAGTTTTTATGAAGTCTGCTACTATTTTATCTATTTGTAATTATTTACTCTCCATTATCATCCATTTCTTATGTATGGAAGCCAATAATGTAGAATCAAGAGCTTCTGCAATAAAAAAGTATAGTACTGTATTTATATACAATAGCAAATAAGTTCAATTACGGTATTTATCTTATCGTGTGTGACATTCTGAAATGTTTAAACGGGTTATCAACAATGAAAACAAGATGCAATGTTCAAGATATAGTTTCATATATATTTTGCATTTAGGAGTCTATTATAGCTTCTATTTAACTTATTTATTGATATAGATTCAACAATTCAAGATAAATGGATCGGGTGATATTAAGTTAAAACTTCACTCTGAAAATTTCCTTCTATTCTAAATTTGAATTAGATATTTGACGACACAGTCTACGAAAAACTACTCTGATGCATATGAGGCTTTACTTTTGGTAAACTGGTTTAGAATGGTTGAGAGTTATGGTCTAATTTAATACTGCTCGAGGTTTGCTGATACCAGAGCCTACTGATTAAATATGATTCCAAATGACTCAAAACATCTAAACACAGTGCAGCACTAAATTCATCGGCTATCGTTAGGGTGATGTTCTAAAAGAAAGATTTCAGAAAGTTGATCATAAAGTTTTCCTTCTTATTCTGTACTTCTTTCCCACGTAATGCAATCTAAGTACAGTGACATTTGGATTCACAATCTTACCTTAAAAATATCCAGTCCTACAGCGTTACACAAGACTACGCTTTCTAAAATTTTGAAATCTGATATTTTATTATAATCCGATACTGAACAATACATTATTTCTTAAAAGTTTCTCACAAATAAATTATAAAGCCATAAAAAACCAAAATATACATACAATCTTTTTTAACAAAATATTTCAATGCTGATAGAATGTTTTTACTTTCTTTGTACCAAATAATTAGCCCATTATCAAATTGAGTAATACGTCCAGAAACAATTAACTTGTAGTTAATATAGGACGTGTCGTTGATTGAAATTAAAAGAGTCTCCATTTATAAATTCATTAAGTATGTTCAATCGATTAATTTCAATCCTACACTTAAGTTAGTCTGTAGAAAGCATGATGTCACTGAGAGACACTAATAGACTCAAAATTACATTACGCCTAGTAGTTTACCGAAAACGGTAATAGCTACCTACAGATAAGAAATAGAAAATCATTAACCTATTGGATCTTGTCCACTTCTATATTTAAAGGGAAAACCGCGTATTTACTCACGAAGTCTTTATATGTCGCTGTAAAATCACTATCTATCAGAGCGAAGAGCTCTAATCAAAATTTTATATGAACACCATTACTCCACAGCCTTGAAAAGCTCAATAAATCTCACAGCACTTCGTAAGTGGGATGTAAAAGTGTTTAACGTTAAAAGGAATTAATATCTCAAATAATAGGCTATTAAAAGCTAAGCTCAAAGCCGTCCAATGTTAAATAAGAAATTTATTTTTTTCTGATGTCAAAAATGTAGCATCAATCACTGTATTTCTTTGTTTTCAAACATCTCGTGACAACATAAAATGCCTATACAAAGACAGTAGCATCTTTAATCTACTGAATGATAAAGGACACTTATCTTTAAAGAAAAACAGTATTTACTGTTAAGAATAAATTTTTAAATGTCAATTACATTTAGCAAGATTTACTCTTTCTGGGAGTTTTATATCGATAAAAATGCTTATGATAAATTATGTAATATTACTGATTTGTTAAATTTATAATGTAACACTGGTGTCACTCTTTACATTTCAGTTTAGAAATTATACATTATAAAACATCATAATAAAAAGAGTCAAGGAAATTAACATATTTTACGCAACTAATATATTTTAACAATATTTTAAATATTGTTAAATATTTAAAATTTGTAAAGTATAACTCAGTAAAGAGTTTAAATGTGTAATCACATTTAAACTTTTTACTGATTTATGCGTAGAAATATTTTTATATACCTTATGATCATGAATACATCTCATAGCAAAGATCAATTATTATAAATCATAAACTTCATCAATAAATGAATTCTATGTATTCAGTAATAATCCAAAAGATGATTTAAGGAATACAGTGTAAATTACAGTCTAGTTTAGAAATAAAAGCACTGGTTTTACAATATTTACAATCATAAGTAGTTTAAAAGATCAAACAGAATTTCAACACTATATCTTTATTAAAAAAATCAATAAATATCAAATATTTCTTTAGATTTTCAGAGAACTATATCAGGAATGCCTCATTCTAGTTGTCGTAGAAAGAAGACAAAAGATTCAATATTGACGGTGAAGCAAATGTTTAAAGAAACCACAGTGATAAATGACTTTGCTAACAGTTCTTGACTGTATTGCTAATTAGCTTGTTATGGCTGAGAAAGAGAAAAATTAATTATCTGAAAAATGTACAATTTCTCTAAATTTATTCTTCATATACGCTTTAAACGTATAAAAATAGACGATAGTAAAAAAGAATTGATCAAAGTATAAATAATATTTATTATTCTAACCTCTGCCTTATGTTACATTGAAACCTAAGCTGTTTCTTCAATTCTAGAAATAACTCACTGGGAGAAATCTCAACGGTAAGCGTGTGGACTGGAATATAATTCCTCCATGGAAAACAAGTATATAAATGTATGTTCTGTAAATGAGTTTTGAATAATTCAACTTTAAAATAATTGGCCTTATTGTTTTTGTATTTAAAATAAATGGAAATTGATTATTTATTTTTATTAATAACTAATATCGTCATTACTACAGACTTAAATGTTACTGTTACGTTTAAGATCATTTCAGTAAATGACGAGACTGGAACTGAAATTGACTAGTTTATATATTTCTGAATTCCAGGCACACGCATCGATTCTTTCTTGAAATTTTACCATTGCAGACATATCATAATACATGATTATGCAAATTAAACATCTAACTTTCTTTAAGTAAATCGAAATATTCTTTAAAGTAAAACAATAACATTTTGCATAGTTTTCTTTTACCATTCTTTTGCATTAATTTTAAAATTGTTAAATTTTTGATCTAATAAAATATGTGTGCATAAAATTATTTTTTTACTAATTGTTGATGTTCATGGCACCTTGTGAGATAAATTTCCTAATAATATAATTTAATTACTGGTTTATAAAAGAAATTTATATGTTTCAGAGATTCATATGTTTCGGAAGAAAACTCTTAATACTCATTTGTTATTGATATGAAATTAAATATCTCTGATCCTGATGTAAGAATATTAAGTAGTGAGCATAAGCGCATAAATTGGACAGGTGATTATTTTTGAACAATGAATTACATTTAGTTGTATTCATAATGGATTGAAAATGAAATTAAAGAAATATTGCTTATTTTTATTCAGAAGAACAGTAGGTGAAAAATTCATAAACAAATTATAATTAATTGTTAATAGTTTTTTATTAACAGTATTGAACTCCAAATGAGTGGGAAATATATCAAATATAAGAATATAAATTTTATAATTACAGGAAAAATTTAGTTACTTTTATCCAAGTGATAATACCAAGGATTAAATACCAAATTAACCCTATAATTCCTTTAAGAAACTGAAATATAAAATGCTTCTATTTGGCAATTTCGAGAACCTCCATTACTGAGAGCAAAGTGTAGGTACGAAACGGCTAGCTATTATATAAATTTAGATTACTGGAAATGTTTTACTGCCATACAAGTGCACGCCTGATCCTATCGTTACCAAATATAGTACACGATTGCATCATACTGTCTTTTTATTTGACATAATATCACATCATTTCACCAGAAGCACTATGCATTACACATTTATGTACATATTTATTTCTGGGATTTTGTTTAAACTAACTTAAGTTGTTGTTCCTATAATGTCCCTATGTCAAGTTTTCTTTTCATTCACACCTTAGTCCGAAGTATGAATGAGAAGTAAATTATCTAAATCTTCGATCGGCAACACGAGGAGTCTAACATTTTTATTAAGTAATTTATTGATTGTAATGATTCCTAAACTTTACTTGAGGCTGTTTATTACACAGACCAGAAGCTGGGTACGAAGCGGATAGAAAAAAAAATTAAAATATAAAAAATTGTTACGTGTAATAAATATGCATTTTTAACTTTAGTAATATTAAGGTTCTTCAGAATATTTTACTATTTTTCTAAATTGTTTTATACGTGCAGTTTTAAAAGTGACTTATATGTATTGAATAATTTTCCGCTATATGAACCAATGAATGGTTATACAAATAGATATATGGAATTTGAAATATACCAAAGAAAAATAAGAACTGCATTTCTTTGGGATTGCAGCATTTTTATTTTTTATTTTTACAAAGTTACAAAATTCAGTGTAATGCAAATTTAATGGTAAGGTGTAACGTATTATATATATTAATAACATTAAATTATTTTTAATAGAAAATAATTTAATATTATATAAGTATGAAGAAAAAATTCAATTTATACGAAGAAATACATTGCATTATCAGTAGGTCCTTATCTTTGGTTAACTATTTTTATATTAGAGTATGTAAAAGCTGGTAGATAAATGCTGGTAATAAAAGAAGTATGGTACGCTTTCAATCATAGTAACCTATATGAAAGATTTGATATAAACAATAATCTAATTTAAAATACCAGAAAAGAGAAGAACATGATATATCTTCCCAGTATACATCTTATTGAATTTTCTGCTATTTATAGTTCAGATAAAACATGTAAATATTGTGTATTACCTTAATTGTTTCACAAGAAAGAACTAAGATTGATATGTTTTATTAAAACCAAAACAAAATCTGTATCTTATAAACATTCATCATTAAAAAGCATTAACATTTTTATGTTTATTATTTGATACAATCACGAAGCTCATAACAAAGTTTAGCAGAGTTAATAGATTCCAGCAGAGAAAAAAACACAGACTTAATGACAGGATTAAAAACACAACTTGCTTTTATTAAAAAAACATAAAACTATCGAAAGAAAAACGCAAGTACACATAGCAAACAAGTTCACATATTTTGCGATGGAAGGCAAGCTGATGGCTATGTTGCAACCTAACACATCGGCAAACATGTGCCGGGATATATACTTCCTCGGTTGAAAATATGTGAATATTAATTGTTGCCTAAACAAAGGTTCCGAGGAAGAATAATATAAAGAGAGAAGTCACAGTTTAATCAGGGAAAATAAATTGAAAGGAATTGAAGAGTCCCGGTTACACCGTACAAAACACGGTTAGTTATCACACGAGATTACCAAATTAAGCTCAGTAAAAAGGAAAGAGAACGGGAAATTACCTCATATTTAACATTATTCGATTAATTTATTATAATAATTGTTTAACAATCAGTTAATAAATGTAAATTGCAAAACTTTGTCTTTTACTAAATCACAAAAACTAAATAGGTTCATTATAGAATGGATTACGATCCTTTATCTTTCAAAAATCTAATGAAAATAATCACTTTTTATTTCTAGGTATTAGTATATACTTTATCTTTTCACCCCATATAAAGATCAAATTAACAAACATTTCTTTACAAGAAATTAATATAAAGGGTACTTTAAGAAGAAACTTGAAGAAATCCGTCGTTCTGCACTTTTTGACGTAAACAAGGAAACCATAATACTCTAACCCACTGAAGACTCGTTGAATCCATTGAGAGCAAAATCCTCTTGATTCAAAATAGTGTTACAAGATTCGAAACTTGAAAAAACTGTATTACATAACGATAAAATAGTTCTACGATAAACTCCTAATATTTCGGAATATAAATGCAAAAATATTTTGGTAGTATACTGAATAAGATTAAAGTTTTCTACAACTTCAATAAAAATAGACTAATACATTTAACAAAATAACTTGAAAACACAGGTGTTAAAATTGTGACAAAAAGTTGCATCTTTGTAAAAGCATTTATTTATAGGTGTGATCTTTTACTGGAAGAAAACTACTTACATAATTAATAATCTTTTCATAAATTATTATTATTATTATATCTCACCTTAAATTCTCAAATAATAAAACTAAATTTCATTTTAAAATTAGTATGCTTCTCTTTGTGTGAAGTATAATAAACGGAATTATTTGAAAAGATAAATAGATCACCGATGATTAGAATAAATGATTTTCATTTATATTTTAAGTACAAATTACAAAATAACCATTGGTAATTTGTATTTAAAAATCACTGAGTATAACATCTTAATTTTTATTTTCTAAATGTTATATTCTTCAAAATATTCAATTTTTTCCTTTTTGCCCTCTGGTAGCTAATTAAAATTTGTACTGACGAGAACAATTTACACAGGAAACATGGAGTAATTTTGAAACCAATGTTATGCAGATGATATGTTCACCGGTATTAACAACTCGTTAAATTCAGTACATTGGATGCTAAGAATAAAAATTTATCCAAAAGTAGAACAAAAAGGAGTTTGCAGATTCTTTTACCTTTCAGATCTAGTATTTACCATGATCCTTGTTTTCTGTTTACGTTTGAATTACCCACGTCCAGACGAAAGGAATTTTAGTCGCGCGATAAGATACGATATCTGGATGGCAGGTTTAAGAAATAATATTACGCTTCTGGAAATAAAATCAGAACAGGATAAAAGAAACAAAATAGAAAGAAAGACAATGGAAAGATTGAATGCCTGTTGATAGATTTATATAAATAATTGTAAGGCAACTAAATTCTAGCTTCTTTTGTACAGTTTGTTTTAAGAGAAATGTTGCATACTTAATAAATGCAGTTAAATATTTTCATGTCGAAAGTAGAATAATTAAGATTTTATAAATATGAATAACACAGATTAAAAATTAATGATAAAGATCTGGGTTATCGTATTATTTCTCTAAGTGAAATCAAAATATTCACGTGAAAGTATGTGAAATTATATTAATGTAGAACTAACGTGTCTAAATATCTGTTTTAATAGAGAGAGTTTGAAACTGCAAAATGAGTCAAACATTTCCATGGTACATGGTTTCATAGGTCAATTATAATTGCTAAATAACTATAGGAATGTAAATTGTGTTTGAACATAAATTATGATTTATAAGAAACTGCAAAAAAGTTTAGATAATTATACCAGTAAAATAACTCTTATTTATGTTAAAACTAATATACGGTAACAAGAAATAGGGTGTATGGGAAATACTAATGTATATTAAAATGGTATATATTTAATCCTTAATATTATTAAATGTACGGTCAAATTATTCTCTATTTATACATGAATTCCTCATACATATTTAAAACTAAAGGAAATGTATTTTTAACTGTACTTTTCGATTTTATGAAATTTTCGACACTAATCTGATTTACAAACTTTAAAATGTAAAGCATAAATTAAAATTGTTGTACTTCACGAAAGTTATCATTATATTTAAGAAAAATGTTTAGAACTATATTAATTATTTTCTTTTTTTATTGTTTATAGTTATCCAATGAAAGATAAAAATTTGCAAAAGTTAAATAACGAGTAAATTTTGTGGTTAATAATTAACTGAAAGGGTTTAATATCATTTATAAATTTATCTGAAAGTTATAAATGAGCAATATGGTAAAATACAGATTGTATACACATATTTTTGTAATGATTTTGAAACCTACATTTATAAAAACAAATGTAAGAATTTTATGCTCTTTTATGTTCAATATGATAATCCTTTTGTTGAACTATTTTTCTTGATTTCCCAAATAACATTAAGGTCGATTCCGCTTCACTTCTCCTTCACAATCTCTCAAATGTCCATCCAATAGTTTGGGATACTGCTTATAAAGATATTATTTTAAAATTTCAAATACCATTAAAAGTAATCTATAGGAAATGCGTGAGGAGACTTAAGTAGGATGTTTTTGATTTTTTTTTCAAAAAAATGAGCAGTAGATTTAGAGGTATGATCTGCAGCCTTATCTATCGGAAATTAATGCATTGAAGATTAATTGGATAAAAGGAATAAAATTCCTTCTTTGAAAAGCTTCTTTGCTTTTGTTTACATATATTTCTGACACCAATTCCGAGCTATGATATTTTTGTACTTTCCTAATTTAAAGTTGTCGACTTCTAGAGAATCTAGCAATATTCGAAAAATATATATCAAAATATTATTCATTTATCTGAACCAACATTTTAAGTTTTTATCTCCCTTGTTTCTATTTCAATTAGATAAATAAATCATAGTCTTATCAATTGTAACTATATTATACACATACACACACACACACACACACACACACACACACACATATATATATATATATATATATATATATATATATATGTGTGTGTGTGTGTGTGTGTGTGTGTGTGTAATCGTCCAGGGACCAACTGGCCCCGAACTTTACACTTGAATACTTCTTTTGAAATTGCCCCTATTATTTTTCTCAGCCCGGGCATGCTGGGCTGCCAAGTGTCCCGCTAACCGTCCGTTAGAAAGAAGCACATCATTCGTCGTGGCCGAACGAAACTTTATTTCATCCTATCAAAAATGCACAGAATCCAAAGACGTCTGAACCAGACGGTGTCAGAACGCTCTCTCTCTCTAAGTAATAATAATGCCAACCTTCTGCGAGAGACGCCTAGAACCTGTGTGTGTTTTTCTGAAGTGGGAAAAATGCTGAGGCAACTATTTTAATTGCTTATAGAGAGTAACCTTTGACTAGAGCCATCTGCCAAAGTGGTGCGTTTCAGATGATTATTATAGCTGATCATTAAAGATTTTTCCTTGGAGAGTTATAACTACCTAATTAAAAATGCCAGCTATATCATTTTCTGTTTTGGGAATCATAGAAAGAATTAGGGGTTATGCTGAAGTAATGAAAACATCCTCGTTTAAATTGGATGGCTGGGGAATATGGTTAATATAAAGATGAGAAATTAAAATTTAGAATAATAAATGGAAAAAAGGGATAATTTTTATTCCACTTTAGGGCTTAGATATTGATATTATTACACACACACACACACACACACATATATATATATATATATATATATATAATATATATATATATATATATATATATATTTCTATGCCAAATACTAATACCATGTTTTTCTTACCATTTTTTAAATAATCAAATAAAAGTATTTCTTCCCAGAAAGGTTCATTAAAAAACAAATACAGTCTTTGATGCATTGTTTACTTCCAGTAACATTTTAAAGCACAGAATGTTTCTAATGCTGCAGTCGATAAATAAACCTTATTTCAATTTGATGCCATACACGTTTTTATTTTAAGATTTAAGTTTAAATTACTGGAAAAAGACAAAATTGTTACAAAACTACTTAAACGCCATCTGTAATTCATGAAAGCAAAAACTAATACATTCAACTTATTGCCCAACCGTTTATATGCTGCACAGTAAGCGGGCGTTTGTTGTTCTCAGGCTTAATTCGAGATCAAATAAATCGAAAAAACAAATAAGAAAAATATTTTGAATTACTTATTTATGTATTAAATTAAATGAGAGTCAGAATCACCAGTGCAATTGCAGATTATATTAATTATTGGCTATAAAATTATGAAAATGTTGATCAATTATATTTTACTATATATATATATATATATATATATATATATATATATATATATATATATATATATATATATATATATATATATATATATATATATATATATATATATATATATGCAGGAGTCGATTTACAATTTCTGGAATTCTAGAATTGTGTTTATTTTCAAATCTTTCTTTTATGAATACCCCGATGAATAAATATTAGACAATACGATTATTTTTCTTCATGTCTTCAATGTCAACAAAGAAGAAAACTTCTGTCAAATAATTACTCAAGCATACGAAAGTCCTATATATTGATAAATAATCTTTAATGACATTCTCGTAAATTATATACTTAATTCATATCATCCAATGTCTTCACATTTATTCTGATGTAGGATAGAATTTTATGGCATTGAAAAGTTTCTTTGGAAAGACACAGTTTCTATTTATTTCAAATTATTTTTTCTATTTATGTATTTTCTATATATTATTCGTTTCTATTTTTTTAAATAGAAATAATATATATATATATATATATATATATATATATATATATATATATATATATATATATATATATATATATATATATATATATATATATATATATATATATATATATATATATATATATATGTAATATTAAAATCCCTTATTTACGTATTTTAATATTAATTTAATATTAATTTAACTTTTGTTCATAAAGTACGTTCGGGGTTTGCGCGGTCATTCTGATTTTTCCCTCCAGACACGCTATAGACTTAATTCAGCCTCTGTATCTACTACTTTAGCTAACAGTAAGAGCGTTCTCTTTAAACATGAGTATTTTGAATCACGTGATCAATTGTGCTTAGGGATTATTCGTGGTCTTTTTACCAAAGGCATCCCTACTTGAAAAGTGTATGAGCGGGGACACATTGTCTGTGTGCACGAAGTTGTAAAGGTGTTTGCCTGTTGTACAGATTTCATGTTTATTACCAGAAATAAACTGTGTTGTGATTTTGAATGAGTCTCGCCCCTATTACACACACACACACACACACACACACACACACACACACACATATATATATATATATATATATATATATATATATATATATATATATATATATATATATATACATATATATTATCCTAATATACTTTTCTCCTTTATATAAATCCTCAGTGTTTGACTGATTAAATTCAATATTAGGTATTAAAAGGTACATATCAGCACTGTTTGCATTATTTTGTTCAAAACCTACTTCTCTCTATATATATATTCTCGCACACATATATATAGGGATTGTTTATTTTTTCATCGAAAATAAAGTTTGTACATATATGCTTTGCACAGATTACTAATATTGCATATCTGAAAGTAATAAGATTTTTTTATAGGTAACAACAGAGTAATCCACATTTAATAATCCGGCCATCTTGTATTTTAAATACACCACATTTCTCTAGTTATACCTTATGTGGTATTTTTAGTATTGGGAAGCCTGGAAACAACCGGGTAACACCAAGCTAGTATAAATGAAATAACAAATAAGCGTCACCACCCACTTAGCTTCAAGAATAACATCGTATACAGCAACCTTATTGTCTCAGTTTATAATTACTATTTCTATCTTTGCATGTAAATGAGATATGATATTATTCCTTTAATTATTTTTAGGTATCATTGAAAGGAATTCTTTATATATGTAATAATTATATTATTATTATTTATAATTTACAATAAAAATGTATCTTAAGCATCTACTCCAACGTTTTGGATTTTAAACCCTCTAAATCCATAAATATTCTTATTCTACTACTGTCCATTTTACAAATTCCTTTTGACAATTTCCTTTAATCTAATTAAACATTTTAAAAATATGTGATCACATTATAAATTTTATTTCCAGTTATGTTAAATGAATTTTCAGTCAAATTTTCAACTTATTGTTAGTTTGGGTGTACTATAATGTAATTGGGGAATCATTGAGAAACGGATATGATACACTGTACCTGATCATATAACTACTGCATCAGCTCGTATTCTAAATATATGTTTTATGGTATTTCAAAACATGAAGGATCACTGGTATGTTCTTATTATAAGGCACTTTGGAGAGTAAGTGTGTCTACTTATAGGGTGTGGTATACTCGCAATTTAAGGGTTAACGCTTTACTGCTTATTAGCTAATTAAACCGTAATCTTAAGATCAAAGCCGATTTAATCATCCATACGAGCTCTGAAAGTTAGACCAGGAAGATTCCGGTATTTTAAGACAGTTCTCTGAGAATAATCGATCAAGTGTTTCAAAATTATATAAATATTCATTTAAATTCTATATAACTTAAAGTATTAAAGTTGTAAAATCACTTCTAACATGGTTATAAACATTTATATTTTTTCTAACAAAGCAACAATAATCTTAAACTCAAAATATACGTTATCTCTTCAAATTAAGTCAGTTACTGTTCGTTTTCTTACCTGTTATTTATTTATTATATTTTTCTTTAAAACATTCCGTGTTTTCTATTTCACTTTACCCCATTCATTTACTTCGTGAAATCTATATCCGAATTGTTCATCTAGGTTCCGATTAGTGATTGTGTTAAAAACTATTTTCAGTACTTTAAGTCCTTTAAGCATACTGTGATAAATAAAGAAAGCATTTCTTCTCTACGCTTTGTTGTTATTGAGACGCTTGGAACTTCTTCTATTTGCAATTCGTTATATGTTGAATACAAAATGATCTACATTTCCTTTCGTGGTCGAATACTTCCGCTGCAAAACGTTTGTGATGTCAAATTTCAATTTAACTGTAGATCTCGAAATTCAAATGTATTCCTTTTCTATCACAGTCATCTTTATATCGCTTCACATAAATGGAAATAGCCGCATCTTTTCTAACTGAAGGTATTTTTTTTATATTTTACTTCCATTTTAGAATTTAAAGCATTATTTTTTCAAGCATTATTACAAAGCTTTATATTGCGAGTGATATTTAATATGTGTAACTATTCAATGCTAATATTAAACACTAATTTTCTCTTCATACTTATTAAATTTCACAATTTTATGCTGAAATGAAACATATTCACCACCACAAATGCATTTGTTTGTAGTGAGGGTAACTATGTTTGAATTGTTTGCACCTTGTATATATATTTTATGCCGAATTGGCAAAATAATATGAAAATTAGGCTAACCTTTCTCATTCTGTTTTAAGTAATAATAATAATGCCTGCTAACAAATAAGTATTAATAAAATCATGATGAAAAGTTACCTTATCTAAGTGCACTTCTATTTTATAAACTAAATTTCACAGACCTAAGCTGTAAAATTTACAATTTTTTGCTATGTCGTTCAACAGGATTTCATAAGATTTTCAATATAAATGAAATTTCCTATATAAATAGCACTTTATTAAACATTCTATACAAACAGAGAGGTGATTATAGAAAAAGTTTAAGGTTATGCGATGTTTTGATAGCTTCTTTAATAATATGTTTCAAGGGGAATATTTGTTTTACAAACATCTACGTATTTTTAGATAGATCACTGCGCCTTTAACCATACATTACTTTTTTGTACTTTCACGTCAGAATAATATTCAGATTTTCAATTGAATTTTATGATTCATATTATGTTTTTACACTTGAAATGAATATTTAGGAGAATAAAAAATATTCAAATTATAAAAAATATTTAAAATATTTATAAAGAAGCTTATTGTATATTTTATTATAGAAAGCATTTTAGAAGTTTCATACACATTAATATCAATCAGAGTATTATTGAAGATGAAAAAATATTTATCTTATTACTGTTCAAATATTGCCTTTCAAAATTCATTTTAAGAAAATTTTTTAAAAAGATAGTGATCCCAATTTTTAATTTCTCGTTCTGTTTTACTTTTCGATATTACTTAAATCAGAACAGGTAAATATTTGTTTTCTTTAGTTTTTTCTTATTTAGTTCCAAATTTTTACTTTAAATTTAACAATAGTAGACTTTACATTTATAAGTCATAGGTGTTGAAGGAAGATAAAAGTGTATGTCACATTTAATATTCACTAATTTTAGTGCAGTTGAAAATATGTATCCACAATTCTTTCAGACTCAATTCATTATATTTTACCTTCCTATGACATACGTTTAAACCTCGTAAACCTATGGATGTGTTTCTAAATAGTTTTTTATAGTAAAGGAAAATTTTAAATCCTTAAAATATACTCCATAATCTCTATAAATCGGTAGTTTTATCCTTTACTAAATTTCAATTTTCAAACCAAAACTTTGTCTCGTATCATCTTTTTTGCAAATCCTCATAAAACAAAGATGTTTATTTTAAATTATAAACTTATACACATTACTTAAGAAAACTCCATATTAATAAATTTTGCTGAGTATTTTACGTTTCATATGATGTATTTCTTAAAATACACATAAAATAAACGTATCAAATGAATAAATTGAAATATACTCACGTTAATTTTTCAAATATATACTATACAAAATTGTATTTCAGATTAAAGCTATACCTTTCTTGTATATACCTAAATCTTGTAACGATATGAATTTTTATGAATAAAAATATTGAAATCTAACAGGAAATAGGAACTTTTAAGCCTTTGTTATTTATTATGCTCTAAAATACATTAAAATATTCTAAAATACTGAGAAAATGATATAATTGTTATTTTATTTTAAAATTTAGTTTGTTACAAACACATTTCAAGTTATTTTATAAATATCCTTTTTATTTGAAGTATATATATTATGTGCTTTTAAATATATTACGCGAAATAACGAAACAACATAATTTTATGAAATTTGCATTAACGAACTAGTAAATAGAATATTGTAATTCAGACAAAGTTTTATATTTTATTCTTTTCTATCACATTCATTTACATTTTATTCGCATTCATTTCATAGACTTTTATGTCATATTTTTTACATTTCATATTTACGTAACTGCAACGCATGCAAAATCCTCCAGTAATATTACAAAACTATTTAGTTGATAGTTTCTAAATTGTAGCAGTGTAATTAAGGATACACGTATCTATTAAACATACTAATACAAGTTTACAAGTGAATATTTTTACATTGGCATATTCATTACCGGTACAATTAATATGCTTCAATTTAAAGTTTACAAAAATATCTAAACACTAACTTTACTTAAACTTTAAGAATTTCTTAAAAAATACTCATGTAAAACAATCATATATACTAATGTAGTTATTAAATAGTGCCATGGGGTACATTACCAGCATGCAGAATTTACTAAATGGTATTAAATGTTTTCTTTCATATTTCAGTTTGATTTCATTAATGACTTGTCAATAATAATGACAAAAAATCGAAGAGTTATTTCAAATTTAATTACCTGTTTTATTTTTAAACTAAAAATTAAGAGACATTTGATATTTATATAAAATATTGGGTTTTTTACATATTTTAATAGTGTAGAAATTAGGAATAAAGTAAATCTACTACCAACTAATTTTGAACAAAACACTTACTGTAATATAACATTTACTGTTAATAAAACATTTAATAACATATAAATTATATTACATTAACTGTTAATAAAACATCTGCAAAGATTAGTTCTTAGAACTAAGCACATTCCTACCAGTTGTGGTATTTTAACCCAAACATACCTGTTTAGCGATGAGTCGTTTAGACAACGTTAAGCCTTCTTTTATTTGGGGTGAGGGTGGGGGGTTGGGATGCAATTTTTATCTTGTGTTTGATCACTACGGTATTTTGTAACATGAGGGCTAATAAGACAGAAACTCTTTGCTTATAAGCAAAGATCTAAGGTCTATATTAGTCGCGGGATTCAAACCCACTTGCTCTGGTATTAAATTTAGTACTTTTTCCATCTAACCATCACTATGTACTGTTAGGATATATTATTGGCATTAAAAAACTTTGTAAATAAGAATTGTTTGTGATATTATAATACTTAAAACTCTGAAGAAGTTACTGATAAGTGATAGTTAACAATACCATTTCTTTTCGTATAATATAAAGTGATCTTTAAAGTTTAAAATTCTTTTAAAGCCCTTATCTTCCTTAACATAATTATCTCATTTTGTATTGGCTTTCAAAATAAACTTAAAACGGTACTGTTATAGTTTTAATAAATGCATATAAATTATGTTTAATAAATTGAATTGAAACATAAATCTACCTAACAGAAACTTAAAGACTTTATGGATAAAAATGAATTAAAATTTCGCTTCTTAAAACTTATTCATATCACGAATGAGAGGTTTACTCACCAATTCTTGTACCCTTTTGTCCCCATTTTAATAACTTAGATTGTCACAAAAACGCACTTTGAAATACGGGTAATATATATTTAAGTAAAAAATCTTCTTTAGGAAAACCGAAGTTAATCGGATTTCAACTTTCTAGAATGACTTAGATCCCTTTCGGGAATATTATTTCCTACTAACAAAATTTATCAAATAACAAAAATCCTAAATGTTCTTACGTAATTTAATTTCTTCAATTTTAGGAACTATAACTCATTTTTTGTATGATTTCTTGTGAGATGAGAAAGTGGAATGCAGTTATAAATGAAAGTATGCATTTCAAAATTTAAGGATTTGTGCCTCAGAAGGAAAGGTTTTTCTCCTTTCACATAAAATTGGTTTTATGAAAGTTTGAGAATATGGGTTTATACACATAATAATAAAAATTTTAAAGCTGTAGAAGGAATTTTTATGAATATATGTAAAAATGAAGTGAATGGTATTTTACACGACATATGCATTACATATTTTCATGTAAATATTTAAAAACTTGTGATGTGCAATGATCTGTACAAGAATGTATAGAATAGTAAATGCCTGGAATAGTTAACGTGTTTAGGGATATAATAATTTATCATTATTTATTTAATTTGGAATCAATCTGCTTGGAAATTTTTATACGTTATTCGTAATACTTATATATAACAACGTTCTAAAATATTATTTATAAATGTTATTAATTATTTGTTGTTCTAAAGGTAGTTTTAATAACATAATAAACTAGGATCTCTTTTAAGTAATATGTGGTCACTTTTATACGATAACTTTTAGACTAAACAAAACACTTCATAGAAAATATTTAAGTAAACAATAACAAAAGAAACTATCTAGTATTCATGCATAAAACATTTGTAATAGCTGTTATAAGTACATTATTGACAAATTATACACCTTTCGCAACGAAATCATTTTAACTAATTTTTAATTTATAATATATAAGGAAAATAATCGGTAACTTTCAAAGGAATATGTTGCTGTAAATGTGTCTGAATTCATTTATATATTTACAAGATAGCAAAAAACTGCGTTCTTTAAAAAATGTCTTAGTTATTAGTAGTAATAACTCTAAAACTTGTTGTGGTATTAAATTATACACATTAAACGCTGTTAGAAACAAAATAATTACCCCATTGCTTCTCATTCGCAAATTAATTTTACAATCCAATATGATAGTAATAACATTATTATAATAATTAACCTTAAAATTTTAATGGGTGATTTCACTTCCTCATAGTTCCTCTATAGAAAGGGTACCGAATTTTCAACAATTTTTTAATCGTTTTCTAAGCATGCATACATAATGATTTGTGCATTTTCAATACGCTAATTGTTATTTATGTATGTTTTCATATATAGGGGTTATTTAAGAAATGAAGAATTAAAATAATTGTTTTCTTCATGTTTCTTTCACCCTGAATTCAATGTATTTAACAGCTAAGGGTTTATTTTGTACTAAACATATAAGAGTTACATTTTATACCTGTTTTATAATACTAAATAATTTATGATTTTTATACATATTTTCTAATGAAATGGTACAGTTACTAAGCAATAAGATAGTTAATTATTTTTTTATTGATAAATATATTAAGAAAAACTTTCTCAATGTAATTGTTATTAAAACGTTTTGATTAAAAATAATATTAGAGATAACTGAAATTCTATTAACACTCTGTTGTAGGAGACTTCAATAGATTGGAAATATATTTTTGACTCAAGATTTAATATTTGCAAAAGTTATAAAAGTTTTAAGAACTTGAATTTTAATTAAATAAACTGTTCAAGGAAAAATTGATTTTATAAATATGCCATATATTGGATTCTAAATTGCTAAAAAAATACTATGTTTACTAACTATGTTTAAAATAAAAATTCTGAATCAATATCGGGTTCTTTTAATAGTTATTCCTATAGAATTTTCCTCGAAGCTGACAAAATGCATACAATACATATTTTACACAAATAAAAATTATAGTCCAAGGTATAAAAGCATACTGTAAACATTAAAGTAAATTTTAAAAAAATCCAAAATATAAAAGTATTGAAATTAAAACATCTTGCATTATTTAAATTGATTACAAAATTCTCGTAAAATTTTCTTTATTTGTTTTATTTATTTTTTAAAAAATGGTATTTAATTATTTTCTTTCAAATAAAAAATTAGGTATAAAATATATGCTGCTGTTAATCTTTAAATAAGTTACAAGATAATACCTAAATACAGTTTGGGTATTTCTAAATCTTTTATTTAATTAGTTATTCATATATAAATATAATTATTTCATCATTTAATGTGATTTTTAAAAAATGTCAAGTACTAATTATTTTTTTAATGATAATTTATTTGTTGTCACACTCTTCTTTAAACCAGTTTAGCTTTGTAGCAATGAATAAATATAATGGTACTCTGAACTAAGAAACATGTAAAAAACAGCTTTCTTAATATATATAATTAAAGAATAAGAATACTGTTTTAAGTTTACTTATAATATGAAATAGATATTAAAATCCTTTTCAAATTTGATAACATTAATTGTCTTTCATGTCTAACTTTACAATGACTAATAGTTATTGAAATATAGCACCTGCATAACAGCGTATGAATTGATAATACACATTTATACTTCTATTCAAATTCTTATATGTATTTCGTCACACAGCTTTTTCTTCATATTCACACAGAGAATTTACTGTGGTAAACGAAGATAAATGAACCCCATTTTGTTTCAACACACGATTAATTAACAACGCCTGCATTATGTAATACAAAATGCATCCAGATGGAATAAATGGACACTAGGCATTCTTTATGTTTGCGTACTAATAGTAATGCAGATCATTAATTATACGATATCTAGTGATACCGTCTTGTTTGAGATAAATACATTTGTTTCGGAAATAATGACATATGGCTTTTAAAGACATATTCATTGTGCTTCTTTTCAAAATAAACTAAGGCATACTGTGAAGAGTTTTAGAAAATTAATGATTAAATAACCTTGATTTAAAATTAATAGTAAGGTTTTTTCAATGAAAATACAAGATACTATTTCACATAAAACATGAATATTTTTATAACCTGTTTTTTAATGATTATATGACACTTAAAACAAAGGAATCGTATTTTATTTAAATTTATTAAAAAATTTCTGATTCCAAGTAATAATATACTTTTAATGATTTCAAAATTTATGTTTTCAAGTCTGATTCAAGGTAATTTTTGAAAGCTTTTGTATTACAATGTTCATTGTTATCTGTAAAATGTTCAGATATGGTTCAGATATTTTTCAATTAGTATTATTTTCAAGTGTGCATCTCACTTATTTATTTTAAAACTAAAATAATAAAATAATTTTATTTTTCGAAGAGAAATGTTAGTTATTTTGCTTGTTAATTATAGCTATATATGAATTTAGTCAAGTCTGTAAAATCTTACCTTATAATTTTATAGAAACTAGCTGTAATTTTTGTATTTAATAATAAATAGAGAAAATTAATTTAATAAATAAATGTAATTATAAATAGTAGTTATAAGAGGTATGAAATATTTTACATTCTCACTAACAATTAGCAGATGTTAAACTATATAATAAAAAATAGTGGATTATATTCGAATATTCTGTACACTACAATACATTAGACATAAACCAACCTTTAGAAAATTTGTTTTTCTATTTAATACATAAAAGTTGTTTTAACTTTCTGTTTCACTATGTTTTAAGGCCTTTTATAAATTCTTTTTTTTTATAAATTTTCTTTTTTAAAGACAAATCTTTAAACTTGTAAAAAACATTTAACTTAAATCCAATTAGAGTCTTTTACATAATAAATATTTGATTAATATTTAAAGCTCAGAAGAAATTGCTAAAACTAATTTCATGTGGGGAAAATCCTAAAATATTAAGAATAATAATGCATTTAGGCTTTAAGTTTCTTTACAGTAAAAATTTATTTCGTTAGTCAATGGGTAGTTTAATAAAGTTGATATCGTCAAACTTATTTTAAGTGTATAGTAACCATAATCTGTTTAACTTTTGTTTCCCTTATATGTTTAGCTATTAATCAGAATATCAAGTATATAAGAATATATATCTATGGATCGTGTTTTATTTATACATAAAACATCTATAAGGCATCAAAAATATATGATGATTTATGGTTTTTGGTACATTTTAGAGGCTCTCACATGCCTTATAAGTCCAATATTTCAAAATATAGCTTTATGTTAAACCTTTTTCACAAACCCAAACAGCAATGAAACATCGGTTTAAGATGACGTAACAGGATTTCAAAATAAACAAGTATTATTGTTTTAAAATATTCAGTCTATTCCAGGTGTATTTGCATTCTAAAATATTTTTCAACAGAAGGAATATATATCATCTGAAAAACATACCAATTGTTTCTGTATATTTGTACTTTAAAAATATAATTGTTCTTCGATCACGGACATATTTCCTTACATGAACATTCAGTTAACAGAATTCTTTAGGGATTTAAAGTCACTTTAAATAATTTTTGTTTTACATACTTATAAACAGTAATGAAACACTAATAGCTGAAGTGTTTTTTCGGCAGGGAGCAGAATCCTTGATGCAATATGTTTCAAAGGGGTTTTTTTTTCATACCTAGAATTTTTAAACTATTTAATAAACTTAGGTAAGATACTTTTAACAGGATTCATTCAAGAGAGAAAGATAATTCCTTCTCTTTTGTTTCAAAATGCGTAAAGACATTACTTTTTTAAAGTAAATATATAATAAAAAAATGTCATATATTTCTAGTACCGAATATAACTTGGTTATTTCAAGATATTATTCCAAAATATTATTATTGCTTAAACTTTTACACAATCTATATATAGTTTTAAATTCTTAAATTATTTGTGTAATATGATGAGAAATAGAAATAATTTTTATAATAATTTTATTGTCTTAAAAGTTTGAAGTATGGACGACAATATTATTCAGATTTTCCGCAACCAATTTTCGGGTAAAATAATGACTCATCATATACTTCTCTGATATTGTACAATTTTCGACTTCATCTCTTTCTTTCTATTTAATACGTTAATTTCAAACTAAGTGAAAAGTTTCTAATAACGTATTTCACACGTGAATATCAATTTAAGGTTTTAACACATCAGTGTCAAACTTCGATTCAAACTATTAAACCTTTAAAATTGAAGTATCAAAATCGACTCT
>CM063502.1:140800320-140810320 GCA_032207245.1 Pardosa pseudoannulata | reverse complement strand
AATTTTAATCATACTTTATCCATAAATGGTTATTTTTGCAATTTTCCTCTGTATTTACCTTTTACTTTCATAATTTTAAGTATAACATATACATAGCATTAATTATGCATAATTACAGGAGAAAATTGTAAGTTAATAAATTTCCACAATATTTTCTGTGGTTATAAAGTTGAATTTTTAAATTAGTTACATTGAATAAATTAAATGAAATTAACGTTTTATTACAGAAATTTCTTATGAAAGTAAAAAGAAAATATGCGTCAAACATAAATATTTATAAATGTTATAGTGACTGTTTCGTACAATCTAAATATACTTTTAATACTGTAAAATTATATAAAAAGTATGTTTTAGAATGAAAACTATTTTATTTTTATGTCAAAGTGTCATTTTTGTCCAATTTATATTTATCTATTTGATATACAGAGCAAAGAAAATAATTTTAAGTTCATAAAACCATATGGAATATATGTGTTGACTTCATTCCTGTAAAAGCGATAAATATTAATTAATATACTGTTAACTAGCCCTCTAAGCGGTTCGCACGTACAATTACGCCGGTTGTCACGTACAATTTTCGACCTCCAAAATCTTTCCGAAAATGGATGCATTGTACATTTCTACCAGTGCTTTCTCCCATGGAGATTTGAGGTAGGAAGGTTAGTTCAATTGTTTAGGAACTGCACCGTTCTTTGACTGACATTTATTGAGGAATGCACAGCTATTCCCTGAGACACAAAAACGATGATAGCTTCTCATGGCTTTGTAAATCTCTATTTCGAAGAATTTCGTTTTCGGTAACAGATGTATCTCTAATTGCACCACTTAAATATCTTGGATGACTTTCGTAAAAAAATATAAATAGTTCTCTTAAAAAATATTTTTATTCGTACTTTTAGAATCCATTATTTAATATGTGATGATCTTCGAAACTTGACGAGCTTTATGTTTATTTAAAATTAACAATCTATAATGTCTATTTACATATCTATAACCGGAAATAAAGGGACAATAACGAGGGTGGATTTCCTTTTTCCCAATCTAGTCGACAAAGGGTGAAGTAAAAAATCATAGAACACTTTGGTCACTGACACAATAAAACTTTAGCGTATTTTTTGGAGACTTTTTTTCCTCGGTGTGTTCCACTAGGAGGGCTAGATTACTGAATCAGGAAATTAGCTAAAGTAATTTGACACTTTAATCAAATAACTTTGTAAGAAATAAAATAAGTGGAAACTCTCAACACACATAAATTTATATTAAACTGGGAATGCGCTTTTATCATATATCCACATTACATTCGTTAATAAGATTTCATTAATTTTAATGTCCTGTCTGAGTATAGAAACGAAAATTTTTAATTTTTTTCTTACAATTTATGTACAATCTTTAATTTACATGCATAATAATATAATTTCTTTAAAACACTAGTTTTACTGAATGCTGAAGTTTTTAATGGAAATTAAATTTGAAAATGATTCTATTATGATACATATTATTGGCCAAAGTTAGTTATGATATTAAATAGGTCTTTATCTGAAAATAGGAAAGTATTTTGGTACCTTTGAATTTTATTGTATATGTTTCTTAATTGAGGAAAACGTTGAAGAAAGGGTTTAAAACTTTACTATGTGTATATAATAATTAAAAACATGAACGGTAAATTTCCTGTCTAAAATAAATAATACTTTACACATAAGGAATAAAATATTTTAGAAAAATAAGAAATTTAAAGTGGTCATAATATTTTGGATTTTGAAGGTCACATTAAATATATTTCAGGCTATAGGAAATAAAAATCACCAATGGTATCATGTGACTAATTATAATAATAGAATGGTGAACAAATGACTTAAGATTGTAAATTAGTTATTACAAAAAAACAAACAGTCTACAAAAGTTCTTATAAACAAATAAGGTATTTTTAAAATATATTTTAGGAATTTGAGAACAACATTTTAATACAACTAAGCTTTCAGATTAACAACATCGATGTATGCATAAATTTTACAAAATTCTAAGTTGCAATTATATATTTATGTATACAGAGAGAGAGAGAGAGAGAGAGAGAGAGAGATGGACTAATTCCAATTATGATGATGTTTCTTGCATAATTCGGATTTACACACATTGATATATCTTATAAAACATGAATAGCCTATCCACCCATTCACAATTATTATTTTTTGGCAAATATTATTAAATTGGATAAAATTAAATTATTTTAAAGTATAAGCCTCATATAAGTATACATATATATTAATACTAATTTCAATTATGATGTTGTTGTTTTTTGCACATAAATCTGTTTTGAAACTCATATGAGATAATTTACCGCTGCGAAAATTCAAATGAATATAATTTTTGATTATATTGTTGAGTTTGTGCCTTTTGTTACATACAAGAGACACAAAATGTATTAGAACTGTTACATTTGTTCATTAAAAACTAGTTTTTGAACATAAAATATAAATTATTCTAAATATAAATATACTTGTTCAGGAAACTACACCTTATCGCGTAGTGATAGATGAGTTTAAGACAGTTTTAAGGAATATTTATTCATGGCATTATTTCTTTCATTCATTATCAATTCTCGCTTAGGGATATTCATCAGATAAATGAATCTCACAGTGAATGACCAATCGAACAGATTGCTCTAAAATAAATGACTGGAGAATGAACGGATCACACGCACCTCTCAAGAGAATGCTGCAAAGTTAAATTTTAATCAATCATCAGAAATACGGTATTAAGGACTTACATTCAAAATTACCACGTTGTCTGAAGATGCTAAATGATAATGGTCTCCAAGATATATATTCACAGATAACAAATACTTAAATGCAGGAGTATGTTCGACATAGATCAACAACTTATCCCAGAAAATTTTAAAATCTGACCAAGGTGTATTCAAAGAATAACTGTAGAGACTTTTTTAAAATTTTAGTTTCAATATATAATTTAACTGTTATTAAAATTTGTGTTTTATTTTCTATTTTAAGCATATAAATATTCAGTTTTAATATGGATTATTTTAGTTCTTTTAGAATTAATATCATTTAAATTAATTAAAAAATATCAGTTATAGTGTAATAAATCATTTTGTGTAACATACCATTACCGTTTTATTAGAGCAAAATTTAAAAAATAAACAATTGCTGTCAGTTTTCCAAAATTTTTGTAAAAAAAAGTTTTTGATGTTGTACGGAATGTAAAAAATAGATTATTCCTGTAATTCAGTAAAAAAAATAATAAATTTTATATAATAGCAATCGTACAGAGATTATATATATTCTTATGCTGAAATCTCTGATTGTATAAGAGGTTAGACTTCAAATATTAGAACTGGAGGGACATAAAAACAACATGCAATTGGGAATTAAAAAGCAAAAAATGTGACTTTTATATTTTATCTTACAACGAACATTTATCAATTTCACTCTATATATAAATCGCTTATAGTATACCAAAATATCAGTATGCCATCTGTAACTGTTTTTAAATAAATCAATTGAATCTATACCAAAAAATAATTTAATAGAACTGTTCCGTCCAACATCCATGATGCGCCATCTGTATATATATGTAATACAATAGTGTTCGCTGAGAGCGAGGGATTAAATTTAAATTGGCCATATATTCTGTTTTGTGTTGGTTTTCTTAAAAGTGATATTTGGACGACGTTGGGAGTGAGAATAGTCAAAGTCATTGTAAGTAAATGCTTTATTCTTTTTAATCATAAATCTTATTGGGTTGTCAGTTTCCCAACGTTGATCCAATTCATATTCATTCAATTCTATTTCATTGAGTTTAAATATTTTGGTATCCCCCTCATTCACATTATTCTTATTTATTATACAGTCCACTAAGTCTTAAAATCTCACAAGAACTCATAATATTAAACAGAATATTGAATTATGAAATAAGTGATAATTAAGTTAACTAGTAATTAAATTATCATTATTGTCTCATTTATTTCCATTATGTTCACTGAAATTTAAACAAAGAATGAGTACTTTCTAATATTATAAGTTGAAATAATAATTATGAATATTTACTGCACCACGAATTTAAAAAAAAAATGCAACTGATATTTACCTCATTCATTTCGATAATTCCTATGCCTCTAAATTACTCCAATTCGAACCAACCATTTAAAAAAAGCCTATATTTTAATGATTTTAAATTTAAATCACTAAAATATGGGGTTTTAAGGACTGTGAATAATACTTTAAATATTTGAGCTGAAACTAAAAGTATGGTCCTACATATAGCTACAAATTTTTAAATTCATTATGTGTATTTATGTATGTATGGATGTAACAATGTATGTATTAATTCATGCATATATAAACTAATAAATGTGCTATCTTTACTTCTAAACCAGATTAAAACGTTTTAGAATTCTACAATTCTTTCCGAAATTATATATTAATGATTTGAAATTTATATTAAAGAATACAATTTTATTTAAAATAATTATTTGCTACTAGTGAATTTCCTTACCTGGTATTGGCAAAACAGATCAGATTACAGGATCATTAAATGAAAGAGGCAATTTTCTAAAAGTGTAAGTTGTAATTATTCAAAAGATGGGAAAATGTATTCATAAGTTGTCATTAGAGAAAAAAGAAAAGGCTTTATACTGCAGCTAATGACAGCATAAATATAAAGACTCATATGCCTTTATAAATACTAGGTCTTTAAAAGAATTAAATCCAAGAAAATAATTACGGCAATATGTAGTACTCAAAGTTATGACTTGTCATAAAATTTTAAGGTATTAAATAATTATGATTGCGACCATTACATGCTATGAAATAAGAAACATTTACAATTTATTCTTAATCAACATTTTATTCTTTAAGGAAATGCATTTAAAATGACATTTCAGAAACCGACAAATGCTTGGAAGTCAGTAAAAAATTAATTTATTTCAGTGAAAAAAAAAGTAGAAGTTTTAATAGCCAAAGTAATAAAGAAATATGAAATGACTGTAGGAAAATATTTGAGTTATGCAACTATTAGTTACTTTTAATTGTTTGTGAATTATTCGGTAAGAATTTATATATCACTGAACTCTTAGTTTTTACTATTTCTCGTATTTTATTCTCAAAGTACTCGTAAAATATAAAAATACGATAATAATTTAAATATTTCAACATCTTAGAAGGGATTAGGGAAATTTCCCCAGGAAACATTTATAACGATTTTTTTAATTATAAAAATTTATAATAATTTGAGTGTGCTTTTGATAAATACATATTAAACCTTATTAATATCATTTTAATTACTTTAATATAAAGAAACATGGTATATTGAGTGATACAGGATATTTTGGATTTACAGCTTTAAAACAGGATAACGTCTAGTGTATATATATATATATTATATATATATATATATATATATATATATATATATATATATATATATATATATTATATATATATATATATATATATATATATATATATATATATATATATATATATATATATATATATATATATATATATATATATATATATATACATATATATATACATATATATATATACATATATATATATATATATATATTATGTATATATGTATATATATATGTATATATATATATATATGTATATATATATGTATATATATATATATATGTATATATGTATATATATATGTATATATGTATAATATATATATATATATATATATATATATATATATATATATATATATATATATATATATATATATATATATATATATATATATATATATATATATATATATATATATATATATATATATATATATATATATATATATATATATATATATATATATGTATATATATATATATATATATATATGTATATATATATATATATATATATATATGTATATATATATATGTATATATATATATATATATATATATATATATATATATATATATATATATATATATATATATATATATATATATATATATATATATATATATATATATATATATATATATATATATATATATATATATATATATATATATATAATATATATATATATATATATATATATATATATATATATATATATATATATATATATATATATATATATATATATATATATATATACTAGACGTTATCCTGTATTAAAGCTGTAAATCCAAAAATTGTAAAATGTTTTTACATAAATTATAAATTGGACCGTTTTGATGAAAAAGTAAGGAAAATGCTTAAACCATCAAGAAAATATGAAACATGAATTTATGAAAATATACCTATTTAAAAAAATACTTTGGATTTCTAGCTGAAATATTATTAAAAATATATACGTCTATTTCTAAAACAATTGAATTCATCAAGAAAAGCTTATTTTTATATAAAATCCACAGACCAACACATTAACCATATTCCATATGTAAAAATAAATATTTAAATAAATCTATGCCTAAGGGGGTTAACAGCTCATGAAAGTAATTATAAAATTTTTGATAAAAGTTAATGCTAAAAAAATTGTTTATCATGTGTGAATCATAGCGAAAATCTATTTTACAAATTGTATTTCGTTACATAAATTGCATATAGCAATCAAGGTGACGTGCACTATTAGAGGGTATAGAAGGTCCGAAATAAAAAAAAGTTCAACTTTTTTCGGATATGCAGCAGTCTTACAGCAGTAATATGGATTATACTGAAAATGTTTGCTATAGAAAAAACAAACTGCAGTTAAAAAGGGACTAGTTAACTACATGACATAATAGTAATATGTGCAAATTTTCGTTATTTTACAACTAATCGGTTTTGAAAGGATTATATAAGAATTGCATCTTGTATACAGAGTGCAGAATGCAATTCAACTATGCAGGCTGTTTAATAAGTAATAAGACTAATTTTACTGCTATAAAACCACTCATCGGAATGCTAATTTCTGTGGCATAAAAGAAGTTTGTTGTCTGTATTAGCAAAAGCTACCGATAGCTGGCACGTACAGGTTCATGTTTCTGAGTATCACGAGATTTAACTAAAGCATGTTTGTGGGCGCCTACGAGACGCGGCCAGTTGTCGAAATGGAAGCGTCGATGGAACAACGTTATGAAATTAAATTTTATGTTCGTCTGCAAAAATCAGCACCAGAATTTTTTGACATGATACGTGAAGCTTTCAACGATGAAGCAATCTCGAAGGCAAGTGTTTATTGCTGTCATAAAGATTTTAAGGGAGGCAGGCAAAATGTGGTAGATATTGAACGTGAGGGACGACCTTCAACGTCAATCACAGAGACAATGATTATACGCAATTTCCATCACAGACACACAGCTGCGATTATCATCAAACAGAACAGCAGAATTATAGTACGTCAGCTGCATGCTCTCTTGAATATTTCTGTAGGAAGTGTTCATTCCATCATAGAAGAACTTTTGCGAATGAAACGTGTTTGCGAGCGATAGCTTCCGAAATTGTTGACACCTGAGCAAATGCAGTATCGAGTGGATGTGTGCACAAAATGTAAGAAGGAGGTCAGAATTTCTTAAAATGCATCATCACAGCAGACGAAGCTTGGTTATATAACTATGCCCCACCCATGAAACAAAAAACCAGTGAATGGAAGCATCCGTCTTCTCCAACTCCCAAGAAAGTAAAAACTGTGAAATTTGCTGGTAAAGTTATGTCTATAATTTTTTATTATGAAAGAATTATGTATCAACAAGCTGTCAAACCTGTTAATGCCGTATCGTACTATGCGAAAATCCTACGAAAAATGGTATAGACACGTTCAAAGGAAACGTCGATTCCTCTGAAATGGCTTCCTATTGCACCATGACAATGTCCGACCACATATTGCTCATTGTTACAAGATGTTTTGCAGAAGAATAACGTAGAGATTTTACTACACCCTCCATATAAAACCAAATATGAACAAAAGAATCAAACTGTTTAAATTGTACTTAATTCCTAATATTATGCACAAACTATTTTAAAATCTTAACTATGCAGTTATAAACATTTCCAATTGATCACATAAAATTCTTTTTGCCACTCTTCAACTTTCGTCAACTCATAAAGAGCTTCTTAGTACAAAGTTTATTCTCTCAAATTTTGACTTCATCTAGATAAGAGAGCTAATTTTTTATAAATATTTATCAGTAACACATATTTATTATATACTCTAAGATCTAAATGCTTTTAAAATTATTTCGTATTTATAACTTAATAAAAATATTTTTAGTGTAATAATATGAAACATTCCCCAGTATCTCTGTAGGTATGTCAAAAAGGATTTACACTTTCATAATGTTATATTAAAAGTATAACATTATCCCTGTTTTCATTAAAATATATCCATGAAAATGTTTTTGCTATAATTTTTGATAATGTCTAAAGAGAAAAATACTAGCTCATATTTTTGTTCTTCTTTAACAGGTAGACCATTCCCGATTCTACCTAGAAGCCACAATGAGTAGTGACCCAATTCTTCTAGACAGAGTTGTCAAAGGTGCAGAAATTCATCTCAGATTTTGATTTAAGTCAGACTTCATCGTAGTCTAAAATTTGCCACACAATCAGACACGAAAAAGGCAGTTCCCAAGTAGTTCAACCTTTATTATGAAAGGTATGCTTAAGGAGATTACCCATTGTGCAATGTGAATTGATAAGAAGGGAAATTACTAGAAAATTGATTGTGCAGTGTGAAACCATAGCTTAATATAAACGCACTGTACAATAAAAAACTCTGAGACATTTTAACTCACTTATAAGTAACTGTTACTATCAGCCCTACATTTTCGTTTATATAACACCACCTGATATTTTTATATAAAATTAGAAGCAAATGAAAAAAATGATGCATTTTTTTATGTTTAGTGAAAAATACTGGTTGATATTGGTTTGATATTCTTTTTCATCTAGACCGTTAAAAACTTTTGTTATGTATGTTTAAAATATATTGTAACTCACTACGGACAAATAATAATTTTAGTTATTGTTGAAAACAAGTAAAAATTATTATATATAAATAAAATTATTACACGTACAGTATTGTGATTATTCAAGTGATTCTTATATAATAATTAAAACATCTGGTTAGAATACTCATACTTTAAATTTGCTTTTAGTATATTACATATTGAAGCTATAAAACATAACTAATTTCAAGAATTCAGTACTGATTCTCAGTTTTATAGCACAAATCCTTATTTTTCTTAATGGAGGCAACGCTTTACATAGGTGTAAGATATCTTAAAAGTACCATATTTTAATAATACCTATACTTAATTAATTACAGAACATTAAATTAAATTATTTGGATATATAATTCTTCGGACGTAATAATTTCAACAAAATTAAATGAACGTTTCAACTAAACTTAAAGAAAATTTAAAACTCAATATGAAAACAAATACGTTAAAAAAAGGTAAGGCAAGTTAAAACTATTAATTCCAAGTATATATCATCTTCTACTTATTCAATAGTTACTTCGGTTCTTTGAATTTTTATGCACCAAACAAAGTTAAATAAAGTTTTAGAATCTTACTTTTGTTTGGTGTTTACTGAGAAGGTGGTTTGAGTCTACAAATAGCTTATTACTAATCAATCAAAAATAATTTACCGAAATTCCCTAATAAAGAAAAAAAAATGCCTTAGATAATAAGTTTGACATCGTGTGATATATTACTCGTTAATGGAATTTAAAGTCGATATTTTAAGCAGATAAAACATTATAGATACCGCTAGAATTTGAAGCGATATGACAAATTATTAAAGTGACCAGTGAAAGCCTATTAAATGTTGTCTGAAACTGCTTGTCCAAAGTTATTTATCTCAGTCTTCTTTTTTCATTAATCATGGAAACAGAGTTTAATTAATCGTAAAGGTTATTATTTATTTTCAATAAAACTGTATTCCACATGTCTTGAAAGTGTATTAAAGTAGTTAAATATTCATCTTCTTCGATAAATATCACTTTACAGTAACTCAAGGAAAATATATTAACG
>CM063502.1:140775320-140797820 GCA_032207245.1 Pardosa pseudoannulata | reverse complement strand
TATTGTTTATAGCAAATATAAAATGTAAGCCTTTTTGTTAAACAATGTTACGTTGAAATCTCAAATTTATGAGATTATTCCATTTTTTAACTACAAATGTTAAAAATCTAATTGCAGTTTTTATTATGTTTTATTGCATTTTCTGTACTACTATTACCTTCAAATAAAAATATAGAATTGTGAAAGATAATAATCAGAAAGTATAAATAGCAAAGTTCGGAAAATTTTTTGCTCTTTTGAAAGTAAGAGGTATACTTCTATAAAAACAATTTTGTTTTTGTTGGAAGTGTATTAAGTTTCTTCAATTTTTTTCGACAGCTAATCCTACTTTAAATTTTTATATAATTATGAAAAAATTCGTCTTTTCATAAGAAGAAAAGAATAGATATTTCAAATACGTAGATTCATATTTCATGCTTTAGAGATTATGTGAGCCTAATTTGTAGTTTGGGTTGTAATTCAATAACAGCTTGAAAATTCAATTATCTACCAACACTAGTTAAGTGAAACACGATAAGTTTGTTATAACGGAAAAGAATTGCTAATTTTTCCAGGAAACAATTTAATGGGAAATATGCGAGTGGTGAGACATGCAACTATCATATGGAATGGTCTCGAGGAAGATTTTTTGTGGGTGCTATTTTTATTTATTTACTTAATATAATTTTTTCATCCAAATTTCTCCCTGGCCATGGACAAAAGGCGAAAAGTTCGCTTTCTTATGAAGTATTCAAATATATATATTGGTTGAATAGTTCAAATATTTTAGTAAGGTTAAAGCTCTATACAAAATATAATTTCTTATAACTACCTATATAATCGGAATAACATCCGTCTTTATATGACAGTAAAACAATAAATATCTCATATATGTTTATTTGTATTTCACTATTTAATTATTAAAAGATCTAATTTATATTTCGGTGTATCATTCAAAAGAGAGTCAAATTAGTCCTTCTTCAAAAATTAGTTAAGAGATGGTGGACGTTAGAAAACATTTTTGTAAATTTTTAACTTGAATTCATGAAAATTATACAGTTATACATTTACGTGTAACTAAAAAACGGAATTAAAAATATTTTCAAAATCTGTTACCTTTACTTACAAAATTTCAGTTGTTTGAAATATTTTGTTGATTTTTAAAATACTTTGGGAGTTTTTGCGAATATAACAATTATTACTTTTTAAATATTTAAACAAATATTTTTAATTAATATTATAATATTATTATTACTTTATTATAATATATTTTATTATTATTTTATTATAATATTATTATTACTTTTATATTATTAATATTTTTAATTTAATTTTCTTTGTCGATAGATTAAAATATTTCTTTTTAAATGATTTTACAATCTCTGTATGTAGAATTTATATAACAAAATAAAAATTTACGCAAAAAATGAATTATTTAAAAATATCAATTTTAAGAAGTTTAAAAGGGATTAATTTTCTCATGTTTCAGATTATGTATGTAAAATAGTTTATATCCCGAAGTTAAAAATGTATAAAACCGCTTAAATGTATGAAGGCTTAGGGAATAACCTTATATTTACTTTTTCGTTCTTTCAGGTATTTTTTTCTTTGTGTAAACTTTCTTTCAAAGTTAACTTATCACTTTTCTGATTAATAAGCTAGATTTATTTTAAAATTCTCACGCAGGAACATTAAATTGTTTAAGTATACTGTTTAATCTTTCTAAATCAGTCTTCATTTCAAGTAGTTGGAAAATAATTCTTCCCATAACAAGAAGGCAAATAATTCAAATATATACATTTATAGTTCATGCTTTAGAGATTATGTCAACTGATTTATAGTTTCATTTGTAATGCAGTAATGAGTTAAAAATTTAAGTGTCTGTCAACATTAGTTAACTGAATAACGATAAGCTTGATAAAATGGAAAATAATTCCTATCATTTATACAGTACAATAATTTAATAGTAATTATCCGAGCAGACAGGTATATGATCTTATGTTTATTGTTTGCTCCTAAAGAGAAATTTACATATGTATATTTTTTTAGCATATCACATTTTTCTTTACCATTGAATAAGAAATTAAAAGCTAGTTTTATTTTAAAATATTCATTATATTTTAAAATATTAATATCACTTAAAGAGGTCAAACTTTTTGAAAAGTCATTAATTTGTCCATTTCGAAACAATAATACTTTTAAATAAATATTTGGCATTTTTATTCTTATCTATTATGTAATAATAAAATTGTTGCTATAGTAATTAATCGGAGATTATTAATTTATCATGTTTTAGAATAGTATCATTGCATTGAAAATTCTACATTTTTTATAAAACATTTATCTGAAATATGTTAAACCATTAATGTCACTTGAATTTTTATATTCGCGTGAAATAATCACGGAATATTTGGAATTTAAATTAATTTGATAGAACTAGGTGTCTAAAAGCTAACTGAGGCAGCATATTAAAATTTGTTTACCTTTTAATGGAATAAAAAAAATTCGGCCATTGGTTTGAGACTAAATTATCTTTGGAAATTATCTTATTTCAAATTATATTTTGTTAAATATATCAGAAACGTATTGTAAAGAAATTTATAGAATGATTTAAAATTGGCTAGAGGGGTGAGGGAAAATTAAAATTTATTTTATACAAGTTAAAAAGAAAAATACCCTTACTACTATCAAATAGGAAAAGTCAGAAAAAAATATAAATTATGTAATACATACTAATTGTAAATTTGACACCATATGTGTAATATACCACCATACATTAGTTTTTGTTTAATTATAACAAGTCTGTTTGAACATATACATTTATTTAAAATAGATTTAAAAAAACAGTGACTAACATGCAAGTACGAACGTATGTTTAAAAGATACTTCGTTTTTATGTATACATATTTCAATATTTTTAAAGAAATAAATTGCATCTACTACTAAACTGGTATTTAGACTTTTAATCTAAATAAAAATTCTTCTTATTTTTTAAATGCATTACCGCCTGTAACAGGCCGAGGCTGTGTGCTTCCCCAGTGGACTAGGTTAGACGCCACGGTCTTTTTTCTCAAAAAGTTTAAATACATATTCATTCTAAAATATGATTTTAGATGTAATTTCTTTAGTTGTGAAATCGAACAGACTCGCAGTCTCTGTATGAACGAATGTGAGATTAAGATTATTTTGTATTTAGTACATATTCATTTTCTAATATTTTATTCTTTTAAATTTGTAAGCGACTATACAGTGAGTAGCATAAAACCATTTATATCTGTAAAAAGACTCATTAAATTGTAAGTTTTATGTTTTAATCGCTATAAAATCTAGAAAAAAAATCATGTCAATAGATTGTATTCACAAATATTATAAAGAGTTAATTTTCACAAATAAATTCAGGTTAATGGATGAGAATTTCAAAAACTTTCCCTACCCTGATTAAGGACAGAAACATGTGATAAGGGAAAAATATTTTTGGATTTCGTTAAGTTGCATGTTAAAAAACACTATGCGCCAAATTTATATTGCCTCAAATCTTTTGTCTAAAACAATCGATCTTTTTATGAGAATGATTCAATATCTTTTTATTCGTAAAGTGAAATTGAAAAGTCTTGTCATTGCAAAAATAAATGGAGTAACTAGCACAACTAACCTAGTCCAATGTAAGTTTAAAAGATATTTTGTTTTAGAGATACATTAAGATATATTTTTAAGGAAATAAATTGTGAACACTTCTACGCAACAAAAGCTAATGGGTTTAAAATATATTACGTATTTCGTAGATATTTGTATTCCAATATTCTACACACTTAAATAAGTAAACGGATAAGCAACTAATAATAACGAGTAATATTAAGTGGAAACGAACATTTGAGCAACTTTTACCCTTTAAGACGCAAGCATTAGAATTTCAAATCGCCTTCATTTTCCAGCCCAACAGCACAAAGTTTGTATGTTTTCATTCCCCTAGCCTTTTTTCACCTAGCAATGAAATGTTTTAATTTATCCAACAAAATGTAATGTTTCTCAACGTGTTGTAAAACCTCAGAGGAAAACACCTGCAAATATCGAATGTTTACAATGAGTCCTCTTCTCACCGCTCTGAATCAGCATTACCCTGCTACTATTAGCAGTCACGCCTCTATAGGCAAGGAACTTTTCTCAGAGGACAGCTATTCTTGGACTCAGAGGTCTTGGATAACCAGGGCTAGTGTTGAACAAAAAGGTTAAATTTAAGATTTTATCTAAATTTTCACCTTGCCAGCATTCTTAATTGTTAACGTAAATACAAGGTGTTTTAATCATTTGCTCTCTATTTTTATTTAGTAAGTTTTCCTGAATTTACTTTGTTTCTAAAAAAATAAGAACTTTTTATATGAAGTGAAAAGTGAGATCTTGTTTTAAAAATTTAAATTATTTTCTGACATATATGCAGAGGCATACAACACAGAGTGAGTTTCGTTAATTATTTTACATTTTTGCAAACAATAATTATTAGATCACCCACTTAAATCTGAAACAAGTATCAGAAATATTATACCAAGGGATTAAATTTTTAAAAAAGCTAAAATAATGCTTAAAAATTCCGTTTCTAATATTATAAATAGTAGTTGAAATAAGGAACAATGGTAGAGTTTAATTGGTAGTCTATAACGTATTTACTGTTTAAACTTAAAATTAATATGTACGATAATTTTTTATTTACAGTGCACAAAAATTAAAAAATATCATTTCCAGTAAAATGCATGTAAATTTTAATAGTTTCCTTAATAACTACGATATTAAATCTAAAGATTATACAGTTTTACAGTTTCTAATTTAAATATTTCAATGGGATTTATTTAAACGATTCAAAAATGCACACAGTTTGCAATACACAATCAATTCCACAAGAATCAATATATCGATTTTTTGAAAGTTTAAAGGCGATGTGTCCCAATAAGCAATTTTAATATTTTAAAACTGAAAATATTTTAAAAACCTGATATTTCTTTCGGTATAAATCTGAAAGTTTAAAAAAACATTGTTTCAATGTCTTGTATTGATAATAATTTATACACGTAACTTCAAAATTTAAACAAAAATGAAACAGTTAACTTTTACAAATAAATTCAGATTAATTCTTGAGCATTTTAAATCACTTTCCTTTCACACTTCGCGTGATTAAAGATAGAAACAGGTGGGAAGGAAAAAAGTATTTTTGTGGATTTAGTTCAGCTGCGTGTCAGAAAATATTGGTGTGCCATATATATTTTCCCCAAAACATCTGTCTGAAATAATCGATCATTTTCTCAGAAAACTCGAATACCTTATTATTTGTAAAATGATTTTGAAAAGAATATCTTTCCGTTGCTAAAATAAACGGAATAACTAGTGCAATTAATTTAGTTGACTGTAAGTTTAAAAGATATTTTGTATTTAGAGATACAGATTCCAATTATAAAAATATAAATTGTGACCACTTTCAGACAACAAATTCTAATGATTAATATTTTGTTCTAAATATTAATTAAAATATTAGTCATTAGTATTAGAATTTTATTATTCATTCATAATTTTTATCTGGAATAATTAACTTTTTTCTCTAACAGTTCGAATGCCTTTTTATACTTGAAATTTTGGAATTAATTTGAAATTTGATTTTGGAAATAATTTTCTTTCAGTGCCAAAGTAAAGGAAAAACCTGCACAATTAATATATATATATATATATATATATATATATATATATATATATATATATATATATATATATATATATATATATATATATATATATATATATATATATACGAATGCGAGTGCAGAGGTATTTTTTATTTAGAGATAGAGATTTCAATATTTTGATATAAATAAGTTAAAATGACTAAAAAATAGTGAAAAATATAGCGCAATGTTTAGTCATTTCAGGCTTTGAAAACTATTCCTTAACCTCACATTTTTCTAAAATATGAAACAAATGTTTTTAGTAAACTTTCAACAAATTACGGAGACAATCAGGTTTGAATTATAATAAATAACCATTTATACCACAATATTATGTGTAACTAATGTAACAGTGGAAAATTTAATGAATAATTGAAGGCAAAGACGTTGTTTTTCCTAACTAGACTTTTACGCAGGTTACTTAAATAAAAACTAATTTTATTAAAAATTGCAAAATTATTTTTTTTAATTGCGTATTAATAAAATTTAAATATCTTCATTGCTTTTGCAATTTACTGACTTCTTATCTTCATTAGAGATCTTCATTAGTATTTTTCCAGAAGACTTCGTTAAATAATAATTTGTTCTTAAATGAATTGGATTTTAGTTCAGATTTTGCTTGATTTATATTCTAGATTACATCGAGTCCATTTGATAAATGAAATGTGCCCAAATTGCGAATGAATTATTAAAAATACGAAGAAATTAATAAAAATAATAATTTTACAATTTAATATTATAAAATTCTGGAGATGAGTTTTCATGTACTATTTTCTTTATTTGTATAGAACCTATTAGATATTTTAAAACACTTGTCGATATAAAGGTTACTTAGAATAATTTAGTTCGATAATAAAAAGATCAATTTAGTATATATATAAATAAAAGGTATCCTGTAACTGGAAAGAGAAATTATAGGGTTTCTTTTAGACATCAATACATCAAAATTTACAGTCCAGCAAAGTGCCTTAACGTACATTCATAGGGAATATAAAAAATAGCTTGGATATTTCGTCTTTAAGATAAAAATACAAAAAGATTTATTTGATACATTATTACAAGTGATTAATAAGTGGGGATCATTAATATCACTGCACAGTCTAGAATGGCCTATGGACGAAAATTAAATGGTGGAAGCGATTGGTTAAAGAAGGTATACTTTTGATGTGTGAAGCTATGATGACAGTGTATGATACGAAATTCTCCGATGAATCACACTTAAGATGAACTCATAGGAAAACGACATATGAATTGAGATCTGGAGAAGGTGGTGGCCAATCAATTGTTCCATTGTATATGTAACATAGAGTAACTGCTACACGGGCAAGTAACTGCTACACAAGAAAACCGCCTCAATGGTGCAAATTTGCATAGTTCAGAGCTTTCTTAACTTTCACGTACTCTCCGCACTTATAGTTCTGCCATTTTTAATAACGCCCCAGTTGTAATATTTCTGCTAAATGTACACGAGGCATAGATATGAAAACAAAAATAGTTCCAAATAATAAAAAATTAGTAAAGTAAATTTAATTGACAATAGAACATAGTAATCATACACAAAGTTTTGAAAAAAAAATCTCCAATGATTAGTTAAAGATTGTTGATATCTACACTTTGTTTTCAAATTAACTTTTCAAAAACTTTGATACAGTTTTCTTAATACTTATTTTCAACTATTTAGTTTTTATTACAGCAATACTGAAAATTCTACTTCTAATATATAGTATATTCCAAATGAAATGATGATCCTTAGATTTTTGTACTTTAAATTAAATTCCTTTTTGATTAAAACTAAATTATTACTGAGCAAGTAATTGTTTTAGCACTTTTGTTTTTCAGCTGTTGTCGCAAGAGATTTCAGTTGAACTTACATTGCTGTGAGAAGTAAGTTTTGTGTCATCGGCCCTGTTCTCCTTTCATGACGACATTGGGTGGCATGGAGCACATTTTGGGATCACTCATCGTAGTACGCGGTGCATGATCCAACGCATACGACTGTGCTTTGCTGAGATATGTTGATACAATTATCTCCACTTTTCGTCTCCTCTGAGCTCTTAGCCTGCATATAATTTTCTTAGTTTTCATCCATTAAACGTATTCTGAGACATCATGTTTAATTTCAATTTTTTATATGAAATCGTCTCATCCTTACACTACATTTAATATTAATTAAATTGAAATTATTCATCTCACAGAAATGTTGAATTTTAATGAGATAATAGAATTATAAAATGTAAAATAGAAAAAATAGTAATTTTAGATCAAAGTAAAAATTATAATTCTTATTAATAATTCAATATTTACACCATCTAATTCTTCAAAGTTTTAGAGGTTTGCTAATATATATCGATGCATATAATTAATCTTAATTATTATGGATTAAACAGAATAAAATAAATATGACGTTTAAACAAATTTGAATACTACAGCAAGTAACGTTAGTGATTAGCTCTCATTTTAAAATCTTCGAATGTCATGTATAAAAAATGAAAAACTTCTTGAAAAAAGATTTATTTGGTATTACATGTAAAATAAGTACTGTAAAATAGAGTTTATAATAGATAGAACAATTTTTCATGATTTCAGTCTATGTACCTGCCGAAAACATAAACATATACGCACTGCTCGAAAAATCATTAAATGTCAATTCAAATGGAAAATTTGTAAATAGAAATTACTTGAAACTTTCGTAGATTGTTCCTAAGTTTGACCTCTACCTACGCCCCAAAAGAAAATTCGTTCTAAGAAAACGTAAAAATTCTATAAGCTATATTTTAGAGGTATCTAAAGTTTGATTCTAGGCATTAAATGTATATATATATATATATATATATATATATATATATATATATATATATATATATATATATATATATATATATATATATATATATATGTATATACATAGAGCACTGGTAATAATGTTACAATTAGATTATAAGGTGAAAGTTTCATGAATACCCTCAAACTCCGATACTTAGCTAAAATTACCTACCTGCTTAGTCATAAATATCATAATTACAAAAGTAAGGAATCATATTTATTGAGTTCTCCGCCATCTGAAGAACATTCCTGTTTGTTTAATTAATAGAGCAAAATTATGTATATTTTATTTAATTCAATGTCTTATATTTTACTAAATTAAGGAATTTAAAATATTCAAAATCTACAAATCTATTCAACATTCCAAAAATTATCATAAATTTAAAAAATATTTAATTAATATGGTATCTTGGAAATGGTAATACAATGGTATAAAGCTTTTAATTTAAAATATATCTTATATTTTTATTTATGTAGGCATTTTTTAACATATAAATTCTGTATGTAGCTATATTAAAAGTTATAAATACATACATAAACACACACACACACACACACACATATATATATATATATATATATATATATATATATATATATATATATATATATATATATATATATATATAATCTAACATTTAAAAATTAACAAAGCCTTTGTCAAATATGTTTAGCATTTGAATAACATCATACACTGATTCAATTATACATAATAACGATGTGATTTTAGTTTTGTAATAATAAACATTTGTAGTTGTTATTTTTTATCCCATTTCGAAGTAAGCTTTGTAAATACTAGGTATAACAGAAGCGACATGCTTAAGGAAATTTTTTTTTCAAATTTTTTCAGCACAGTTAAAATATGAAAACAAGAAATATCTTATTCAACATGTTTTCGTCGCTCGAAAAAAGAAAAAAATGTATCTACACCCTCCAATCTCAATATTACTTTTCCATTTGCCCGAGGTCATATATTCTTTAACCGGAAAATGCTTCTAGAATCTAAGAGACTTCAAAATCGCACACTGTAGCAAAGAATTGTTATGAAATGAAGTATATCAAAGTTATGACAAAACACGATTATGTTACAAACTCGGAAAAAATCCCAAGATGTGTCACACACTTGAATTTTCTGAAAATGCTAGTACAGTTATTCCTTCTTTTTTTAATATTTTGAAAAGGAAATTCACAATGATATGAGTCTCCTGAAAAAATTTTTTTGAGTTATAAATGACATGTAAATGAAACGTCGTCGATCAAACAATAGTTCTATATTGAAATTTCATTTTTACGATTCACTTATGAAAATAAATATATATTGTTAAAAGAAACATGGTTAATGAAAAAAATTAGTTCTATTTTGACTTTTTTACGACTCTTTTCTGTCTTGACGCTGTTATCAAAATTCAGAATTTATCGAAAGTATATGATACTGGAATCATTAATTTAAGGCTGTATTGCAGGGCCGTGAATGGTTTAACCTTGCAAATATATGTGATCGGAAAATAGACATATATTACACGGTTAATCAAAAAAGTAGTTCTATATTGAATTTTTTACTGTTATTTCGTGTCTTGCCTGAGTTATCAAAGGTAAGAATATATGGAATGTATATGATAGTGGAATCATATCTTTAAGGCTGTATTTCAGAGCCGTGAATGTTTTGAACTTATCAATATATATGATGAGAAATAAACATATATTGTTAAAAGAAAGATGGTTAATCAAAAGTAGTTTTATATTGAAATTTTTTACGATTTTTTTTTTTTTTTTGCCTTGCCTCAGTTATAATAGGTAAGAATTTATCGAAAGTATATGATACTGGAATCATTCTTTTAAGGCTGTTTTGCTGGACATTAGATGAACTGACCGTGCTCATGTATGATCGGAAATACACACATATTATCAAAATGAATATGCTTGATCAAGTGTTAGATCTAAATCTCAAATTTCCTTTTCTTTTGAGAAATTGTCTTATTTTATTATATTTATCAAAGGTCAGAATACGATGAGTGTTTAACTACCTCATGACATTACAGCATGGCTACAGAATGGACTAACCTCGCAAATATGTGGTCGGTCGGTATTTATATTAGTAATGCGGTGAAACATAAATTAAACGATATAGTACACAAATGGATGTTGAGGATTACTTTCATTCTTCAAAAGCTTCTGTACTTCAGTCCTTTTACTAAGATTTAGCATTTTAGTCAAAAATTTAAATATCATTTTCAACTACATATAGTTTAACTATATATAATTTAACTATTCCCATTATAATGAAACAGAAATAAAATATTTTACATTTAGCTTTCAAAGAAGGTGTACTTTTATTTAAATTCATCGTGGTTTTAAATTCATTCATTGCTGTTTCATTGTTTAAAAGAAAAAAAATAAATTATGCAGCTGTCTTCTTAAATTATTATAATATTTAATTTTTAGCTTCGAAATAATATATTATAATATTAATATATTATTACAACAGATAATATTGTCGAACTCATAAAATATAATATATGAGCGCTTGGCTGAGTCTAAGCAATAAATTATGGGACATTTTTCGAAGGTTTTTTTAACATATCCGAAACATCCAATGCATATGTAAGTAAAGAAATATTTTATTCAACTATTTTTCTGTTGACAACCCCCCAAAAGTGCAAAAATGTATCTAAACCCTCCAATCTCAATATTACTTTTCAACTGCTCGAGGTCATATATTCTTGAACCTGAAAATAATTTCTAGAAGCTAAGAGCCTTCAAATCGCATACTGTAGCAAAGAAACGTTAAAATGAAGTATATCAAAGCTATAAGAAAATATGATTATGTTTCAAACTCGGAATAAACCCCAAAATATGTCTCACCCCTGAATTTTCTGAAAATGCCCGCAGAGCCATAACTTCCTTCCTCATATTTTAGAATGGAAATTCACAATGACATGCGGCATGTGAAAAATAACTGTTCGAGTTATAAATGACAGGCAAAGGGAACGCGGTTGATCAAACAACAGTTCTAAAGCGGAAATTCTCTTTTCCTTGAGGCGATTCTCTTCTATCTAGAAACATTTATCAAAGGTCGAAATTTATCGAAAGGATATGATATGGGATTCATTTCCTGAAGGCAGTACAACAGGACACTAAATGTACTGACCTCTCATATATATGTTTGGTACTATGTATACTAGTCGGAATTTGAAAACTGGAGAAAGTGCTTTAAAGATATTAACTACAAATGATTGAAAATAACTTCAATTCCAAAACATTTTGTCGTTAAGTGCCATAACTATCCTAACGATATATTGAATAGGTTTTAGTAGTTTACTTAAGCATGTATTTATCATTTGTGATGTAACCCCTTGTCATAAAAATAAAACGGAATTCCATGCCTTCGATTTATACTATTTAAGGCGACAGTGGACCTTTAGAGCAAACATTTTTTTTTCTTTTATATGAATTTCCTTGAAGATTGATTATGTTATTAGTACTATTGATATATAAATATTTAAAAAAATTGAAGGCAAAATATTAATTAGTTATTAATTATTAATTGTTTCGTAATCAGCTTAATTGAAAATGCTCCAGGCTCATCAATTTTGCATAAAATATTATAAAAAAATTTTAAGTATACCTTATAGACTTTACAAAAAAATGTAGTTGTTTCCATAAACAGTTATAGAAAATATAAAGAGAAAACAAATAATTATGATGATGATACCCATATTTTGCAGAATTAACAGCCATATCGGTTAATTAAAATGCATAACTAACATAGTATATGCTTCAAAACATACCCATTTCAACTAGACTTTATTTTATAAACTCTAACGTAAATAATACTGGTATTTCAGAGACAATGATCTATTTTCAATGCGCCTGGAGTATTTTAAACATTTGTAATACATTAAAATTTTACTTCTGAGTACACAGCATTTAAAGTTATTATTGCAATACCCATAAGTAATGATAAGATTATTATACCCATAAGTAATGATACAACGATTTGAATGAAAAAATTCTTTTTGCTCCGTATTTGCGTCATAATGATATATTCTTTCACTATTCACTAAAATCGAAAATTAGAATTTTCGGTCGATTTTAGCCCATTTGAAAGTCTACCATCGCCTTAATTTGGCTCAATTAAACAGTCAGGTGCTATTTGAGAAAGAGGACATATCATTTTGAATGAGGGTTGCTTTATAACATTTAATCAAGTTGATATTCCATGGTAACAGTTAAGAACAAAGTAAAATTATTAAACAGTTATTTACTAGATAATTAATATATTAACTGCTCTTGGTGAAAAATGTTCTTGGTGAGTAAGACTCGTCAATGGCAACAGAAACACACGAAATAAATAATGACTTCAACTCCTCATTGTATGTCAAGGAGTTAACTATTTATTTATTTACTATTTCCGATATAGTTTTATAGGGACAATAAAATAAAATAACACTTTTATCGTCCCATAAATTTAAAGGCTTTCGTTATGAATATAGGCCCAGGATTGGCTTGTCGTATCCATAGTCATCGTTTGGGAACTTGCCTACCCAGCGCTATTAATAAACCCAGCCGCTATTAATAAACACAACGGATATTTCGCCTGTATGATCCCCTATCCCGCAACCTTCCGGTTACGAGATCGTTGGCTTTGCTTACTGAACTAAAGCAGCTAAAAACACAAAGTATACTGGAACAAAACTATACATTACAGATTTCCAATATAGTTGAACGTTTTATAATATACTTTAAAAATATACGTGACCCAGCCGCTATTAATAAACACAACGGATATTTCACCGGCTTGAACCTCTATCCCACAACCTTCCGGTTACTATATCGTTGCCCTTGCTTACTGAACTACCGCAGCTAAAAACACAAAGTATACTGGAATAAAACCATACCTTAGGGATTTGCAATATAGTTGGACGTTTTATAATATACTTTAAAAATACATTTTATTGTTAATGCAGATATGAAATCCGAAACTTAAAATTCTATTTAAAGACCGTTTTTCAACGTTTGTAAATTTAAAATATTTTCTTATGCTTCAAAATTTCAATTTTAGAGTCTTTAAACTTTTCTTCGAATATTTTTCAGATTCTTCTCAATGTTGCCGCAAACTGAAGATTGTTGAGAAAAGTGACAGATTCTTCATAGGTGAAACTGAAAAAAAATACTTGAGACGCTCTCGTCTGTGTTTGATTCAGAAGAGAATCCTTTAAAACGGAAGTGTGGTATTTTACTCGAAATACTGCTGCTTGAAGATGGTCTTAAAATAGCACAGTTACTAAAAGTAAAAAAACTTTTCACATATAAGTTAAAAATATACACTGATGTAAAAGTTGTTTTCGATTTACATTACGCTCTTCAGTTATTAATTAAAAATTTTAAAATAATATTGTAATTGTAAATAATGTATAACACTTTCATAGAGCATTTTTCACAGAAGTAAAAAATATAAGTTTAGTAACACTATACTTTTACTTTCTTTATCTATAACTCATTAGCTGTACGTTTTTTAAGTCTAAAATCAAAATATCTTAAATAATTTTAGTCCATAAATTCTGCTAATAATTTATTATACATTAGACAGATTAAACGGGTAGTTTATCTCTTTTTGCAAAAATATTTTTATGAAAAAATAAATTTTTAAAACTTAAAATGTTTTATAAGCTACCTTTCAAATATTTTTAAATTTAAAATATTTTCTTACTCTTCAAAGTTTTAATTTCAGATACTTTAACATATTTTTTGGAATATTTCCTATTTTTTATTTTTCTCTCGATGTTACCGCAGTCTGAACACAGTTGAAAAAATGATAGATTTTTCATAGGTAAAACTGGAAAAAAATATCTGAGTAGTTCGCTTAGCTCTTTGGTCCCGAATAGAATCCCTTTAAACGACAGTGTAGTATTTCATTTAAAATACTGCTGCTTGAAGCCAACCGTAAAATAGCACAATCAATAAAAAATAAATGTAAAATACTTTCCCAATTTAAATTTTGAACAAGTCTCGTGAAAAGCATTTCCCGTTTACCTAGCGTTCCTTTTCAGTTATGTTTTTAAGGTTTTAATGTCTAACACTTTCAAAAACGCCATTCTCAAGAGGAAAATATATATATCTCTTAGAAGTTAGAGTTTAGAGAAGATATAGTTTTCATTTTCAAATTCGTCATTTTCATTTCTGCCCAGCCAGAATAGTCAAAGGACACTATTAATATATACACTATAAGTGTAATAAATATTTAAAATATTTACTTAAATAAAATAGATTGTTTATGATTAGACAGAAGATTTTAATGAGAAAAAAATCCATTCATTAATAATATGAAAGTAAAATAACAAACTTGGTTTGGTTTGATGCGCTACGGTCTACTGTTTTGCACACGAAGGCTAATGAGACCGGGTCCTACAGTTTAAAGCCGATTCCGTACGGTTACAAGCATCTATGCCAGCAGCGAGTTTCGAACCCATGAACTCCGGTTCTGAAGAGCAGCGCTCTACCATTCGGCCATCGTTCGTCCTAACTTGAAATTTGTTTTAAAGTCACGTTTCAAAGTTTTTAAATTTAAAAAGTTTTCCGCTTTTTCAAAATCTGAATATCAGAGATATTAAACATACTTTCTTGAGCAATTTTCAGATTCTTCTAACCTTCGAATAAACAAAGCTGAGAATAATGATGCATTTTCCATTAGTGAAAGTATAAATTATTACTGATAAACCTATATATTTGATTCCGAAATTAATAATTTAAAACAAAAGCGTGGTATTTTTGTCTCAAATACTGCTGCTTGAAGCTTCCTATTATGCAGTACAATCAATAATATTAAAGTAAAATACTTTTCCTGTTTAAATTATAAAATATATTCTCATAGAATATATAGAATATATAATATATATCTCATAGAATATATAATAGTCCTATTGATCAGATTTTTTAGATTAATTGTTTATGAGTTTAAAATCTAACACTTTTGATAACAACTTCTCTAAACATCATTCCCAGAAATAGTAAATATGTGTTTTTAGTATCAGAACACATTTCATATTTAGATAAGTTTTTATTTTTAATTGCTATTCGTTGGCTCTTTTTTAAGAAAAGTTGGAAACTAAAATCTTATAAAAATTCAGTTTATAATCCTTATGTAACCACTGTACGAATTTTAATGAAATATAATTAAAATATATATTTGCATAACTTTTGTTAAATATTCGTCTTATTTAGATATTCTCATATTATTATTAAATGTTCCAACTAATAATTTTTCTTTAACAACTTGAAAACCTGTGCGAATATTTCGTAACAAATCATAAAGTAATTCTTAATATTTATGTGTTTCATATTAAAATACAAATTTATTTATTAATACATAGTGTTTAAAAGATATAGCATAAATATAAATCAAGGAGTTGATGAAAATTGTTCCTTACTTATATTCTGTAATTTCGTTAAGCATATGGTGTTCAAATTTGGATACGAAGGTAAAGATAGTTCGTTACATACAATGTAAAAATGGATAGCTTTGGTTTAATAGCTACGGTCAACTTTTTTGCCACATGAAGGCTCATCACACCGAGACGTACTCTTTAAAGCCGATTTCAAACATCCACACAACAGTGGGATTCAAACCTACGAACTCCTGTACGAAAGGCCAATAACCTAACCATTCGGTCATCAATGAAAAAATGAGACTAAATAAAAATAATTCTCGAAGACAGTTTATTTATTCCAATTGACCCCACTGCATATCAAGCCTGCATACATATACATACCATACAATGCATAAATGAATGCCAGTGGACAACATAGGGTCCATAAAAGACATTATAAGATTAAGAAGTAATTCTCTTCATATAGTAAACTGGAAATGGTATATCGAAACCCCCTTAGCATAAAATACGTAATAAATCAATATGATGATCACGACATCTACACAATTGGAGATTCATGTCCAATTCAGTCAAATACATGACACTTAACTACACTTCTGACACTGCTTCTTACATGCGTAAGGCATTGCCACTTTACTGTACCGATAAGTATATGTAATAATATTCATGAAAATTACAGAATTCATTAACACATGCGAAAACTTTATAATTTCAAACTACAAATGTCATCTTTTAAGCACAACACTAGCATTGGAGACAGATCTGTTACCTGTTTCTTTTAATTAATTATTCCATTTCAGAAACATAATTTAAAATTTCTTATTTTCATTTTCCCCATTCCCTTTTTAAGTCTGCTCTATCCTTTCACGAAAAAAATTATATCCCAGGTGGTCCATATGTCATGAATATCTTTAACATTTTCTCAAAATTTTGTAAGTCGTTGGTTTATATTTCTTTGGTCAGATCCTATATATTCGAAAAATAATTCTTTTTGATAAGAGTTTATGCGTTTTTGTTAAAATCCCTGTATATTTTCTATGTTTTATATAATTTGAAAATAAGACTTAAGTTTTAGAAGTATATCAAGTGACCTAAATTTGTATTGCTAAAACTTTAGAAACATCATTTATCTAGATTTTTCTAAAAAAGATAACTTATCTAAGAAAATTCATTTTTTCAGGGATATAGAAATTACAGAAAAAAGAAATTGCTGACAAACAAATTTATTTATTATTACCTAAAATACTTACCTATAACATACCTATATATTATTCTTCATTCAATCTATATTTTTTCCTTCGCATTTTCGAACAAGCTTAGTAAAAATTATTGATTTTCTTAACTCAAAAGTAACACTACTGTATCTTATATTTTCATTTTCCCCTAGAGATACAAAGTGATCCCTTTAAATTGAAAGCGGGCTCTTTTGTGTAGAATATTACTGTTAGAAATCACGTGTAAAATTAGAAAATCAATAACAGCTGAGACTAAAAAGCTTTTCATGAATGGAAGATAAGCATGGCTTTCATTGAAAAATAAATTTGCATTAGATTTATAGAATTTTTCGCTACAGATATCTTTAAATTTCAAAACACATTTTAGTATTGAAATTAAATCTTTGGGAACTCAGAGAAACAATGCTTTAATGTTGCACGCCAGTTTTTTTTAACCTCTCATTTTTACCCATAATTTGCTATTTAAGTTTTTTACACCAGTTACCTAAAAATCGTTATAAATAAACGTTCATTTAATATACATTTCCTTACTTTATGGATCTAAATAATTGATTTATTTTGAACAATGCTTTATAAATATATCATATTTATTTATTCGCAACTCGCATTAACTTTTCTAGTTACATCCATATTTTCCGGAATATTTTAATGCCATATTAGTTTCCTGAATTGACAATCCCATTTCAGGATATGTTATAAATTGATTTTTCTTATATTCTGTCTGTGAATATATTGATGTATAATCAAAATTTACTGATAAATCATAAATAATTAATTTCTGAAGAACATAAATCGGAATCCTACGCTTTTCAACTAAGTGCAATTTCGTTTAGTTATTTTTATTTTAAAATTAAAAGCGACATATACTGGCTCAGATTTTGTAATACAATATATGTTTCTTTAAATTAAATAATTTCCTAGTAACTGAAGTATTTTACAAAGGAAGACTTGTAAGAAGAAGTATTACGATTCTTTTATATTTTGGATTTTTAGTTAACTATTTTTCAGAATGTAAGTTTACGGTAATGAATCGCAATTTTTATTCGATAAATAATTAAAATGGAAAATCAATTTTTGCTTTTCCCACATAATCTTTTTCCAAAGCTGTAAATATTTCCGAATGTTAATAGGCTTTTTGTCTTTGTATAATGACACTATGTATATACCAGGGCTGTGTAATATCTAATAAGACTATATATATTTATACAAGATACAGATTACAATTCACATTATTATTTAAATAACATGTTTCAAGTAACTACTGTGAAACGCAAATTATTCTTAACGTTCTGTGTACTTCTCGAACACATATGAGAGTGCCTTTATTAGAGTTATTTTACAATCCTTTCATTAGATTTTGTGTCTGACTGCATTCGTAGCCGAATCCCGTTCTATCATATACAGTGCTAACACGTTTCCAACTTTAGGGGGATTTTGAGTAAGTTGTATTTGTATAAATTAGATAAATATTTCGCCCAAAGCTGCCCTTCAGATCTGGCACAGTAGTTATTGACATTCAGGAACTCTAGAGACAAAAGTTCGGTGAACGAGAAGGCCATGATATCGGAAATTGACGTCTAATCACCCGTGCATCTCAGGAGGTTACAATATAGTTGTCTTGGAATCAAGACTAGTTCCATCAGATATGCAGTTATCTCTACAAAGTACACAGTCCAATGAAAAATGTAGCTGTGGTATCCCACCACACTCACTTTTCTTAATCATGCAAGGACTATTCCTGGACATCATGTGGTTTTTTTTTTCACTGCCCAAACGTGACAGTCATTCCTGGTAATTTGCAGATTGAGGCAAAAAAAGATTTCGTCATTCTCTAGAATGTTTCATAACCAAATGACAATTTAACCACGGAAATACAATCCAAACATTTAACGTACCTCTGAGTATACGATCTGCAATTAGTACAGAGTCTAAATTTTGTAGGGTTAAAAATGGGAAATCCGTCATAAGAATTTTCATAAATTAGGATGCGGATTATTCAACACACAGAAAAACCTTACACGTTCTCACTACTATGAGGCGACTGACGTCTAGCTTCAAGGACATAGATGTGACATTTTTGGTCTTGGAAGATTGGATTTCCTTTACTCCTCTACCCATAAGAATCTTGATCCAATAGTTTCGAATTTCTTTATCCAATTCCGTGTATCTAAAGAAACCGTTAGATAACTTCGCATTCATTTCATATGATGGAATTCTTTAACAGCTGCAATGTAAATTCAAGTGGTTCTCGGAAAAGAAGGATTCCAGTAACAATTTTTCTTTCAACGTAGGCATGAAATACAGAGATGACTAATGCTCTAGCAGAATCCATTGCCATTTTGTTAAGATAATAATAATGCTATGTATGCGCTATATCTATAATGGTATTTCATATTATCCTTTTTTCATGTATGAATATATGAAAAAAAAATAGATATAATTTGTGTTACAACTCCACCTACTGGCGGATTATTGTAATATTTTTATTTATTTAATATATGTCAAACGTATTTATTTGATTTATCTGTAATTCATATATTACACCATCTAAACACACACATGCACACACACATACACACACAAACACACACACACACACACACATATATATATATATATATATATATATATATATATATATATATATATATATATATATATATATATATATATATATAAAGAGAGAGAGAGAAATATACTGCCCAAGAAAGGTGTCCCCTACTTTAAAATTAAATAACAGGAAAACAAAGATAGTTAAAAAAAAGGCCACAAATGGTAAAATATGGTTAAAATTTTTGTCAATAGATTGCTCTGCACAGAATAAATAAACATGCATAAAGAGCAGGGATAAATAAAATTGTCCCTGACAAGCAGTCTATGTAATTACAATAAAATATGTTTAAAATGAGGACCACTCACACAAGAAAGATAGTGTAAATGGGCAACGAGATTTTCCATCATATCCTGGAGTGTCTGAACGGAAATGAAATCAGTGGCTTACCCGATCGACCGTTACAGCTCGTCCGTCTAAAGTGGTAGGATTGTTTCTGTAGAAAATGTCTTTAATCACACCCCACAAAATATAGTCATAAGGACTGAGATCCGGGAAATATGGAGGCCAATCCATACGTGCGCCAGTACATTTGGGATAATCCAAAGCAATGACTCTTTCCCCGAAGTGTTCATGCAAAAAGAAAAACACCTGTGCTATGTGGTCTGGCACCGTCTTGCATGAAATACTCATTGTCTGTTTCTTCTCGATGAGTGACGACAAATTGTTTTAAAATTGTAAGGTAACGTTCACTAGTGATCATTTGGCTAATGAAAAGAGGGCCGATAATGCGTCTGCAGCATATCGCTGCCCAAACAGTAAGTTTGAGACAATGAATTGCTTACTCCTCACACAAATAGGGATTTTCGGACCCCCAAAATCTCCAATTTTTTTATTGAAAAATCCATTAATGTGGAAATGGGCTTCATCGGCGAACCAAATGCAGTCAACATCAAAGTCGTCCTTATCAATCATCGATTCGCAAAGTCAAGCCGTTGTCGTACAGTTGATGCAAGTATGTCCTCGTCACTCGTGAATTTTGTAGGATAACTTGTGTAGGCTACTTCGCAGTATTGTATGCGTTCTGGAACGCTTCAAGCCAGTCTCTGCTGCAAATCTACTGAAGGATTTTCTGGTTTGTTGCTGAACCGTCGCAGAAACTGTGGCGACATTTTCCGAAGTAGCAAATGTTGCCCTGGAACCAACATGTCCGACAAAATTATCTGTCCCGCTACCTGTCTGTTTGAATTTCGCAAAGTGACTGCGAATGGTTTTCGCAATGCATACTTTTGCAATATTAAATCTACATTGAAAACTGCGCCCTGTGGCCTTGACGCTTTGTTCTAACCTGTGGAATCCTAGTACCAAAAACATGTTGTTCAACTGAATACTTCTTCACACCCGTTTTTACAGTACGAGCAATGATTTTCACATTTCAGTGGTCGAATGAATCGTTTGTAACATATACTTTACTACAGCGACTCACAGTATGTCTAAAAGGTGTTGCAATTTTGCATTCATCCGGATTGAAAATTTGCATACTTTTCACCCGGTCATTCGCTACAGGAATACAGCTTTTAATAGAGCTCTGGGGTTTCGAGCAGTATGTGTAGGCATTTTGATTACCGCGGCATCTATTGACAACTTTTGTAACTTTATTTTCAAACTTCTGTAAAAAAAACTTTTACAGCCTTCACAAACAACATACCTTTTGTGGCATTATTCTATGTTTATTTTCTTGTTATGTAATTTAAAAGTAGGGGTACCTTTCTTGCCTACCCTGTATATATATATATATATATATATATATATAGATGATAGATAGATAGATAGATAGATAGATAGATAGATAGATAGATAAATAGATAGACAGATATATAGATATATATATATGTGTGTGTGTGTGTGTGTGTGTCTATTTTATCCATAATTCGGATTACGTCATTCTACGGCTTTATGAGTACAAGCAAAACAAAACCAATATCTGTAAATGAAAACAATATCTATATAAGTATACATCAATATACAGAATAACCTTTATTTTGATACACCGTACTTTATTTTGATATCCATATTTTCTTTTGAAATAGTTTATACCTTATAATACCCATTTGTAAGTTTTTATCTATAAATCATATTATTCTATAATACCTTATTTTAAAGTATAGAGCAAAATATTAATCTAATGTCTTGTAAGAAAATGTGAAAATAGTTCGCTGTGAAGTATAGAATTTATAAAATATTAAAAGAATTTATATATCGAATTCTCAAATGCATTTGAGTTTGATATTTTCCTCTTTACCGAGGTCGAAAAGTGAAAACGCACTGTATCGGATTAGAAAGTTTATACAGTTCTATATAACTTTCTCACATAAAACACAGAATAGTAGAAAAGCCGACTCGGGAATGTAGATAGGTTTCAACTGTTGATAAAATCATACGCTTATTCTGATATACATGCAAAGGGAAAGCAATAGAAAATGAAAGCATTAAATAAATACACAGCCTTAAAATATGACGAATAAGAATATATAATCTATATATTTTATATTTTATAGTGCTCTAGAGTAACATGATATCTATAGCAATGGGTGAAATTTTTGATGACTTAAACCAAATGCTCATGGAACATAGAATACACACACACGTGTGCGTGTGTGTCAGCGTATGTGTATAGCTTATTAATACTACATCGTATACACCGTATCTTATAATTAGATCTTTAATTTTTTGTTTTATATGTTGATTTTAATTTCTTCAAATATTCCTATTTAAGTTATTCTTAGGTTCAAATTGGTTGCACCCCTAAAAATATTCTT
>CM063502.1:140740320-140772820 GCA_032207245.1 Pardosa pseudoannulata | reverse complement strand
ATGTTTCTTTATATATTTCAGACTACCATTTTTCATAACATGGGAACTTTAAATTACATGTTAATTATATTTATAAACAGTAAATTGTTGAATTTACGTATTAACATACATTGTTAATTTATTTTTTAATTTTATTATGAATTATTATTAAATGGTACAGTACACTGTTCATTTTATACGAAATACATAATACGTATATACAAATGTATTTGTATTAATTATCAGCAATGATTTCTTTTTATAGAATAAAATGTAATATTTTATCAGAAATATAGAGCAATTATATTTAAAAATATGTATGAAGCTTAAAAATACGAAGCCCTAATAAAATAAGGTTCCCCTACTTTCCTTATCAAAATAAATAGTCCCGTACATTATGTACTTTACACGAGAAAGAAATTTAATGGAATAATCTTTTAGCAAACTAAATATTTATTCTTTAAAATCTACCTAAAAATCCCGATAATAAAAGTTCTTAAAAATGAAATCTTGTTTTGCTTTGTAAGTACAAAGTTTTTTACGCTTTTATTTTTGGAGTTATTAATGGCGCATTAAATGACAAAATCACATTATTTTTCAGTTCAGAAAAAATTCCTGTCTTCAAAATAAATGGCATTTTATTAAGTAAATTATAGGCAAAAATAGTGGAAAATGTGAAAGAAGAACCTGAGAATTTCTAGTTCAAGTTTCTAGAATTTAATAAATTTCATTAAAGTGAAATGGCTGTGCTCCTGTATCCTTCATATAAGTTTTGATGGTTCAACACCAACTTATGTATCACGTTTAGTTTTGCATACATAGTTATTTTTATACAAGACTATTATATCACTGAATATATTTATTTAAAATTAATAAGAACTACATGTTGATCAGAAACTTGATCGCCACACTTAAAATTTTCAAAAAACTTTCTTAGAATGAAGTCGCTTGTTGAAGGCTTTAGAGATAAAACACAGGTCAATTATCACTCCGCTAAGGCAGACTATAATAGCATAATTTCCTTGTTAATAAAACCGTTTAAAACAAATGATAGTCTTAAGCCTGGAGTTACAGAAAATAAGTATACGCCTGAACATAGAGAAATGACACAGAATTTCTAGAAAAAAAGAAAGAGTTAGTTTCTCCTTGTGGTTCATGATTATATTTTTTCTAGATATCTTCAACTTAAATGTTTGAGTATTGTTGTACGTAAATTCGTAACGTTTAATGTATAATTAGCGAATATGCTACAGTTATTCTTTTTTTGTGTTTTTATGTCATTTATACATTAAAATATCATTAGATATTTAGTTATACTCCCTTTTCGGCAACCCTAAATAATCTAATATTTTACTATTTTTTATTCTTGAGTCTTTATCTTCATTATATATATATATATATATATATATATATATATATATATATATATAAACGATGCGATACATATATTTGTGTTAGTGCTTGTGATCATAAAATGTGTGATATCCCCCTCTAGAACTAGTAAAAAGTGTTCATATCTCTCACTCAAATTTCCCGAAGAATAATCGAGAGACAGTTGAACGAGGAGAATATTAGTCATCAGAATATGAAAAAAGCTCTCCTCAACGTTGCCTGAACGAATCAACGACTAATATACGCCAAAAACACAGGAATATGACTGTAACAGCTTGTAATCAAATGTATACAAGTTATGAAAATAGTTTAGGTCAGAATTAACTTATTTTCTTTATTCTAAATTTTTAAAGGTGTGATACCCTACGAGTAAATCAAAATTTCGCATTTTGGTCTACAAAAATTTATTTGTTTAAGGAATCCCTAGAATGTAATTCCAACGAAACTGACTTGAATGCAAACTATCTTAGTGTGGATATCTATCAATGGCATATGAAGTATTATAAACTGTTCAAAGGCTAGACAAGAACAAACTGGTTCAAGAAACACAACTCTTTAAACTTCTTCATTGGTGATTAAGAGTACATCTTTATGAATTATTTGACAAAGTGTCTTAAACCGAAAAATGTTACTCTATTGTTGTATTACATAAATAATTACAAATTTACCCTGTTCTGGAAAGTCACCTAACTTTGATATCCTTCATATGGGATCTCACTAAACAGGCTGTTTCAAAGAACTTCCAAGTGTCAGTTTGTTCAAACTCTCTTCATAGCATGACACCCCAAACTCCAATGAAAATGATGAAGTCCATAAACAGAAGGTGGTGAAACACATAGAAACTCAAATTACAGCAAAATAAAGCATCAAAATTTACATTAGATATATATTATGCACACATTACACTTCAAATATGTGTAGTATCTATTATAATTTGGCCACCCTCTATACATTCCGTAGAAACGATTCGGGTACTAATAATCGGGCGTTAAATTCTTTAATATTAAAATAATCTTTTGAATCTTTTCAATTTTAGAAAGTCTTCTGTCATTGCTCATTTCATCTCCACCCACAGTTAACAATTTATTTACAAATTGTGAAAATCAAAGTTTTCATATTTACAAAAATTGCAAGGAGTGACACATTTTGTCTCTCCTCCACACAGTACACAGTAACAAAAAGCTCCGGGGAAATTTTCACGTTTGCTTTTCTGAGACTGCACCTGACAGGTCGATATAGAAATCGTCGCTCTTAATTGCAGCTTCCTCCCCACTAATCACATGCTTGGAAATTGCCTCCACGAAGATTTCTTTGTTGAAGTCGTTAAATGAACAGGAATCGCTTTAGAAAATTATGGCGGGATTTAAAATACCGCTGATCGGTCAAAGGCACTGCCACTCATACTTACAAAGAATTCTAGAAGTTTCCACAATTTAGTGTCCTCGCATTACTTAGAAATTTAATCAGAAATGTTTTGTTGCTCGTTTAGGGGAAAGATATGTGTTTAGAAATATGTAAGTTACTAATAAAATAAAAAGAAATTGAAATATATAGTTATATTGCTAAAAAAATAACCACAATGTAATTTGCATCTTTTTAATCATTCTCATTACGTTAAAACTGTATAAAGATATAGTGTTGTATTGGTAAAAGAAATTATATACTAATTATTTGCAACAACGTCATTTGAATATTGTTTAATATGCATTTGACAGTACAACGCTTTTAAAGTAGAAAAGCCCTAATAAATAATTTTTAAAATTAGCTACGCCACTGTTTTTTTTGTAATGAATTACATGAATAATTCATTATATATTAATAAAATTTATCATTTTATTAAATAGGGAAAAATATTGCAAATAAAAGTTTATGATTTTTATAAGAAATAAAAGCTAAAACGAAAAAAATATTTCTAAACATTTTAACATATCAATTTAATATATTTGTAGTTAAGAATTTAAATATTTAAATTTCAACAGAGTTTTCCAGGTAAAAATGATTCACTTAATCAAATTTAAAATAAAGCTTTGGTTCTGTATAAATTGAAAAAGTCTACTGTCGGTGTCTAAATCAATTTCACTTAAAATAAACAATTTATTTCCGTATCATTTTTAAAATCAATGTTTTCCTATTTTCCAAAATTGCAAGAAGAGAGTGATTTTGTCTCTCTGCCACACAATAAACAGCAACAAGAAGCCCGGGGGAAAATTTCCCTTTTGCTTTTCCCAGACTGCACCTAAAAGGTCGATATAGAAATCGTGGCTCTTAATTGCAGCTTTCTCGCCAGTAATCACATGCTTAGAAATTATCCCCACAAATATTTCTTTGTTGAAGTCCTTAAATGAACAGAAACTGCTTTAGAAAATTATTGCGGGATTTATAATAAAGTTGATGAGTAAAATGCATGGCCCCTCATGCTTTGAAAGAATTTTAGGAGTGTTCATAAGTTAGGTTTCTTACAATATTTTTAAGATTTTACAAATACAAATTTTATTGATGCTTATAGTGAATTATGTGCACTTTGAAAGAACACTCTTTTAACCGCAGAAAATTAGGTACACTATTTTGGCAATATTTAAAATGTAATATATAGAATGATGGATTACATTATCCTGAGAGTTTTTTTCCCAAAGTGTTGACATTTAAGTTTTAGAAATAAATACTATTTTTAATATAAGGATTATAAATTAAAACAACTAAAAAATGTTAATTATTGCGGTTATGAGGATTATTGATAGAATTTCGAGATTACAGCTAAACTGGCATATAAGAAAATTGTATTTTGTATGCAGCATGTTATAAAAAGAATTTCTGACTATATATCTCTTGACAGGAAATATTCAATTTAACTTTATATATTATAGATCACTGTTTAGCATGCATTAATCTATATGTCTAAAATTAATTCCATTTATTTGTAATTTAAAGTTTCCACATCAATTAAAATGCAACTAATTATATATAATCGTTTATACAGATGGAATTAAAATACACTAATTACTCTAAGTATGAAATATGTCCAAAAAGACAATCTACATAATTTTGTTTTAGGCTGATCCTATTTTTATCTTTTTCGTGTTAATTTTAAGTTGAAAAATAAAAGACTTTACTACGAGAAATTTTTTATTCAAAGAGAAAATAAAGATTCATTTTTTATTTTGAAAAATATTACATATAAGATTAGTGAGGTGAATATTTAACTCCCATGATAATATTGTGGTTACGTATAGGAGAAAAAAAAGGAGCAATTAAATTCATATAAGAAATAAATGAACTTTATGTTATTGTTCAAATGTCTCTTCCATAATATCATCTAGAGAGTTCGTTAATTTAAGATTATCTTTTTTATTCTTGTTTAATCTCAGGAAATTCTCATAACCGTTCATTGTTAAATGAATATCGTAAAATAAATATAAAAATATTATTTTAAATGCATATTTATTATTTTTCATGAAAATTATATTTAATTCTACATAAAAAAATTCAAACCATCTTATCTTCTCTAATCAACTGTTTAACAAAGAATTCTTTTACGCTAAGCTTTTATAAACTAACATATTAACATTACAATAGATATAAAATATTAAATGATTATATATATATGTAAATTATTTTTATTGTAAATAAGAATGTACTCTTAATTTTTTTTATTTATAAAATTTTCTCCTGAGAAATAAATAATAAATTGAGTAGAAAGTTCATTAAAAAAATGTAGCCTTAAAAATGTACTGAACAATTTATAATATTATTTATTAATTTATATTAATGTTGTTATTTTTTACATGCATTAAAATAAAACTAAATTTTATAAGAAAATTTATATAGCATTTTATTTATGTTTAAAGAATGCTAGATTTTATTATAATAAAATTTTGTATTGAAATCTTCCGTTTTTGTGATGATTTTATTTAAACATAAAGTATTTTAATGAAGATAGAATTATTTATTTTAAGTTCGAATAAAATGATTAAAAAGACGAATTTCTGTCGCAACATATGAGAAAAATATATTATTTATATAATATGGCTCATAAAGTTTTAAAAAAATGATTTAAAAATGTAATATGACAATATTCATTAAATATGCGAATACTAGTAACCTGTATCGTAACAGAGCAAATTAAATCCCATGAAGTAAAAATACAAAATGAAGTGAGAAAATAAATTGGATCTTGAAAAATTTTCTGGAAGCTGAATACTTACCCACAATAATCCCCATAGGACACTCTAATTTATAATTCTTTAAATTAAAAAATAAAGTAATGGTTGTAGTTGCAGTTTTCTGCGTGTTGAAAAGTCATTACTCAATAGCTGATTTTCCATGCCAATTAGTAATGGAACTTTGTTTCTCCTGTGATGCAATTGTCCCAATTCACTTTACATATATTTCATTACTGAGTGTATGTGGAAATATCAGCGTATATGATAAATATTAACTTACCGCTCACCATCCAAAAGTACCGCCGTCTTCCCGTTGTGAAGAGCCTATGGACATAAAAGAGAAAAGAAACTTTAAAATTTTTCTTAAGCAAATATTTTTTCTCAGATACGGCAATATTGTTTAAGGAACATGATATTCAACATTGAATTAAAGCAGTGATTTAAATAAATATTCAATGAATTAATGAATTAATAGTTAATGAATTCATTCATTTTTAGTAAAATAGAAGTAATTAAATATATAAGACAAAGCAACAAAACCTTATTATCTATGTCTAATTCCAAACTTATAACAGTTTCATAAATGGAAGACGTATTACATATATGGGAGACAGAGGGGGGTAGTTTTTTACAGTTAAATTTGAATTAAAATTTAACCAGCACTAGAAAAGCTCTTATTTGTGGCTTCATTGGGGCACTAATTCATGCGATTACTCCACCATTCATTAAATACCTTCAGACAATAACATAGAGAAAATTCATTTTGTGTCATTTATTAACTTTTCTTCTAAAAAGTATTTCCATTCCTGATTAAATACTTGAATCTATTTGTAAACTGTTTTACCAATTGAAATTCCGAATTTTAGGTTAAAAATTACATACTTAAAAGTTCAGTACAACTGCATGATACTGCTTTTACATATCAATGAATAAAATGGTGCCATAACGGGCAAGTTTTTTAATTCTAATAGAACTAATTGTTACACCTAAACAGATAATCCCATGAACATTATAATATTATAAAATTTTATTTTATTAAAGGCACTGTAACATAAACACTGTTAAAGTTATGTGTCTTGTCACTCGATACAGATAAATTTCTTCACGAGACCTCTTGTTATCACAGGGGACTGATCATCTACAGACCAGTGGTCTACGCTATAAACAAAACGTACCAAAAAAAAAAAGCTCAAAAGTGATTATCACAGAACTGCAATTGTAATCACTACGGACAGTACCATGTGGAGAAAAGTTGTAAAGCGATAAAAAAAAGTCGAAAAAGATTCTTATACATGCGAATCAGTGCCCTCTGCATTGAAGACAGGTGCTTCTATCAAAAAACTTTTCCATTAAAGAATGAAGAGCTGTTTATCAACCACCAAAAAATAATGCCATATTTGGCTAAAAAAATGGACTATAAGTAGAAACTGATTTTAGATGACATATTCAAAAAATTATCAAGAAAATGTTTCATAAACTGCAAAAACAAAAAATGACAAGCAGAAAAGAGAACAATTCTCATAATCATCATATAAACAAGATTCTTCAAGAGAGACACATCAAAAGAAAAGTATTCAGAACTGGTTTCTTTGAAATTACGGATGACATATTCTACACACAATATTCTAACACCCTATTCAAATTAAAGATAGCATGACTTCAATGTCATTTTTGAACCAAAGGAGTTAAAAACCATTGTGCATATCTGAAAAAATACGTACTTATTAAATATGTAATTCAAACGTTTTAAAATAATAATTCTAAACTGACAACACGATGAAACGATAAATATATATTTGTATTTTCTTTCTTGATACATTTTATGTAAGAAATTAACCCATATAGATGGCAATATGTCTCATAGCGGTGCAATTGTTAAATTTAAAATGGATTTACATAATTTCATAATTTAAATTATTGTTAATTTAATCAATTTTAAAACTATGATATACATCTACAATAATTGAAGAATACTTTATATTTTGAGTTAAAAAACCTTTAAAATAATGTTTTAAAAAATATTAAAAACTTCTGTAAGAACTAGCCCTGGTCTCCCTCTATATGACAAATATATGACATCACTGAAACATTTCGATAGAATTTCAACTTATGAACTACTAAAACAATAATATTTTTTCCTTTATTATGTTTAGACATCATTTGACACTTAATATTAAGCTATAACATTTTATCACTACTTATGGACAATACACAATTTTTTAGAGACAATAAATCTAAAAAGGTATTTAAACCTTTTTTATATGAGGGCATAAAACAATTTCATTATCCGCAATAACTTTGAGCTCATTATTTTCTTTACCTGACTTTGTCTTATTTAGAAATAATAAACGTTACGAACAGGTATGATAATAATACCCAATCTTCAGAAATATTTTCATTTATTTTATCATAGGTTATAGACTTAAAACTGTCTAAAAAAATTACAGTTACATTAAAATCAAAGTGATTGGATACAAGAGTTTTTTTATATGTAATTAATTTCTTATATAAGTAAATTTTAGTATTAATATTTTTAAACATTTTTCTCATATGTGAAAAGTCTTGGAAAATAGTAAATGTATTGTAAAATAACAGATTTTCTCCTTTATCCTTATACGATCAAAAATTCCATTATTACAAAAGTATAGTTTAAACTCTAAAACTTCTAATTCTAAATATTTAAAGATTTCATTGTGGAAGTGCTCTAATTGCATTGTTTAATATAAAATAAAACCATTTCAATTTCCTAAACTGACAATTCATGTAATGTATGTAGAATGCCTTTTAAATATTTACTTAATTACTTCAGTATAACATTTTGTCCCACTTAACAAACAAGCTAAAATACTGTCCATACATATTGGATACATATTGGATATTAGTAATACACGCTAGTCCATTCCAAGAGTCACAGGCCAAGTTTGAAACTTTGAGTCTCCAATTTTTCAACTGATAATGACTGACTTTGTATATAAATGTGAAATATTTCAAAGACTATATTTCCCATTTATGCTGGTTTTAGAGAAGAAAAGGGTATAAAATTTGTATAATATATATAGAAGGTATTTCGATGAGTTTAAATGTGTAGCTTTATGAAAACTACTTACATTTTCTTAATCTAGTCTTTCTGGTTTTAACAATAATCAAATATAGGTTTAAAATATCAGGTCAAATATAAGTTATCTATATTATTCTGATAAATATTTAAATCCCACTTAAAAGAAAATAATTCTGTAGGATTTCTCTCTAATAGAATACATTTATATATACTGGAGTACTTTGATGTATGTTTTAGCATGTTAAAATGTTTTTTCAAACCCCTAGAAATAAAGTTTTACGTTTATATTGAGAAAAGGTAAAATTGAGTCATTAGAGAATTAACAAATGTAAATATAGAATTATTAAATATCTCTGGATGTAATAGCAATTTTCAGTACAATGTCTTATACTCACATGGCTAATAAATGTGTAGTACGAAATTTGTAAATTGAAAAAATAAATTTTTCTGAGATTTAAATTATTTCTCTGTGTTAGAGAAGAAGCTGAAAAATGCTAAACTCAGCCAAATTTATGTAATTCTATATTTATGCAATTTTTTTGGTTAGAAATCCACTGTAAGAAAATGTATGTAGTGTGGAAATTATCATTTTTGGTTGATATCTTAATATATTAAAATTTGTAAATTTTTGAAACTAACATTATGAAGTCTGTCCAGCAGAAAAAAAATGTAGCTAAGAATTTAAAGAAAATATAAACTTGGTAAAGCAACAAATTATTGCTATTTACTAATTATGCGTTCGTAGGAAAAAAGAATAAAGTGCATAGAATTCCTTTGTTTTTCTTTACTTAAATGAATATATATAGTATTTTATATAATTAGTAAGTTGTAATGCAACAGCTATTTATTACTTATAATATTGCTAAAAAGTTAGTTTCTTAAATTCATAATATTTAAATAAACATTAAGAGTGATATATATAATCTTGATTTTAAGAAAACGTAATTTATGAACTTTTCCAGTTTAAATGTCTCATTGGTTATTTGATTCCCCAGCCTTTATTCAATAATTTTATTCTATATATATAACTGAATTAAATAACATTCAAATCATTCCCATAGAAGTATTACCTAGAACTCAGTCGTATTTTATTTCCTTTATCAACCGAAATTAAAGTTATAGAAGTTTTATTCTATCTAAAAAAGAACATTTTTTGAAAATTTATTTTGTTGTCTTAGGCATAAGCGGCTTAAAAGATATCATTTGCTCTCACGTCTTGTCTTTCAAGAATAAAAAATAATCTGTAATAATAATGATCTAGAAAAAGAATATGAATGGTCAATTGAAAATAGCTTGGCGTATTATACGGAAATATTTGAAGAATTTTATTTAAAATCTCATTTTTAATTACAGCAAGTAATTTCCTTTCAAATAGCATTTCCTCGGGCTTATTTAAGATATTCAAAAAAAAAGATCCAGTACAAAAAAAATCACAGACAAAGTGTTCTTTAGAAAATGATACCAGAAAGACGTATTATAAAATTTTATTTCGAACTTACATTTTAAGTTAAAGTTTAATAATGTTTTTGACATCACGTACACATAAAGAAACTTAAAATGTAAACGGAAAAATTTAAGTTATTGAGTTTTCTTCATTTTAACCATTGAAAATGCAAAAATTTTCAAATATAAATTCTATTTTGTCCGTGCACTATTATAATGCTTATAAAGAAGTAAGAAAAGAAAATAAGTCGACCGTTATCTAGTGAAATCAAGTTTTTATGCATGACTAAAATAAATCTATTCTCTCCAAACTTTTTCCATGTACTTCTCTCCTAATCTTTCTATAACTTAGTTTGTAATAGAATTTTCTTAGAAGGGACAGTACTGAAACTTCTTTATCAATAAAATTCGAGAGTTGAATATTGATGTGATCTTTTAGAATTTCAAAGAAATTTTCTGTTAGAGTAAAAGAAAAAAAACCTGAAAAATTCACAGACATAGCTAATAGTAATATTAATATTGATCAATATTTAAAATAAAATATATTTACAAGATTAAAATATTTTAAAAGTTAAAATCTTAAAAAAAAGTGGGGTTTTTTTTTTATTTAAAGCTCTTCATAGTTCTGAAAAAATAAATCTAAGAAATAAAAAATTTGGAAAGTTGTAGCAAGTTAAAACTATGTCATTAAAAACTGATTTTGCAATAAACATTTTTATAATAAAAATCAGAATAACTAAATTTATTAATTCAAGAATACAGTTATATTCTTGATTAATAGTTTGGAAAATCTGAAAGTTCTATGATATTTAGATTTTAAATAAAGTGCATGGAATGAAAAAATACCATTTTGAAAGAAATGGCTCTTCAAAAGTTAACCTACAGATTCAGACTACAAAGATTATTGATAATTCCAGTTCTGCATGAAATTTTGAGAAAATTATTTTGAGTGAAGTTGTAACCTTCTAATGCTTCCGTGGTAAATTATTTAAAAATTAATTTAAACAATTTCATTGTTTAAAAATTAATTTTATACCGTCAACTTGGTCTTCAACTCCTTTCCCTAAATTATAAAGAATTTTACTGTCGTCGCGATAAAGAAAATATTTTAAAGATATAGAGCTGATTCCCCTCTTAGTGGTGTATAGTTTGGTTTAGTTTTGGAGCGGTACGTCTACTTTTTGCAAAACGAGGGCTAATGAGACCGGGATCTACTGCTTAAAGCCGATTCCGAACGGCTACGAACATCCATGCCATAGTTGGATTCGAACCCACAAACTCCGGTTCCGAAGGGCAGCACCCTAACCATTCGGCCATCGTTCGGCCTTAGTGATGTATAACAAAAGCATATTGTTTTATTCTACAAAATAATAATGATTTCATTACATAGTACAAAGCCATTAATGAACGAAAACTGCTTTTCTGAACTTCTAGGAAAACTTTCTCTTCAGAATTGATTATTTAAAAAGAAATATCTTTTCGAATGAAATTTATTTAAAACTGATCAGGTTAAATGAAAGATTTGTAATTATTCGCATTATTCTTGAAATCATTTTAGGTAGAATACGGACAATTATAAATTTTACAAATAATAGAAAGTTATTAACTGAAGCTATATGTTTACAAGTCTTCCTTATTTTACTTTTAAAACGTTATACAGATTTGAATATTTGCTTCAAACACTGATAACAATGTTATGGCATATACATATTTAAGTATACTTCAAAAATCAATATCATAGTACATATTTAAAAGTATGGTAAATTCGAAAGATTGCAGGAAGTATTTAAAATACATTTACATATTTAAATGCAAAGCAAATGCCACTTATAAATTGTAATATATGTATTTCTGTAGCATAACCGTATATAATGTATTCTTTATATTAGTATATTTAAATACTTTTTGAATGAAGATTGATTTCAGAAAAAAAAAATATTTATATTTACTTATATTATAATTATTAATCCGAATTTAAGTTCTTTTCGGTGGGAAGTATATTTCACTATGTCTTCTGGACGCTAATATTACAAGTCGAGATATTCTATTCTGTTGTTGTTAATAAGGTTCCTAAAGCAGGTATTTCATCTTAATCCTAGTTCGAAGTATAAATGAGAGACAGATACAAAAAGACGTAATGATCCCAGAATATATGTTATTTATTACTAAATGCAAACGCCAATGGACTTAAAAATTAAGTTTATTTCCTTTTGGAACAGAATTTCATTTTATGCGAAATTTAGTTTCATCCCATGGAAAACAATAAAGCTTTTTCCGTGATATGAACCCAAGCCATCCAGCGTGGTAGGTTGAAGACTTTTGAAGACGGAATGGCATATTTTATATTTTATTTCTTTTTCTTTTACATTATTCCTATTTTTAAAGCTAATTTTTCAACTACATCTAACAATTCTAAAATATAATTTGTTATCTATATAATGAAATTAATGAATTAATGAAAATGACCAAATATACAAAAGATTATAAGATAAAATTGACTTACTAATGTAGTTTTGTGTTCTTTATCAACAGGTAACCTTATTTCTTAAAACCATGGTATTAGGACGAGATTTTTATTAATTTTTTTGTTCTTTCTAAAGTTATTAATAAATAACAGATCTAATGATGAGTGCAATATGGCTTACTATACATATTTAAAAATAATGACTAGTGATGATAGTACATTTACCACGGCTTAGAACTGGTGAAGTTTCTATAGATATATACAGAAGAACAATTTCACCAAATAAATATTAAGCATTTTTTGCATGAAATTTTTTTCCGATTAAGCACAAAACACAGATTACAATAAGAAACAGCTAATTATATCTATTATCCTTAAAATTATGTTCTTAAATGAATCTCAATAATTCTCTTCTCTAAGATCTACATATTGTAGAAGTTATAATGGTTTAAGATAAAAAAAAAGTTATACGGTTATGAACTTTAGTAATTAAAGAAATTTAAGCTTTTCTTTGAGTTTCAAACAATTAAAAGTAAAATACTATCAGATGTGATAAATTAATAAAATAAATGTATTTTTGATTAAAAAAGATTATTTTCATATGTAAAAAATGTAAAAAGTGTATAGAAATATCAACACGTTTTCTTGATAAAGTATAAAAATCAAAAAATATACACTTGTTAATTATTATTACTTTTTTTTTGGCCTCGAGTAAAATTTTATTCTGAAATTTCACTCATTGACAAAATAATTGAAAGTAAAATAAATATGATTTCAAGGAGAAAAAAAAACTTTTAATTACATAAAATATGCTTTATTAAAATGTTACAACCTTTTATCAGGAACCGAAAACTGAAACAATTAAATCTGTTTTCTTTTGTTTAAAACAAAATATAAAAGAAATGAAAAGATTGAAAAAGCATCAATGAAAAATATTTCCTCATTTCTGTTTCGTCCTGAATTGCTTTAAATGCTCTATTATTCAATTATAGATTTGAAATAAAGACTTAATAAGAAGATTAATTAATTAATTAATTATGCAGGTGCTATGATCAAAAGAAATAATCAGTTTGCTATGAGGTTCTTTTGTAAAACCGAAGTTTTAATATGCAGTAGATAAATTGATATATTAGATTTTATTATAAAATGTTTTATGTCTCAAGGTAAACAAAAGGTTGAAGGAAGAAATTATTTTTTAGACTCACATGCGAAGTTTTCAGTAAATATGCATAAGAGCAAGAAATTGATATAAAAAATATTTTATTCTATTTGCATAGTTACATAGTTGTGTTTGAGTTATATTATAAGATAATTAAATTTCAATAGACTATTTAAAACCCCGCATCTTTATTTAATTGGCTATTTTAAACTCATATTATAAAAAGAAATAGTTTGTTATGATTTTATTTTCTAATCTTCAGTAAATAGCAATTTTAATAATGCTGAAATAATAAATATTTATTAGGAAACTTATTTCAAATTTTTAAATATTTCAGGGAATATAGTACTTGAGTAGTAGAAAAGACATCCTAATAACCGTTGATTTTTGATTCAGTGTAAAATTAGTTTGGCTCTGTTTAGGTAAGAAAAAATTTAGATTTTTAAAGGTCTAACTTTATAAAAATATATTTTAATTTTTTATATAAAATGATACATTATAAAAATTATAAAATATATACTACAAGTATGAGATTTCAAAGCTATTTGCTGAATAGTTTTGGTATTCTTCTGGAGCAATGTACAAAATCCTTGTTTTTAGAAAAAAAGACGTCTATAAAATTACAAAGATGTGGTTCGAATAATTTATTATGCAACAAAATTAATTTATGTCTTTAAAATATAAGCATAATATGACAAACTAAAAATTTGATCATAAAATTAAGATTTCTACAAACTAAGAAAAAGGAAGATCGCATACATAGTCACTGTACCTAAAAAATGAGAAATACAGCATTCAAATAAACATTTAAGTAGGAATGAATGATGTCCGTTTCATTTTACAACTCGATAAATAAACCTCGTACATTCATAATTTTAGATATGAAACACAACGTTGATATAGTCCACTAAATATATCATAGTTCAATAAAAATTCCATCATATAAGACTCTCATTTTTTTACCATTCTACACTTGCACTAGACACTAAATAAACTATTACGTTATTACTATGCCTCTAAAGAAATGTTATTATATTACTGAATTTTAGAAATCTAACATATTTCCAAGAAGGGAAATTCTTTAAAACTTCTTTAAAATTCTTTAAATTTACAGTGCGCTTAGATTATTTTTGGTTAATTATATAATGTTTCAAAAATAAACTTTAGATTTTAATCGATTTCGTAAAGATTGTAGAAATATTGATCGCATTGTGTTTACGGCTCATATCAGACATAAATACACTCACACACACACACACAAGCTTGCATTCCATGCATTTTTATATAAGATATGTTATCCTCCCCCATCACCTCCGTTTCCACACCATTTCCTGCTTAAATAATATTGGCCTAGGTGAAGTAGGAGTGAACCAAGCGTATCTTGCAAACTAATGGTTTGTTCTGAGTCCTGTTAGAAAGAAACAAACGAAAAATCGATAAACCTCCTCTCTGTCAGAATAGAAGGCTGGAGGCAAAAATCAAGACATATTTTTAGTATTTTCCTTGATTTTGGATAGAGTAAAATCTTATTGCAAATTCTATATTTAGAAATTAAATGAACGACAAGAGATAAGCATTGAAAGTTGTTTTTATGTTATATAGATGCAGGTATGTATGTATATTAAAAAATAAAAAAGGGGAACTTAGAAAACAAAATGCAAAAGAAAATAATTTATGCATGGTTGATTCAAGCTACCTGGAAATAAACTCAATATAATTCTTCCATACAGAAAATCAGATTAGCAATCAATATTATTATCCGAGGGAGTAATTTTGGAAATAAGAACAAGGTTTATATACATACATAAATGTGAGTATGTGTGTACTATGCATGTATAAGTTTCAACTATTGTCATTGACTATAATACCATTTAAGAAATCAATAGTAATCTTTCCCCTAAAGTTCTTAATAAATACAGCAAAATGTTATAGTTCTTTTTAGACCTATATGAGCAAATGTTTTCTTTCCTTTCTTTAAAACATGAGTTTCATTGGTTTATAACTTATGTTGATTGTTTGCAAACTTTTAGAAAGAAATTTGCAGGTTTAGTAAAAACCTGGTAGCTTTTGAACTTTAGACTGGGAACAAAACCTGTGAAGGACTCATATTCATCACATAGTGAATACCGCTCTTTACTAAGTAAAATGAATATAAAATTTTCTCAGTTGTTTGCAAAATACGATAAAAAAATAAGTTATAAAATCTGAAAATGGAGTATTACACTCATAGAGGGAAAATGTAAGTAGTAGTACTTTTTTTCTTCATGGAGATTTGTGGCATTAATTAAAATGTATTATAAGTATAATAATAGCAAATATAGTAATATATATAGAAATATAGTATTAGCAATTAATTCTTTAATTATCATAACTTCAATAATTATTGTTTGGCATATCTTTCTAGATCACTCTCCTTCATGTTTTTTACATTTTGTTCAATATTTATTTATATTACATTTTTTAATATGTTTAGAAATGTTTTATTTCTGTGTGATAAAACAATTCTGACAATTAATTCTCTACACAATTATACCATAAATTATCTTTAGAACTAAGACATAATTGTAGAATTTCTTCAGTAAATGAGTAGTATTGGATTCTAGAGGAGCAGCCAATATAAAAGGATTTCAGAGCAATAAGGTCTTATAAACAATAAAGATATATGTAAAGTGATATATTTTAGCTTATAAAATGCATGAAATATATATCCTACCCTATGCTAGATATTGATAGTCTCTCTACCGCTTGTAGAGACATCATTGAATATACTTTTTCGATTCAGAATGTTTTACGAAATTTGCAATTTAGTTGTTTCCCAGCCATAAGAGTCACTTTGTAAATGTGATTCATGTAGAGACATAAAATATAACTTAATAAGTAATAATTTGACTAATCAGTAATTTAGATAATATCCATTTCTAACCATTCAAAAAGACTAAAAATTCCTTCTTTATATATCCAGATATTTATTTTCAGTATACAAACAATTTAAAATTGTTGTGAAAACTAATAAAGTTTAAAAAAATAAATACCACCTAGTACAGAATTTAAATTGTTAACTGTGATTAATCTATCTCATTCTCCTATATAAATCTATCGATGTTGTACATTCTATCGATACGTTGTGCAGCGTGTAAGTAGGAAGTATTTTACTGTTAATTTAAATCATCACAAACGTTGAAAAGGAACTTCTAAAGTAATGATTGAAACCAAATACTTGAAATATACAATGAAGTAAAATAGAAATAAGACTTTAATTTCTATAAATATACTATTCTATATTTCATATGCTAAACAAATATTCAAAAGAGTTTTAAGATATAATTATAGATCAAACACTAACTAAAGTCTTTTTATAAAAATTATTTACTATTCTTGCCTAAATTACTAAAGCATTTATATTTTAGTTTTTTAATTGTTTCTGTTTCATATTTATACAGAGAATAAGATATTAAAGGCATATTTAATCAAAAGAAAAATTGTATTGTGATAGGAGGCTATTAAACATTTTAATCTATATAAACTATAACTAACATTTTACGTGGTTATTATTTTACTATTACGCTTATTTTAAAAATTTGTACTGTGCTCTAATAAGAAATAAATTTTCCATTGATAAACTGAATAAAAACAAAATAACCACATAGTTAAGACTTAATTTAAGTTTCATAAATTTTAATAAATTTATAAATATTTTTTCTTATAATAAGATGCTATCAATCATAAGTTAATTTTTTATATAAAAGTATATCTGAATTTTGTGAATGGTTTTAGGTGTCAAATTTCAACGTAACAAAAGATAAATTTCCTTTATTTCTTTTAAAGAATTAAACAAACATATAAAACAAAATAACTCTAAAATTTTATTTTTAACTAAACTACACGTATATCTTTACGTGCATCAATTGTTATAGTTAGTGTAACTAAGGCAGTCGATCACGTTAGTAAATTTCCTTCCATAGTCATGTTCTGACTCTTCAGCTATCAAATCTTAACAAATAATTTCTCTCTATCTAATTAAATTCGGCGAATTTTCTATCGTTCTAGTAGTTTCAATGAAATAGAAAATTAACCAAAATGTTTTGTTTTAGTTTTTCATATTCTTTGAATGCAATTTTCTGATATCCGTGTAATCTAAAAGTTCGTTAACCAATACTTTATGGAGCTTACGGATAAAAGTTAACTTATTCCACTAATAAAAGTAGTAAATAGTAGAAAATTTAACAAGGTTTGGAAGTAATCTACACATGACTGAATTCAATATTAAAGATTTTGAAATTACATACATGCTTTCTAATTTTAAAAACTATTTCATATACAATATTAATTCTTTTTCTTATAAAATTATTTTAATATATTCTAAATACAGGAATCTATACACATGTGTTAATGCTATTGCATCATTTCTAAGAACATTAGTAAGATCAGAAAAATATCAGTAAACAAAGTCAAATTGAAAAATAAACTAAGAGAATAAAATTACTAAACAATTATAGGAATGTAGAAGGTGACGCAAAAAAACGAGAATTTTTCAGATTTGTAGTGGCAGTCGTGAGCAGGTTGCAGCACTGTAGTATAATGATCTTGAGCATGTAAACATTTTCTCATTTTAGTAACCATGGATCAATGAAACGGGCTACAGCGTGCTTCCGCCACAAAAATGTTTTATAAACACAGTGATAGTTTGGAAGCTGCTCAGAGGCAGCTCCGATGGACGTCATCTCACCAAAACAACCTATAAAAAATCGGATTAATATCTTTGAAGAGACTGAGTCTACCCTAAAGACCAACAGGACGAACAATAAGTTCTCGTACTCGCTAGAGCATTGAAATTGTACACAACTCTGTCCTGCCGAGCCACACAGCGTTCAATTAGTAAGCAAGCAGCTACTGTTGAAATCCCCCTGGAAAGTATTCTCAGATTTCTTCTTTTAGATTTATAATTTTATCCATACATGCTGCAGATAGTGAAGGAAAACGATTACCAGCTGCGATTAGAATTCTGTAAACAAATGATACAAGCCTAATCAATGAGAATGAATTTCTAAGCAATTTGTGGATGTCAGATGAAGCCTATTTTCATCTCGCAAGTTTCGTGAATAAGCAGAACTACCGTTACTGGACAAACAAAAAACCTAATGAAGTTCATGACAGTATGATGTGCTGTTTGATTACATGGAATCATTGCGTCATATCTTTAAAAAAATGAGCAAATGAACACAGTAACTGTTAATGCTGATCGTTAAGTAGAGATGTTACAATATTTCACTACATTTGAATTGAACAATTTTCCACAAGTTCAAAACACCTGACTTCAACAACATTACATACTGGTTTCCAATTAATGAAATCTCTACGAGAATTGTCCGGCAACAGTGTTATTTCAAGGTACGGTAATGTTCACTTGCCTCCTACATCGACATATTTGTTTGTTTGTGACTTTTTCTTGTGGAGCTATCACAAGGGTGAAAGGTACTCTACTCGACCAAGAACTCTGATTTAAAACAGGCAGTTCAGGATGAAATTCCCAGTATCCCAACAGAGATATTGGAATCTCAACAGCAGATTTCAAGAACGGAGAACGGCTCCTAAATGAGGTAATTTTTAAAAAGTGTTAAATTCATTAATGTTTCTCAAGTTGCAAATTTTAATGTTTCAATTACTATGAATGAAATGTTTTACTTCCATCACTCTTGGTTTTATTAGATTGTTAAAAAGTTTTTTTGTGCCACCCGGTATTATCCTGAATATGTTTGGGTTTCTTCATAAACATTGTCTGTTAAATAAGAGACGAGCATATATAAGACATGAAAATTACACAAACAATAATTTGATTTTAAATGAGCAAAAATTAAACACCAGCATTTGTGACGAATAAAAACATTTTTATTTTAAATCAAAATAAGATAACAATTTTCTTAAAACTTATATTTCTTATTAGATGTGTATATTTATTGGGATATAATTATTGCTTAAAATGTTTTGACTTTGTACACGTTTAGTATAAAGCTGTGCTTACGTTTCAGATTTTAAGCTTCTAAAGTTTCTTAACACTCAGATTGTTGGGAAATTCTACGAAAATGCAGACAAAGTTTTCACATACTCAGTTGAAACTTCAGACAAAGTTTGGTTTCAAAGAAAATACTTATTGAACAAAATTTACTTTCTTCACAAAAAATATAGGAGATTTCAAGTCTTTAAAGATCGATGAAGATATTTTTCATCGCTGTTCTGGAAAATATTTAAAAGAAAAAACTGTGTATAAATTCTTTTTATTTTGTCTAAAATCTGTATGAAGAATATATTAAAGGAAATCTAGATAATATAAGTTTAAGTGCAATTGTATAGGTTTCTTCTAAAATATAGTTAAATATATTCAATTTCCTTCTCAAAAATATTTCACCTCTTCACAATATGCATGCAAAAGATGATCACAGAGCGACACTTTTGGTAAAATTTAAGAAAGAAAACGTCATCTCTTTTAAAAGATGCTAGAAATAAAGATTAAAATATTACAAATATCTGAATGATTAAAATTTATGAGATTTGTTTAGGATTTCTTTAAAACGTCTGTTTTCGAAATGAGGATAATTACAAAAACTACAACATTTGCATAAAATATTTGAGCAACTACGTTAGAATGATTTGATTTTTTTTTATAGTTGTTAAGTACATTTTTTTTCAATAAGAGAGTAAAATGTATTGACCTCCTACTTAAAGCGTATTAGAAACTGCCACAATATCAGACAAGGGGATATAGACCTATCCCAAGATAGAAAAAAGTATAATCTAATAAATTTCAAAGAGGCACGGTTTCATTTGTGTACTTTTCAGTGTAAAGTCTTTCATGTTACATAGTATATCTACTACAGAAAAAAGCAAATTTCTAACATGAAATGAAGTCAATCTCACATATAACTCTCACTGGAATTAGTCTTCCCATCATTACAATAGGAAGGACAATATATTATAATGGGTTTTGCTGTTACCACAGGTGTATTTTGTAAGATCATGTAGATGAGAAGTAAACTTCCTAAAGTCCACGAGAGGGTTAAGTCTGTCTCTTAGATCTACCATGTGTGTGTTTGTTGAGATTCAAATATTTAGGATCTTAGTTTAAGATTTTTAAGTAATGGTCAGTGCATATAAACAATTATCCACCAAACTGGTGCTCTATGCTCTTCCCTACTTTTCATTCATTTTTCTGATTTCGTTATGGTTAACTTTCCAGCGCTATCCGGATATATCCGGTTAAGAGGAATATTACGATATTGCCCTATCGCTCTTAGACTTTCAGTTTTTTTACTATCGCGTTGAATGGCGTAATTTAGCACTGGTTTTTACTGAATGCTAATTAGCCAAGGCATTGGAGATCATAACTTCACGCCATTTTCGCCCAAAGCTTGGTTGGTGAAGAAAATGAAGTATGGCTGAAGAGTCAGTAGACCTCAAGAAGTTTAAAAAGGAATTGAAGATTGTTGAAGAGATTGCTGAGAACGCGCCTTTTTTTTTCGGAACACCTCATCCAGCTTTCCGAAATTAGAAGTGAAAAAATATAAAAGGGTAAATATAAAATAACTTTGTGTTTAGAGTTGTTACTTTTATACTAGTACGATAACATCCTGCAACAACTGTAAATCCAACAAAATTTATCTTAATTAATTCATGAGATTACACTAACATTAGTTAGATCTTTTCAGACATTCAAAAGATAGAATATTCTTCAAATGCAATTTATATACATGAGTAGGTTTATATTTAGTGTTATTTTTAAAAGACATTATACTTTAGATTTTTAAATTAAATAATGTTTGAATTCAATTTTTAGATATTTATTCTTCAGTTAAATCTCAAAGTATTTTATAAATACATGACTATTATTTTATACTTAGAGATTTTATCATCAATAACTCAAAGACATAGATTCAGATTGGTTTCCTCATCAATTCCATGCCATTATTCTGTCGAAAATAAAGGACAGAAAAAATAGCTTTACAAAGTCAAAAATTGATAATTCAACTCACATTGCTTCCCGCCAATAAGAAATTCACTTCTTTTTCCAATTTTCTAAGTAAATTAAGTTACCGTAAAATCAGTACGTACATGTGAGTCCACGAAATTTGAAATTACGTTGATAAAAGTTTTCTACTAAAGCGGTGGAAACGTTTTGTTTTAAGAATGAAGGAAAAGCTTTCAAACTCGTTAAAAAATTGAATTGTACATTTAAGTTATAAAAAAAATGCGTTGAAAATTATAAGTTTCGATTTAAAACAAGCAATGTATTTATTTTTCCTTAAGGGTACATAATATGTAAACATTCGAATATATATCTAAAAGTAAAAGTTTTTCGAATCTTTCTGGCACATTACCTATTAAAGAAGTGTACTTGAATTTTTTTATAATATTAAAATTAATACCAAACTTTTATATTGTCAACATTTCTGAGAATAACGAAGTAATTATATAAAACATTAATTGCCTAAAAACATTCAGCATCAAATTATTTATCTCAAACTTTCAAACTCATACATGAGTCTAAAAACTACTTCAAGGCTTTCAATTCTTTATTTTTCATTTGTAAGTTTTACCTATTAACCGCCGTAGCTCCCATTGCGAAAGGATCTAATTTTTAATTCTTTTTCAAGAAATATTTGAGAATTTTTTGACAGTAGCATCATGCAAATGTTAGTTTATGCATCATGTAAACGTTAACAAAATAAAATATAATTTTTTCAAAGTAACATTTAATTTTTTTCGGGGAGAGGAGGGGGGGTTCAGAATTGAAATTAATTTTTTTTTTTTACAAAACTAATAAAAAAGAAATATACGGAATCTTAAATGTTTTCAAGTACTGTGATTATTTAAAAACTTTCATTTTTAAATATAATAGATTTGAAACCTGAAATTTACAGATACCTTCTAAGCAATAATAGTAACATTTATTCAAAATGTTCCCAGAACGACAGCTGTAGCATCTTCTCGTAGTAGTTCCTACTTCCTGCGAAAGCTTTCAACAAAGAAAGGATGAACTACTGGACAACAACGCCTTATCTACGTCCGTAGTATTGTTATGTCTTAGTTTCTTGAAACAGTTTCATTTAGTAAAAGCGTTCAAATTTCATCAAACGAATATTTTCGTTTCACTGGAACACTTATGGGTTATATATCTGGAAGGAGTATCAGAATCTAATATTGGGCTTTATAACACGTAAAAAAAATTTACAAGTATTTGCGGGAATATTAAAAGTGCATAAAACGAGAAAATTATATATTTTAATTTATAAATAGAAATAAAATCTTTATCGTGTTTCATTTAATTTCAACCATTGACAATTTTTGAAATCATAATATATACATACATACATACATATATATATATATATATATATATATATATATATATATATATATATATATATATATATATATATATATATATATATATATATATATATATATATATATATATATATATATATATATATATATATATATATATATATATATATATATATATATATATATATATATATATATATATATATATATATATATATATATATATATATATATATATATATATATATATATATATATATATATATATATATATATATATATATATACATATATATATATATATATATATATATATATATATATATATATATATATATATATGTATAAATAGATATATATATATATATATATATATATATATATATATATATATATATATATATACATACATACATATATATATATATATATGTATATATATATACATATATATATATATATATATATATATATATATATATATATATATATATATATATATATATATATATATATATATATATATATATATATAATGAACAATTTATCTGTTCTCTAAAATTATTGTAATTTCTGGACTTATGCATGGATGAATCTATAAAAGAAATAGATTGATAAATTGCCCTATCAGTAAAAGTACATTATTATTCAAAGAGGAAAGAAATTTTTAGTAATAATGTATTTTAAAGTTCAATTTGATGAAATGGAAATATAAGATAATGTGCGCAGGACAGGATATAATTTTGAAACATAAGCTCATTTAAGATGGCAGTGTACTAAAACGATAGAAAAAATCCTCTCCCAATTCCATCTTATAAGCATATAAATCTTGATTTTCAAATTGATTTTTAAGCAAGTGTATTTTTTCGCAAAAAAGAACAATTTTTAAATAACAGCGTACGTTCATATTTTGTAGCAAACAAATTTCCTAATATTTTAGAGAAGGGATGCCAAGTAAACTCATTTTTCAATTTATACAGCAGCCTTTAGATATTATATATAGATACAATAATAGATATGTTGAGTTACAGTGCCCCACATTTTACAGACTTAATAATGTTCATATAATGTTTATCTTCCTCCTGGAGGTTAAGTATTTAAACTGTTTCTCATGTCTGAAGACAAATAAATCAGCAAAGCGAAACTCTAATATCTAACAGATTTAAATTAAAGAAAGACTTGTAATAAAAAAATAATTAACTGTATAAATATCAACTAAAAGAATATACAATGTACGCAGTCCAGTCAAAATCCAAAATTACCACCGTTCTCCGGACCGCTGAAAGACGGGTAACAAGCAATTCAGTTAGTAGATACCATCAACTTGAGAAAAAAATATTTCGCATGTAAGGGTGAACATATGAGGTTAGATGAATACTTTTGTCGATCCATCGTGCCTTCCACAATGATGAGAGAACCCAGAGAATACCTCAATAACATTCCCCCGACCATTATGCTCCCTCCTCCAGCTTAGATCCTTCGGCAATTCTTGCAGTGTCTTTCATAAGTTTCATGCTGTATACGCCAACATGCACCTGAATTTTGAAAGTAGATTTTTGAATAAAAGTTCCCTGAAGATACCTTAGGGAGATACTTTAAAAATTATTACTGGTAGAGAAAATATAGATTTCTTATCTAAAAAATTAGCTTCTAATGAAATATCTATATAAAAAAAATTTAGCGATGTCAACGCTGCAAGTCTCTGCCATATTGCTGTACTCGAAATCTGCTCCAAGAAACCGTTACTTTGAGAAATGAAACAAACTTTAAATTTTAAAATGTACAAATGATGTTTCTTATGACGTATCACAGAAGGAAAAATATGTACGATATAACAAACATACATCATCATGTAAAAATAAAATCATGTAATATCCACATTAAATTTCTTATATTCATTAAAATTTTATAACATTTTTGGCAGTTTGTGGTATAAGATATATATATATATATATATATATATATATATATATATATATTCTTTTATATATATATCTTTATATATATATGTATATATATATATGTTATATATATATATATATATATATATATATGTATATATATATATATATATATATATATATATATATGTATATATATATATATATATTATATATATATATGTATATATATATTATATATATATATATATATATATATATATATTATATATATATATATATATATATATATATATATATATATATATATATATATATATATATATATATATATATATATATATATATATATATATATATATATATATATATACGAAACAGCTATCAGATGAAATAAAACTTTGAAAATTCACGTACGTTAACTTCTAAAGATTCTCTTAAGGTTAGAAGAGTTTAAATGCAAAGATTTACTGTACAGTCATTTATAGTCAAAATTGCTTGAGATTTCCCACATAGAATAACTATTAAAACTATATAATACTACAATAGTTTTAACTAGGTAAGTAAATGAAAATGAATGTTGATGTTAATGTAAGGTTTGTTCATGCGTGTGCTACTTACAGAGACATGTACATACAAACATCAAGCTACCTATAATACAATTATGTATACGTGCCTCCTGATAAGAAAAATATTTTTGCTTTAGTCAGTTTTTAAATTTGCTAATTTGTTTAGTTAATTGACAAGTTTTGCATTATATGTGAATCAATTTCTTTCAAAAAATCTAACTTTAGTAATTAAAAATAAAAAAATACTGCAATTTCACTAAATGAAATATAATTTCCTTTGCAGTGGTTCTCAAAACTCTTAAACTGATAGTATTTTAACGTTCTTTTTAAAATCCAAAGAAACATCATATCAAGGCCATTATAATCTTCGTCTCTCAGCCTAATTAATATTTCCCCATGAGTTTGTTAATTTAATTTTATTAAGAAATTTACTATACATTTTGGGTGCTATTTCATATTAACACTATACTCAAAATAAAAAAAAAGAAAATTCCGCATAAGTTTGTTCATCATAAAATCTTTTATCATTCTTTTGGTACTAAGTCGATCGGAACGAATTTATGTCTAGCAGTGAGTAGCTCTGTTGACAGCTTCCTTTAAAGAACCCACAATGAATTTTGATTTTTGAAGCTAAAAAGCTAGTTCTATAGTAAGTACAAACAATTTAAACTTTCCCGGCTTAGTAATAATAAATTTAAGTAACAGTCTTATTTTAAAATGTACTTTCAAAAGAAACAAACAATTTCATGATATCTTGATTTTAATTCTTTAAATTATATTTTTAAAAGCTTAAATTAGGAACTTATATTTTTAAAAGTAAGATTTTTATAAGATACAGAATAACAATTCGTATATTTTTCGTAAAAAATTTTCGAATTTATTCTGATGGCTATATTGTTAATTGTGAATGAGAAAAATGATATAATTCATAAGATCAATATGTAAATTAACACATTGTTGACCGGTAACGAGTTAACTCGTGATTTTATTGCCGAACGTTACTGACCGGCTACAAGTAAACTCGTGATGCATTTTTTTTCTCATCGCTGTTTTTTTCTCTGTTGGCGACAGTGCAAGTGTTTTTCAGTATAACACAAGCCGTTTTTCTCAATATAAGACCCACCAAATCTTTTGTTGTAAAAATATTTAACAATTAAAAAAAAATTTTTAAAAATGACGGAACATAATGAAGAATTTTCAATGAATTATACGCGGATGCTTTATCTGATTGTCTGAGTGATTATGAAACAAATTGGGCTAATAGCCCAATTTGTTTCATAATCACGGCAATTTTACTGAAAATGACATGAGATAAATTTTCAGTAAAATTGCCGGTCAACAATGTGTCAATAAACAATCCTCTAAAACATATACAATTATATATACACGTACGTTCCGTTACTTACATCTATACCAAAACTGCAATAATTAGTACCGTATTCATGGCCAACGTTTTGTACTATTAGATGACAAATACAAAAAAGGACAGTACAAATCTTTACTCAGAACCCTAATCTAATTTCTTTCCATAGCTAGAATTTTCTCTTAGGGTTTGTAAAATATTCAATATCCTTAAACAGCTAAAACCGAAAGGCGTGTATTCGCATAAACATCGAGTTCAAAATATTGTAGACACTGTCTTCTTTTTTTCACTTTTCCTTTTCTACCGCTTTTATATGTAATGCTAATACTTGCTCCATTCCACTTCCAGAATAAATGCAAGCTCGCTTTTGACAAAATGCATAAAAATGGCTTCACAAAAATATCTGAGTAAATCTTTACAATTTGACATCTTTAATATCATCCCCCTCTAGAATTTGTAAAAGATTCAGTACGTAACTTCCTGATTTAAAAGTTTTAAAACTCTTTTTCATAATAAATCAAACAGAGCTGTATTATTTTTCCTTGGACATACACCCTAAGAATTTAAGCAATTTTATTAAAAAAATTGAAAGCTGAGAAGTGTTACTATACGCCTTGAAATAAAATTTAGTGACGGTTCTCCTTCGTTTTATGGAACAATGCAGAGGAAGGTTTGTTGGAGCTAGACCCTGGTTTGAATCAAGCACGTGCTGATGACATTTCTGTTTTCACGATCAGTGAAGACGCTGAGGTGAATCAAAAGATAAAATGAATCTTTGCGTTGCTAGGCAACAAAGAGATGATGAATTGTGACCAGAAAAGAAGTCTCTAAAACGTTGTCTTGGATCTCCACCGACTCGCACAGGTCTTGCGTAAGATTTAGGTTGTTGACACAGCTTTGCTCAAGTAACTTCTACCGGAAAAGATTTTTTAATAACAGACGTGCTGATTCGCACTAAAAAAGGGATTTTTTCGCTTTTGTTTACATTATTTTTTTTCTATTACATCTCCAATATATCAGTGTTGACACATCTTTATTTCATTTGGGATGACTCATAACTTGGAGAACTGAAAATAATACTTAGGTCTTAAACGATTTATTTCATCAAATATTATATCTCAAAACAAATATGTATTTTTAAGGGAAAGATATTGTTTTGGCAGAACTTTCATGTATGAGCGAAAGTATTTTTTTACACAAAAACTTTTATTATTTATGGATTATCATAAATGCAATATGAAATAGGGGATTTCGAATTTTTGTTGCTGTTGTAAAAAAGTGCAAATACTTAATCTATTATTTAGTCTTCCATAGTTGACCATAGTTATATAGAAATAGTTATATATATATATATATATATATATATATATATATATATATATATATAATATATATATATATATATATATATATATATATATATATATATATATATGTGTGTGTGTGTGTGTGTGTGTGTGTGTGTGTGTAAACATATATTTTAATACCCAATATTACATCTTATAATTGTTATTCAATTTTTTTATGATAAAATAAATAACTATATTTCTGTTATATATTATCTTTGTGCTTATATCTCATATAGCTAAATGTCCAAAGGTTAAGTATGAACCGTTATACCTTCTAAATGAGGTTTAGTCCATCTAAATATCTAAATAGGCGTTTGTTTTGAGCTATTATAAGTATCTAAATCCTTAACTCAATTAAGCAAAATATTGTGATAGCCCCTATATAATAATAGCGTAAATTGTCTGTCCTCGAATTTCTGAAGCGGTTGTACATGGAATGGATACAGGCATCCATATTGGATTTTTCGTGAGTTAGGGTTAGCAAAATTGAAATCGAGTTCGAAATCCACCCCATCCCCCCTTTTCGAGCGTTTAATGCTACCATTTCAAGCCTTATCCTTCCTATTTTTCTATACGAAATTCCTTCTTGATAGGATGGCAAAGGCGGAGAGTAATATTTAAATTTCTGGACTGTTTTTACTTGAACCTTCATATATTCTAATTAGTTCACTCACAACATTCAGGCGTTGTACGTTTGGTTGAATGATCGTCTACTTCATGATCGTACTTCTCGGGTTGACGGTTCTATCCCCCCACGCAGCCAATTTTTTTTAATGTCTAATAAATTTAATATTGTCTGCCTTTTCTTTTAAATTCTTATTCCGAAAGTTGTTTTATTATTTTAAAAGTCGTTTTAGTATGTTTAAAATAAATTTATACTATTTTTTCAACTGTATATAATTTTTATTTTATTAAATTGACGTATTGCTTTACGGATGTCCCTGGCCACATAAACATTTCATGTTGTGTATCCTTAAATTTTCTTCTCGTAATGTAATAATAGCCTAAGTTATCTGTCCGTCTGTCCTCGAAGTTATGAAACTGTTAGACCTGGAATGGTTTGAGCATCCATATTGGATTTTTGATGAGTTAGGGATTTCAAAATTCAAAGCGAGTAAAGATTATCTTTTCCTAAACTATATATCCGATTCTGAAGTAAATTGGTATGAATAAGCTTCGTATCATAGCGAAAAATACTGTCCTCTTTAAAACGTTCGAAATCCACCCCGTCCCTTTTTCGAACGTTTAATGTCATTATATCATGCCCCATTTTAAGAGCAAGCGATTAAATTTATCAATTTATCACATAATAAATAGGTAAAAATAACAATTTTTTTCTAGCATTATGACTTCATTCCTTTAACCATCTCATTTCTTATTTTAAAGTATTATCACTGCGTTTTATCATTAAATTTAGATATTACATAAATAATTTTCTTTTTTATTTGACTTAAATAATAGATTAAATACATATGTGATAATTTTAACCGATTATTTTTGTTGAAAGGTAATTCTCAACCAAAAAACAAACTATTTTTTTTACCTGCTTCATAGGGTTCTTTACAATTCTGGAAAATTAAAAATTTTACTGATCCCGTCATATGACGGGCTATATGATAGTATTCTTATAAATTCTTACTGTTATATACTTGATAAAACTTTTGTTAATTTTGTTTGATTTCACATTATAAAATGATGAATATAGCACTCTTAACTGATTGAAGTAAAATATAGAATAAAGAATACAAAACAAATTTTAAAACTAATATATATCAGAATGTGTCAGGTTTTAAAACTTTTACTCAATAAAAATATTTTTAGCGTCCTCTATGAATACCAGTGTTGTCCAATATTTTAGATAATATAACGTTATGCATATAGGGAAAAAAATCTATGGAGGCTGTGAGTTACCGCACCATTTATAAATCTTGCATTTCTTTACCAAGAGACACCAAGACAGAAAACTTTTTTTAATTCTAAATTTCTTTATTGCCATTTACATACTTCAAATAATATGAAGTTTATATAAATCTCTGAAAAAATGGTAATTCAGCAGATCATTAACTATATTTCTCCCAAATAATAAACTTTCATATAAAATTAAACGAATACACATTTGCGCTTTCCATGGTTTGCTTTGGTTTGGAGCTCTACGGTCTACTCTTTACAACACGAGGGCTAATGAGACCGGGATCTACTGCTTCAAACTGATTCCGAACGTCTACGAACATCCATGCCCCAGTCGGATTCAAACCCACGAACTCCGGTACTAATCATCAGCTCTCTAACCATTGGGACATCTTTCGGTTGTTCGTTCCATGTTAAGGGAGTCATTGATTTCTCATTCCCAATGAAAATGACACTTATTTTCCTTTTTGCTTTAACTCACCTAGGTTAAGGCAACCGAGCTAACAGAAATCTAGCTTATTACCAAACAGTAAATCAAACTATACACATTGGAAAATATCTGATCACATAAAAAATATAACAGACGCAATTTCGAAGACTGCACAGTCAACTATAAGGTCGCTTCCCCACTAGGATACTGGAATCACATATAAAGGATACAAAAGAAAAAAGTATTCTTTCTTTAAACTACGATTCTGACTTCTGATACATATGACGTACTCTAATTCAGCCTCTCGTTTTCGTTCGTCTCTTAAATTATTTTTTTGTATAAAGCAGTTGATGCAACTCAGTGCTAATGCACACAGTATGGGCTCAGTCAGGATGGATATCCCGTATCTCTCACGTCACTATGTACTAACGACATGATTATACGATGTTTATTGCATTCCTGATTTTCTTTGCACTAGTGAAATTTTTACTAATGTTAGTAATGATTGACTAATGTGAATGTGTGAAGTTTATTTTTTTAACCTTTTATATTCTTAAAAGTCAAAAAGAGGTTTTTCAACAAAAATTCATTTGATACATTCACTGACTTTCACAGAATTTTCATCAGCAAATGCTACGCAATATATCAGAAGTAATTAAATTTGAAAGTAGTATTAATTATCATTGACATTAGCAAAGTTAATAATTTAAAAGCATTATTAACTGAAAATTAGTATATTTTAATGACTTTCTGGTACTTATTTGGGAACTTTAAGGACATTGAAAGTGAAGTGATTTCTAACGAAAGTAAAAACCAAAAACATAAAAAATACATGCAGTTTTCTACCCTTTAATTCCCATTTATATATTACAAAGATAGAGAATCCTATAAAGTATTACATACAATTATTTTATACACCGGGTAATCAAAAAGTCCGTATAAGCTTTAAAAACTCATAATAACCGGAAAAGTAACCAAAATAAAAAAAGCTTTGCAGGGTTAGTATCGCTAGGGCATGGGAATATTTTAAAACAGCAAAAAAGAACTCAAAAAATCGACAGAGGGCGCTGATGTACACAAGTCAAAGAAAAGGAAACGCAAATAACAATCAGAATGCCTCAAAATAAATCGTTTACTACAACAGTATATGTTCCACATGACCACCACCACCACAGGGAATAACACACTGCAGGCGAGTCATAAATCCAGCAACGGCAGAGTGCAACAAGTCAGGTTGTATGCAAGACACCTTTCGGTGGATCGCAGACAGTTCAGGCAGATTGGATGAATGGATCGATACAGCAGAGATTTCAAATATACCCACAACCAAAAGTCTTCCAGGGTCAAATCTGGGGACCGAGGAGGCAATGGGAACCTGAAACGCCTGCTAATGATTTTATCTTCCCCGAATGTCTGGATCAGGAAATCCTTGACCGAATTAACAGCGTGACTAATTGGTCCATAAACGTGACGGTAGATAGCTGATCTCTTTCATGCAAAGCTGGCACGACATTATTTCTCAGAAGTGTTAAATAACGTTTCGCATTCACCGTATTCATTTTCCACCCATTTACTAGGCACTCCGTTTCATAGAAGAAGGGTCCTATGATGAACGAAATTGGGAATCCACACCACACTGTCACTTTTGTAGAATACAATGGTTTCTGGATGTATTCACGTGGATTAGACGTTGCACAGATGAGACAGTTATGGGTATTAACGTCACCATAAAGCGAAATATGTGCTTCATATGTCCACAAGATGTTACAGACCCAGGTGGCATTCTGTTCGATTTTTAACTAAGCCCACCTCTCTAATGTTTCCCTCTGTACTGTATCCGCTGATAGAAGTTAATGGCATAGCTGCAGTCTGTGTGGATACAGATCAAGGATTTCATGAAGAATACTGAATACCGAGGATAGTGGTAAGCCCAACCATCTGGTAGTGTCACGAGCATTACTCGTTCCTGCAGCTGATTCGAACACT
>CM063502.1:140705320-140730320 GCA_032207245.1 Pardosa pseudoannulata | reverse complement strand
ATCAGACAAATATATAGAAACGTCAAAACATTAAAATATAGTTACCTAAAATACCTAAAATATATATTAAATATATATTATTATTTATTCAGTATTCATATAAAAATTCCTCTATTACAATGATTAACAAATAAAGTGGTTTAGAGATAGCGTCAAAGCATGCCTAGAAGAATATAATGTCTAATCGTATGCACATATTACTTATATATATATATATATATATATATATATATATATATATATATATATATATATATATATATATATATATATATATATATATATATATATATATATATATATATATATATATATATATATATATATATATATATATATATATATATATATATATATATATATATATATATATATATATATATATATATATATATATATATATATATATATATATATATATATACATATACATATACATATACATATACATATATATATATATACATATACATATACATATACATATATATATATATATATATATATATATATATATATATATATATATATATATATATATATATATATATATATATATATATATACATATATATATATATATATATATATATACATATACATATACATATACATATACATATATATATATACATATACATATATATATATATATATATAATATATATATATATATATATATATATATATATATATATATATATATACATATACATATACATATACATATATATATATATATATATATATATATATATATATATATATATATATATATATATATATATATATATATATATATATATATATATATATATATATATATATATATATATATATATATATATATATATATATATATATATATATACATATACATATACATATACATATACATATAAAATATATATATATATATATATATATATATATATTATATATATATATATATATATATATATATATATATATATATATATATATATATATATATATATATATATATATATATATATATATATATATATATATATATATATATATATATATATATATATACATATATTTAGGTAAATATTCATTATCTAAAATATATTTATATTTTGAAATGCCTAACATCACTGAAAATTACAAAAATAATAATTAAATTTGGATCAGAATTAGAATATGCTTCTTTCTAAATCAGACAATTATATAGAAACATCAAAACATTAAAATACAGTTATACAATAAATTTTGAAAGCATAACTACATAGTTTAAATAATTGTATTCCAAATTTACTAAAGTAAATTCTAGACAATAAATTAAATAATCTGAATCAGACATGCATAGGCTTAAACAGACAATTAGATAGCTCTAAATAATATCTTAATGCTATAAATGGTTTAAACAATATTCTTAATAATATTTAAACTTAAAACTTCAAATAAAAACAAAAGAGCTAAATATTTTGCTGTTAGAGATAGGATAAGAATAAAAAAAGTTTTCTTTCCAACACTTTCCGTCTCCTAAAATGAATCTACTTCTTCAACGTTGTTGACGTGTTGACGTGGGACACAAAATACTATTTTGCTGAATCTTATTTTCATGTGGTGAATTTTCACGTATAAAGTAAATTCTGTGACACTCGCAGACAGTTAAAGATATAGTTAAGAATTGGACGCTTAAAAAAAGTAACATCACAGATTTAATCATATTTATATTACACTTACAAATATGCAAGCGTTCATACAATTCTCAGACAATTTTCAAATTAATGTCATGCATACTTTAAGTCTATGTTGTTCAAAAAGTTAAAGATTATTTCAAGAGTTCTGCAATCAAAAAAAGTGTTACGGAATTTTAAGTTTAAAATAGTTATCACAGCAAAAGTTTCACGCAATTATGTATATATTTATTTTCTGCTTATTTATTTAAGCATTTTAAGAATAAATTGTCAATAATACACTTTTCTTTAAAGGTATCAAAATCTCACACATAACATGTTACGAAATTTTTATTACATTTAATTTATGCTTCGACTTAAATTGTTTTTAGATTTTACGTAACGTTAAACTTTTAACATTGTATCAAATAAATCATAGGTATTTCTATTCTTATCAATAATATAAGAAGTGAGAACCACACTGTAGTCATGATACAAAATTATGTAATTTAGAACAAAAAAATTGATAGTTTAGGCAAGCAATAATGTCGGTTAGTGGTGATGTTTTAGTTTTCACATACACAGAAATAGTTTGTTGCACTTATACTTTAGAGGGTTTAGTGTAATACACAGTACGTGATACGGTTTGAAGACGTATTGAAAAAGAATTTAATTTGCAGTTACTCTGTTTACATAGATTCTAAAATAAATCAACAATGTCTGTTTGGTTATGTTGTTAATATGCATTCTTTCTCAAATCCATTAATTCCATGGCATCAGTATTTTAATTATCAATTTTTATTTGTATTACCAAGTACTTACATAATTAATTACCTAGTTTGGATTTCAACTATTATATTAAGTTGTGAAACTTAAGCATCCTGTATAGAATTTCAACAAAACATGATAATAAACAAGCAAATAGGTTCTTTCTGAAAAGTAATTTTTGGAAGAACTTTTAGTCAGAATTTTTCCTTTACTATAAGAATGTAGCACTTTCTCAGTTATACACGTAGTACACATAGTAAATACACATAATTCGACCAACAGTTTGAAATATATACGAAGCCATATAATTTTAACTTCTATAGCTAAAATAGAATAGGGCATTGTGTACCTACAAGAGAAATATTCTTTCAATATTTTACTTTCTTTATGGCTACTTTCGTTACTTTAACTGCTAAAATTTCGTGATATTGCCAGGTAACAGTTTAAAATATATGCAGTGAATTAGTATTTTTAGAATAAATAAAATAATACATCCCTGTATGCCAAATACTAAATTTGTAATAAGATTACTATATATTGTTTTCTAATATTCATTACATTTATTCAACAGAAAAGATTTACCCTGTTCCACTTTGAATATATAGTTTTTATATGTCAATATTTGTAATAAAAATCTGTAAATATTTAAGAACAGAGGATAATTCGAAATATTGTCCAATGCACATCATCGACCTAGTTTTCTTTTAAAACCCCAACTGATACTGATATTGATTTGCTATATTGTAATTCAACCTAATTTTTTCTCTAACCTACTGAAACATGGCCTTTTTCTGCCTCATTAAATTTCTAAATTTGGCTTATTTTCTTTAGAAATACGGGTCTTTTTTTTTACTCAACCGTATACATAGAAGATGAATATAAACTCAAAAATAACTCGTTTGTCGAAATCTAAGTCTATTTTATATTTATTTACGTTTTACCTATTATTAGAATAACTTTAGAACGAAATAAGATTTTATTTTCAAAGAAATAGAATTGCCTTTACAAAAATTATTTACCTTGTATATTGACTTTAACATTTTATATTACATAGAATCACGAATACTGTACTAATATTTTAACAGTCAAAGTAATAGCTCAGCTTTAGGCTCTTTCTAAGACTTATCGCGAAACCGTTTAAAATAAATTAAATATTTAAGTGACTATGATGTCTTGGGAAATACTGTATAAACACCTGGAATTTGAAATTGGTAAATTAAAGATGGTTTAATTTTCTAAATGCAAACTGAAGTTTTCACTGAACATTTTAACCTGTTTCCAGATCAAATTTTAGTTTCTTTTCCAGGATATTTGAGGTTCTCTATGTTAATTTCGATTTTAAAGAGCCAATATTTTTACTTGTATAACAGGAACAACAGCACCCGTCAAGGAGATAAAAAATTGTAGTGGAAATTCTTTTGAAATTAAAATATTGCTCTTTAATATACAGCTCCTTATTTCTTAGTAAAATCCTTATAACCTAAAATATTTTAGCTTGTAAAATGCCTGGTAGTTTATTAGAACACTAATTTTATACTTGTAGAAAATGTTGAAAATTAAAAATGATTAAGAAGGAAGTATAAAAAGTAAAATTTAAAATGCTAAAATACCATCTTTGTAATCTACTTATATTGACAAATGTTTTTACTAACTCAAACTATATTTCTGTAATAGAAGAACACTACAAAAGGGACAATATTTGCAAAAGCATTTTTACACCACTTTTTTGTGTCACTAAACAGAACTTGTTTGATGAAGTATTATAGTTCCAATTGATTAAAAATAGTCTGTAAACATCTTCCGGATATTTAGCAAATGGGAAAAAATTATGAACTAGAAAATGTTGAACTGAAGATAATTTCTATGGCGTTTAGTAATTAATTTCTGGTGAATTTAGTAGACAATCTCAGAAAGTCAGACAATACAATTTTCAATGAATTTAGAAATTTCAAATTTTAAATAAGTCAGTGGAATAAAACATTAATAACTTTTGAATTAGTTTAAATACATATAAAGGACAAACAATTATCTGGAGTAAACTTTTTAACGATATGGTAAGATAAACGATTTATCTTACCATGCAGCCAAAAAATCATGAATTTTTGTATAATTTATTATCTAATAAGCATTATTTCAGAAACCATAGAAACTGTATTTGTTTTGAAATGGTATTAAGAATTGTGTTTCTCAATACCATTGACTGTTTCTCAATACCATTGTCTACTAAAACGAGTAGACTGAGATTGTCTATTCATTTTAGTAGACAATCTCAGAAAATCAGATAATACGATTTTCAGTGGATTTTGAATTTCAAATGTTAAATAAGTCAGGGGAATAAAACGTTAATAACTTTTGAATTAGTTTAAATGCATATAAACTACAAAAAATTATCTGGAGTAAACGGGAAGCGATTTATCTTATCATACAGTCAGAAAATCATGAACTTTTATACAATTTATTCTCTAATATGCATTATTTCAGAAACCATAGAAACTGTATATATTTTGAAATTGTATTAAGTATTGTGTTTCTCAAGAGTGGTCTTTGATCCATAAACGAGCACTGATTAGTACAAAACATTCTGTTGCTAAAACAGCTTATTCAACAGAAATAAACTAAATAAGCGGGATTATAAATGCCTACAACTTTTAGAATTTAATAAGTGTTAGTTCTATGTCAACGGTATCATTTTCAGTAGCAAACATTTTTTCTTCTTTTACCTCTGTTTTAACAACTGTGAAAACTTTCAAAATTATAACCTGCATTTTCATTTATCCTACGCTATTTTTCCCATTTATAAATAAAATCATTCTTAAATTTTGAATATGATATTATAGATTGTAAAATATATTACAAAACAATATTTCGTATTAAAAGCTCGTACCAAAAGCCTTGGTAAAATCATAATCTATATGTCATGAAGATCAGAGGAAGAATTTGTTTATTAACTCAATTCCTTCAGTTTAATTAAAAGAGAAGGGCCGTATATTAGATTTAGAACCTAAAAATGCAAGGATTTCTCCTTTGTGACCCGAAATGGAATTTCTATTATGCGAGTTCGTACAAGAACAATAATATGATTTTCGCGTGCATTTAACCTTACTCAATAAGTTTTTTTTTATCAACTTTAGAATAGGTAGTTAAACTTTAAAATGCTTTTTAAAATATTTTTGTAATTTATTGAACTAAATGTTTACAATTTTTAATACAATTTTCTACAATGTATTTTTTAATGATTAATTGTTAGCACTAATCAAAGTATGCACATGGACTTTTTAAAATTCAGAATATATTTTGTAAAAGGAAAACAAGTTAATTTTTGATAAGTTAAATAGTAAATTAAAGTAGAAAACTTATCAGAAAATAAAATAAAGATTAAAATAAAACCATGTATACGGCAAAGTGAAACAGTTGAATTATTTTAATGTTTCAAAATATATTGTAACCATCTTTTCTTACTTTACAAGTTTTGTGTAAAAATGTTTTTTATAGAGTATTTATAACTTATGTTTGTACAAAAGGCAACAAATAAGGAATTAATCGATTGCGATGAAATTTTCAGGAAATTCTAAATAGAGTGAGATATGCAAATGACTTAGAGACTAAGCATGGGAGGGTTGAGTAGCGTCCTCTGCACTGTTACTGAAACCGTATAAAAATAGAGGACTGTAGCGGAATGTTGCTTATAGTCTATAGTTATCTGTTTATTTGTGGTAAAGTTTAGGGGAGAGGTATCCCTGCCTTGTCATCGGGGGTATGATACCAAGGAGGATTTCATTCATACAGATATATATCTTACCCTTCTTGGGATTCACAGTAGGAAAAAGTGAGAGACTCATCTTACCTTTACTGGAACTATTCCACATTTTCTACATCGCAAAAGTAGTTACTATCCTTAACTCTTTCTTCCTCATAATAGTCTTCGATAGCCGAAACAACTGAGTTCCAGAATAGCAGAAGCCATCTGAGAAAATTCCATTCCCACCCCCCTAGAGGTTTGACTGCAAATAGCCGCTTGTAATGCTGATAGCGGTGACTATATCAGAAGTGTTAGCAGGTGTTTCTCCCTGAGGTTTTTACACAGGTTGAGAAACACTCATTTGTTGCTGGATAATATGAAACATTTCCTTGCTATTCTATTCGATTTTGAACTTGGACTATTTAGTTAGATTTATAAGAGAAAAAAATACTGGGGAAAGGAAAACATGCAAACATTGGGCTGTAGGGCTGGAAACCAAAGGACAATATGTATTCTAGCGTGTAGGTCATCATCCTAATGACTGCTGATGATGAAAGCTTTAATTTTTTGCTTCTAAGTAGAAAAACTAGTGAGCTCGTTCAATTCTTTGTTACTAGATATACACTAATGTGCGGAGCTGTTGTCTATCTCAAAACTTTGCACTCAGAGACTATCTGTTTCTACGATAAACAACAACCAATCATGATAGCTGGTAACGTATGGAATTTCCAACAGCGAGGATAAATGTTATGAGAGGAATCTCAGATTTTCTTCGGTAATATTTCTTAAAACCCAAAACAGAGCTTGCAGAATGGAACAGAGCTCAGTTTAGAAAACCTATTTGAGATCGGAATGCCGTTTAAAACCAAATTATACAAGCGAATTGTCTGCAGCGAATGCCACCTTAATATGTAATTCTGTATCCGACTCATCCGTGAATATTTCATATGCACTAACTGTCGGGAGTGTATTAAATTCGGTGAAAATAAGGTTATAAAGGTTCTCTGTACAGATATTTGGGCTATAAGCATCACCAACTGAGAAGGTTGGAACAGATCGATACCGGACAATGATCTTTCGCAGGGGAAGGTATTTAAACGGGAGTAACCCTACCAGAGCCAGTATAGCCTCTATAGAGATTGATATATCTGAATGGTAATCAGAATAATATGAAAGGTAATGGTATCTTTTCTTATATCTCCAATTTGCAGTTGAGTTGTTCAACAATCGATATTATAAATCTAAAAGTGACCGTGCAGGTCAGGTAGCAGCTGGTATTACGATTTATCCGTTCACTTTATTTGGCAGATTATTTATTTACACACACACACACACACACACACACACACACACGCACACGCACACACAAAGGCACACACACACACACACACACACACACACACACACACACACATATATATATATATATATATATATATATATATATATATATATATATATATATATATATATATATATATATATATAATATATATATATATATATATATATATATATATATATATATATATATATATATATATATATATATATATATATATATATATATAGTGATATATATAGAATAATTTATAATATCTATATATAAATCTGTCTGTGTGTGTATTCTCTTTATAATAATAGGTTAAGTTATCCGTCAGTCTGTCCTCGAATTTAGGAAGCGGTTGGACGTTGGATGGATAGAGCCATCCATATTGGATTCTTGATCAGTTAAGGTTACAATGGTTATCATAATTCAAAACTTGTAAAGTTTATCTTTTCCTAAACTATCGATCCGATTCCAAAATAACTTGGTATAAATATCCTTCATACCAAGGCGAAAAATATTGTTTTCTTTAAAACATTCGAGATCCACCCATTTCCCCTTGTCGAACGTTTACTGACATTATTCCAAGCCCTATTTTTCCCAGTTAAGAGCAATTTATCAATTTATAACCGAATACATAGGTAAAAATAACATTTTTTATAGTATTATGATATCACTCCTTTAACCATCTTACCATTCATCTTACCATCTCACTTAATCATTTCTTATTTTAAATTGTTTAACTATAGTGTGCTTTATTTTGAAACGTTTTATCACAGAACTTAGCTATTACCTAAATATTTTTTTTATATTTGGCTTAAATGATAGATTAAGTATATATGTAATAATTTAAAAATTAATCATCAATTATTTTTTGTTGCAAGATAATTCTAAGCCGAAAAATCAAACCATTTTTTTAGCTGCGTCATAAGGTGTTTTACAATTCTGGAAAATAAAAAATTTTACTGATCCCGCTATAGGACTGACTACATGCTAGTATATAAAGAAAAAGAGACATAGAGACTTTCAGAATATTTAGGGATAAAATGACTGATTCATTTTTTAAGAATATTTAATAGAGACCTAGTACAATTCATTACCATGATTAAATAAAACCAAGACGTTTATTTATTCCAAATTTTAGCATCTTACTGACAAAGAAGTCCACTTCAGTTTTGACGAGATTATATAAGTAAATAGTTAAGAGCACGAGTGTAGCGAAGGAAAAACGTTTTCCTAAACATTAGACATAGAGTCATATTCATTATAAATGAGTGTCATTTTATTAAAGATGAAAATTATACGGGAAAGGTATACTTATATGTTATTCTTCATTTAGAAAATACTCTAGACTATAAAATTAAGTTCTAAGTTAAAATGATTGTGGAACGCATGAAGTATGACGTAAAAGGGTCTGTATGACGCAACAACTTTCTGTCCTAGACACTATTAACTTTCCGAAATCAGTTTTGGTTGCCGGAGGCTGCCGTTGTATAATGATGGAAGAAGAACGGTGTTAGGAGAGAGTTGGAGAATGGAATTGAAGTAAAAGTGTGCCCGTAAAAAAAAGTTCTCATGCACGATTTCTGTTTACTGTCGTAGCTAGCGAAACACACTTGTTATTAGGTAATCACTAGTAGTTTCCCAAAGTTACTTGCGTCAGTTTTGTTATTATAAAAATAATTTGTAGTTTAAATTACGTTAAATACAATAATAAGAAAAAAGAGCATGAAAACCTAACAAGTATGGTTCAGTGTCTAAAATTATGAGACTAGGCTACTCCAGAGGATAACAGGAGCGAAAACATTATAATTAAGGTAACGAATTTTAATGCATTCTAATTTAATATACAAAATAAATCTTAATATTAAAGGAATAAGAAAGAAACATAATATCCGTGTCTGAGGATAGCAAATAAAAGAAAACAGGTTTAATAAATCTAATAGTTCGGTGTGGTATTCAAAACAGGATTTTCTGTCATGAAAGCAACATACTTAGGAAAGTTAATAAGCGGGGCAGAATCTTCCTTCTGTTTTCCCCAATTAGAGTTGTCAATAAAAAATAATGCTATTTTCAGTATGTCAAACGACATTGCACCCAATAACCCTGCAATCAGAATTTAAAAATTAATATTGATTCTAAAATATGCAAGTTACAATGCATGTATTAATGGAATGAAAATAAAAAAAAAATCATTTCTCATCCTCCAAATTTGTTGTGTCCAATATTCATTGGACACAGCAAATTTGGTTGAAGTTCTAAAATTATAACTTCAATATTCTGAAAGCAATCATTGACAGAAGTTTAAAATACATTGTTATTAAAAGGAAACAAAGAGGTCAGGTGGTGTATACAAATAGTATTTTGTGTAAATAAAAATTATACATACAACAGAAAGCAGGCAGCAGTATCAATGTGCCATCTGCATTCATAGCGACTACGTCGAGAGTGACCGGTCATCATCGACTATTTTCAAGCAGAATCTTAACCATGCCTTACAACAGAGTTTTGGAACTGCATAAGGAATAAAGGGGCGTCGGTTTAGCTTAGCTGAGATGAAACTTGGGTAATGCAAAGAAGCAATATATATATATATATATATATATATATATATATATATATATATATATATATATATATAAATATATATATATATATATATATATATATATATATATATATATATATATATATATATATATATATATATATATATATATATATATATATATAGGCATGCTTTGACGCTATCTCTAAGCCACTTTATTTGTTAATCATTGTAATAGGGAAATGAACACTTTTAAATGAACACTGCCAACGAATTGCATTTTCCGGAATCAGTTTTGGTTGCCGGAGGCTGTCGTTGTATAATGATGGAAGAAGAACAGTGTTAGGAGAGAGTTAGAGAATGGAAGTGAAGTAAAAGTGCTCTTGTAAAAAAAAGTTCTCATGCACGATTTCAGTTTACTGTCGTAGCTAGCGAAACACACTTGTTATTAGGTAATCACTACTTAGTAGTGTCCCAAAGTTACTTGCGCCAATTTTGTTATTATAAAAATAATTTGTAGTTGAAATTACGTTAAAAAATAATAAGAAGAAAAAAGAGCATGAAAACCTAATAAGTATGGTTCAGTGCCTAAAAGTATGAGACTAGGCTACTCCGGAGGATAACAGGAGCGAAAACATTACAATTAATATAACAAATTTTAATACATTCCAATTTTAATCAAGCCGAACGCTGGCCGATTGGTTAGGGCTCTGATTGTCGGTACCGGAGTTCGTGGGTTCGAATCCCACTATGGAATGGATGTTCGTAGCCATTCGGAATCGGCTTTAATCAGTAGGTAACTGTCTCATTAGCCCTCGTGTGCAAAATAGTAGACCATATCACTCCAAATCAAACCAAACCAATACAATATAATCTAAAAAATAAATCTTAATATTAAAGGAATAAGAAAGAAGTATAATATCCGTCTGAGGATATCAAATAAAAGAAAAACATGTTTAATAAATCTTTATATGTAGAGCCATAATCATTTGAAATCAAATCAAAACCATATTATTCCAGCATAAACTATTAATTTTTAGGTAACTATTAGGTTTTAAAGCTATATATATCCTTTACCCTTGATTTTTAAAAATGTACCTCTACTATAAAACTATATAAAAATGGATTATAATATATTCCAGTTGAATATATAAAACAAATCAAAACTATGTTAATCATGAGAAATGCAATATTCACCGAAAAATATTTAATAAAGGATTTTCATATAGTTACAGATTTAGTTCATGGATGAATAGGTTATAAAACACTCACATACTTTAACTTCATAAGCAGTAAGTTTGAAATGCAAGAGTTCCAATAAATTCAAAATAAAATGAGTTTCCTCGAGCAACATTAAAGGGGATAATTCTAAATATAGGATGTGCTGCTATAATGTAATGAAAGCTTTCAGTGATCGTTAAACTTTATTTCTTTTCAGTAAATAGATTTCATTTTGTTGAAGTAGTTTAAAAGAAAATATAATTAAATATATATAATTTATAATCATATATTAATCGGCGTTAATATTTCTTAGATGTATAAGAGTGTATTAAAGCACATAACTCGAGTTTAGCTCAGTTAAAATTATAGGTTAGACAATATTTATTAAAAAATATTGCTCTTATTTGAAAATTTTAGTATAAATTTTATAGTTTTTGGATAAATGTAGGATGTCAAAGAGATGTTAAAATCTAGATTTATTTGTCTGACTGTATGCATGATGCAGTTGCTTAGAGCCATAAAATGTTCAGGACAGAAATCGGAGCCGCCTTTATTCGAATAATCACTATGCAAAATCTCGACAATATATTATAAGTTAGAAATAATTATTTGATTAATAATTATTTAGTGTTAATTAAATACCAAACGGTTCGAAAGATGAAAGCTCTTAAAACTAGGTAAAAAGTGATTCTATATCTTGCGGACTATAAATCAAAACATGGCTGATGTATAAAATATGCTTTTAATGTATTTAATGATAAAGACTTTTAACAAAAAAGCCGTTATATATTCCTTAATGTTCATGTCTACTTATTGGAAACTGCTATACAGATAGTTAATATCATTAAATTTGTCATACTGAAACAGCTAATATTTTTCTTGTGATCTGTTTTTACGCTACCTTACTTTTTTCACTGAGTCTTTCCTTAATGCACTACGTTACAATTTATAAACAGAAGACTCATTAAAAGCTCCTGCTGATAAGAATCTCGGGTTTATCCGCATACTATTCCTCACCCTCAGTAAGTAAGCATGTGAGAAACACATGTGAGTCATTCGAGTAGATTTCGGAGTTCGACCGAGGCAGAATCGTTGCACAGACATTGAGAATTTTCCTTCAGAGAAATATGTCATTCGGTCTGACTTTGCCAAGAAACAGTCATACAGAAATAATGGATATAGCAGTGAGTGACTAACCGATATAAGCGATTGCAACTCCACCTCATGGAGGAAAAGGTATTTTGTGCTCATGGCACTGATGGATTGCAGGTCCATATCTACAACCATAGTGCTGCAAAGAATACAGTCTATAACACACTAATCTATGTACTGAGAAGCATTACGACGCCGTTTGCAGGACATTGAATTGTCCTGCAGGCATCTCTTTGCTTCGCTTTCACGCCACTTGCATTTTTTCTTTGTCTAAGGTCTTGTAGGGAGATATAAAAAATTCTGAGGGGCATGACATTATATTTTCGGACAAGTCTTGAATCTACCTGCAATACCCAGTAGTCGGGTTAGAATTTGAAGACACTTCAAGAAACTTGTTCAACTCTTATTATGCTTTGTCATACCGGAGCTGTACATGAAGTTTTGGTGTAGCATTGTATTAAATTCCGATCCCACATTGACCTAGTAAGCATTATCGGTACACTTACCAGCCAGTACTATATCATAGGTTTTGCAACCATTTTCCTTTAAGACTTGTTTACGGCCATGACTCAACAGAGTAGTGCACAATGACATGTTACTCACACTTCTAAAGTTTTCATTCCATATTACCAGAGTGTAGTTTTATCCAGTCCTGCCTGTTTACCAGGTATATCACCTATCAAAGATATCTGTTTATACTCCACAGCCCATGCTTCATCAACACGTTCGTAGCTCCAAAACCACATACACAGCTTCTTGAAGTCAATTTCAAAGCCTGTCAAAGAGTTATTGACATACGTAGAAGTATCACTAATTACTAATCTTCTAGCCTTTCTTATTTCAAAACATTTCCTATCAATTATTATTTAAATTAGTTGTAATATCTGTTATATATTTGGCTTTGATATTTCAGGCCTTTCATGTTGCATTTTTTGGATGTCAAAAACTATGTGTATGTATATAAGTACTTTATCGCTTGCGCTTTAACAATCCTCTTAGTATTAAGAAGTACTCAAGGATAATGGTATACTAATAACTGTTGTTGTTCTAATCACAGAGTTAAACTATTTTTTGCAATATTTTAATAAACTTAAAGCAGTTGAAACTACAAAAAGGTTAGATTTTAATCTGGTTAATTGAAGAATTCAATATTTTAGTGCAATGTCAACTTAACACAATGTGCCCAATGCCATTAAATATAGTCATCAATTTATAAATCATTATTTTGCTACAAAAATGTAAAATGTAATAAGCGATGTACATATTCCGTCAATGAAAAATGTAGTCTAATTTACAAACTATTGTTTATGGAGATTACTCATTACAAATATTTTTGATCTCATTCGTTATTTATTTCCATAGCATTTCTTTCTTTTCACCCGAGAGACATATATCAAGAAATTATTTTTTCAGCATTTATCTATAAGGAAGAGAAAATGAATGTGTCCAAATAGCAAAAAAATACTTTTTCGCCTTTATTACGTTCCTCATCCGTTATTATATTGAGCGATGTACACTGAATGATCGGCATAAATCTGAACGGCATTCTAGAGGGCGAGTATATTGCATACCTACCGTCGAGGTTGAGACCGAAGCTAATGTAATTTACGCAAGGAACATAAATCATAATCTGCCCTGGGTAATCAATACGGACTGTAAGTTGTGTCGCTAACAATGGCGGCTGTGACTGGTTCTACTCAATTTCCGCACAGATGGAGATTCGAATACAAAAGTTACCAAAGAATACTATACCCATTTTGACGAAATATCGAAAGCAATATTTTTTTCTCATTCAATTACATATATTTCTACTAAGAGAAAGGCATGAAAATTGCGCAAAAGACTGACATTTTATGCAAGGATTTATAAAGAAAAATTGCGTTCTACTGAATTAATATTGGTCTATAGCCTAATTAATATCCGAAATACATCATTCCATATCTGTCTATATACATTTTTTATACGAAAGCAGTGGTAAATTATAAAGGGTAGTAGAATATGTAATCTTACGAAACATATAGCTTATAAACATATTTTTTACTGTTATGAAAGATTAGTATAAAATAAACACTTATAGTACTATTTTAAAGCGAACAAATACACATATTCCCATTACCCAAGCTCTAAAATTAGCATCTCAACATGTTTTCTGACGTTTTGTGCCAGGATTTATAAAGAAAAATTGCTTTCTAGTGAATTAATACAGGTCTAATTAATATCTGAAATACATCATTCCATATGTGTCTAATTTTTTTTTTATACGAGAACTGTGGTAAATCATAAAGAGTAGTAGAGTATGTAACCATATGAAACATATAGCTTATAAACATATCTTTTACCCTTATGAAAGATTAGTATAAAATAAACACCTAAAGTACTGTTTTAACGCAATCAAATACACATATACCCATTATCAAAGCTTTCAAATTAGCATCTCAACATATTTTATTCCATTGATATCAGGGATGTTTGTAGCAATTCAGAATCGTCTTTAAATGAGATCATTAAAGAAATAAATGTATTTTTAAAAATTATAAAGGTTTCATAGTAAAATTTTCATGCAATATATACACATATGAGCATTACTGTACATAGAAATTAAAATTTTAAAACTTCAATCTAAATGCATTTAATTTTGATATAACCCATGGACAAATAGCTCTTTTGAGATTTTTTTTTCATTTTTATCTAGAGAAAAAGTAAATTAATTCGTCTCCTGGAATCGCAAAAGTATTGCTTACTTTTTTTCAATAATTGATAAAATAAAAAGTATGGATATTTTAAGGTGATTATATTTTTTGTCTTATGATCAATAAATTGAAACCTATCGCTTTTAATTAAATATTCACGATACATCAAAGAAAAGTAGGAAGAATTTCAAGAAAGTAGGTCAAAATTTTGAACAATGTGGTTTAAATAAAATTTGACCTATAGCATTTCGAATATAGCATTTGGAATTTACAAAATCTAATACCCTTCATTAAAAAATGATACCTTTGTTACGTTTTACAATATTTCAAGCTTCTCTGTTGATTTACCATAACAATATAATTATAAAAGGACTACAAAATAAATAGACTATAAAATCAAATTCACAATTTTTAAATATATCTGCTGAGTACGCAGAATAATTTATATACGAGAACAGTTTTAAAGGCATTTACAATCATCTATCATAGTTATATACAGCTTTTGATTAAATTTTATATCAGTTAATACTTGAATTAAACAATTATTTGGAGTAATAAATAAATAGATCTACCACAAGAAAATAAATATTTCCTTATTTGGATATTATTCCGAGGAAATTAGGGAATTTAGGAAATTAATCATTATGAACTTATATGATGATAACAATTTCTGATTTTATAGAGCCAGAAACTTTTAAATGATTCACGCATTAAAATTTGTATATAGAATTAAGTGGCAGTAATTGTCTAGATAAGAATAATCCAATTCGACAATCAGAACTTAATCACTCCATTTGAGTCTGGAATTATCAAACTGAATTTTAAGAATAATGCGAGAAAAAAATTTCATTGAAGCTTTTGGTATTGAAAAATTTTAATTCAATAAATTTGGAATAGAATAAAATCAAAAACTATTCAATGATCTTTTTCAAAATTACTATTAAGAGATTTTGACTACATTTCCACAGATTAATTGATAGATCATATACCAAGTCTAATTATTAAAATCCCCACATTATTATTTTTGTGCATTCTCATTTATTTTATTAGTTTATCAGGTCAGAAAACATTTCATTTAATATTTATTGTTTTTATTAAATTTTCAAACTGCTAAATAAAATGTAGTTTTAATTTATCCTAAATTTTCATGCAATTTGAAATCTTTACTTTTACAACAACAATTGTTTAAAAAACTTTTAAACGGATGCATCATAGAAAACAGTGTAAGATATATTACCTGATAAAGTTGGAATTTTGTTTTGCATATTTCTATAAGAATAAAAACGCTAAAAAGTTAAAAATTAATTCTGATGACATTTAACAGTTTAAATAGTCTAAAGGCATAACTTAAAATAGAATAAATTCATGTGAAAGGAATTGAAATATATAACTTACATTTTATTTGCATAAACCTCTCTAGTATCGTCCTCATTTTTTTCTCAAAAGAGAATTAAAATATACAATGTCAACATGTTTATTTGTTTTAGGAGATAACTAATTGTAAATTGTAATAGCCTGTTTTGAAAAAAAATATTTTATTATTAAAATTGTTTATAGAGTTTTCTTTATAAAATTATTATAAGTGGAGTTTAATGCCTCCTTTTGAATCTCTAACCATCTAGCTAAGATAAATTTATTCTTACAAACTACTTTGTTTCAAGTGTATAAAATCAATGAGTAAATTTATATTATAATAAATTTTATTATTTTAACTCTTCCTGATATTATTTTTTATGATAATACACACGCAAGCATATATACATACAAAGTATTTATGTATAAATTATTTTTGAATAAATTACTATATGATAATTTAAATTCAATAACATCTTACAAGCAGCCACAGTATTTGTATTTTGCTTTACATATTTTTATTGAAACATTTAGATATGTTATCTATCATAGTGTTTACGCACTCAAAGCTTCATAAGGATATTTTTTTCTTTAATTTTAGAGGAGTAGATTTTTGGATACATTATACATTCATAAATTATGGCATTATCAGAAGTATAGATTGATTCAGTCGGAGAAGTAAATTAAATAAAGCCGGGACCTACTGCTTAACCCGTTCCAGGCTCATTTTATTTCGGGATTATGGGTAAAAAAATATCAATTTTTTCATGCTTATAATTTTACCTTTCTTATCGATCAATGTAATTTTAAAAATCACTGGTATTCTTGAATGTAGAATTATGGTTAGTAAATCTTTATGTCAGCTTGTAAATAAACAATGGTTTGGTTTGGTTTGGAGCGCTACTGTCGAGACCGGGATCTACTGCTTAACCCCTTCCGGGTTCAGTTTATTTCGGGATTATGGGTCAAAAAATGTCATTTTTTATGCTTATTTTTATACATACATAGCTTTTTAAACATAATAGCATCATTCGCATACAGAATTTCCTAAAGATTAATGTAAAAATATCAATTTGAATAAATGAGTAATTTTTTCTGTATAGTTGGCTTTCTGTGGGGAAGAAATTATTAGACTTTGGAGTCAATTCACACTAACTATAAATAAAAAGCTTATAATACCTAGCTTTTATCTTGAATTAAATTTTATTTATATCCTTTGCATTTACATAACTGATTATGGAATTATTAATCAAAATTTGATTGTGTATGATACAATCGGAAACATGGTACTGCACAGAGTCCAACATCGCAATCTGGACAGTAGAACCTTGTTTCTCTCTTTACCTTCTTTCCACTGCTGTCTCTCTTTGAGAAGCAAATAATCTAGTAGCCAGAAAAGTAAACAAAAGCATTCGAAACCATAAAAATCACATGTGAGATAATTCGGGAAAGACTGATTGCACAGTGTAAAATTTCACAGAGCCCGCGCTACACTCGGGATGAGTTAGGATTGTACATTTCGCCTGCTCGAGTTCAGCTCGGGAAAAACCAGGAAGGGGTTTAAACCGATTCCGAATGGCTACGAACAACCATGCTACAGTGGGATTTGAACGCATGAACTCCGGCATCGAAAGTCAGCAACCTAACCATTCGGCAATCGTAAGGAAAAGAGAAGAATGAATGTATTAATCAAACAATGTGCAATACTACTGTACATATAATTGGTGTCCAAACTAACAATTACTAAAAGCGAAAACAACTTTAGAAGTAAAAATTGAAATTTTCAAAATTAACTATCATTAATTTATGAATACGTTATGGGATGTTGATTGTTATTCCCGAAAATATTGAAATTCATACTAAACTTATTGTCTACGATTTTGTAATTACCATTCATATTTTAAAATAACCAGAAGTTAGGTAATTAGTCTTTAGGAGATCTTAAAAGTGTAAAATTCTTTTTAATAGTAATTTGTATTCACTATGAGTATCGTAAATATCTAATGCTTAATTGAATTCAGGATTGTAAACTTTACTTGGTGACTCATTGTCTATAAACATAATAGAAATTCAAATAAGATGCATCCATATCCATGATTTTTCTTATTTCTTAACTAATTCTCAGGAATTTTCACCTCGGTCTTAATAAATTTATTACCATACTCACATTATTTATTTATTTTTTAAAAATTCCAAAGTTTTGCTCGGGCGGAAAATAACTCGACCATATTCTTTCTGTTTCAGCGATTTTATTCTGATTCATTTTTTAAAGTTCTTTTCCTTTACGTCATTTCAACATGAAAGATGCAGGTTTATGATGCCTGAACCAGATGACAGGATATGCAAATTCTTATCCCTAATTATACATACGTAGGAACTACATAAAAGTTTAATTAATCAAAAATGTCATCGCCTATTCTCTAGACGAGGCCTGCAAGGAGAGAGCACTGAAAGACAGAGCAAATAATTAAACTGAATTCTACATAAACAAATTAAATTTTTACGTAGACTTTTGATATAGAAAAATACAATTAAGAGAAAATTAACCAAATAATTGTCAGAGCTGAAATTACTTTACGGGTTATGCTCTGCTTCTAATCAACCTGAAAACGTTGAATAAATTACCAACTTTAATCACACGTAACCTGTCTTTCTCTAATAAATTCAGTTACGTCTTTTAATTATTAATGTACAGTATAAATTATTCATAATAGATTTTTGAATCAAGAGAAAGCAATTTATTTACACCCAAAAGTAATTTCTCATTTCAAACTAAACACTGCACGCCACTAAACTATCCAAACTACATTTATTAAACTACTCAGAGACTATTTAATTTCACATTGGCAATTTTCATAAAAGATATGAATCAAAGCTTGAGTAATTACATATTAATATTTTTTCTCTATGCCAGGAAAGACTTTCCAATAAACAGGTATTGTTCTTCGGTCTGCAAAGACGTCATAATAACCTATCACTAAAATATCACATCCGACCGTATGACTATTCACCCTGAGACTACTTGATTTTACATCAACACTTTCATAAATAATAAGGGCAATGGTAACAAATTCAATATAAATATTTTTCCACTATGTAATGAAAGGTTTTTTTGTGATAAGCAGGTGTTTTTGGTCTACAAAAACGTCATAATTACAATATCTTTATAAGTGAAATACTACATCCTGCTGTAAACTTTGATCACTAATTTCTAAGTGTTTTTATCTATGTCAGGAAATATTCTTTCCAAAAAACAGGCATTGTTCTTTGGTCTGCAAAGACGTCATAATAACATATCTTTATAACTGAAATATCACATCCGACTATATGACTATTCACCCTGAGACAATTTATTTTACATTAGCACTTTCATAAATGATAAAGGCAATGGTAAGAAATTGAATATAAATATTTTTCCACTATGTCATGAATGCTTTTTTGTGATAAACAAGTGTTTTGGGTCGACAAAAGCGACATAATTACGATATCTTTATAAGTGAAATACTACATCCTGCTGTAATCTTTTATCGCTAATTTCTAAGTCTCAATTGTTTCAATTTCTGATAAATCAATTAAAATTATTCTTATAAATTAGAAAGACATTTGACTTATAAAATACTATTAAAAATTAACCAAATAGTTATCAGGACTGTAACTATATTAAGTGTTATGATCTGCTTCTTTTCAACCTGAAAATGCTGAATAACTTACCACTTTTAATTGCACGTAACCTGTCTTTCTCCTAATAAATTTTCCTAATAAATTCATTTCCATCTTTTAATTATTAATGTACAGTATAAAATATTCATAATACAATTTTGAATTAACTGAAACCACTTTACATGCATCCGTTAATAATTCCTCAATTCAAACAAAGTACTATATCAATACTGAACAATTTAGGCTAAATATGTTAAATTAATCTGTAATTATTTAATTTTACAATAGTATGTTTCATTAAAGATTAGTGAAAAAATTATCTCTATAAAAATTATCTATGGATATTATTTTTTCCCTTTATCATGAAAAAAAAACATCATTTGTAATAAAGTGGTGTGATTTGTCTATAAAAAGGTCATAATAGCAATACCAATACCAATATAATAAAAATGGTGAATTTTGATTACCAATGAAACAATTAAAAGTTACCTAAATTGTTTTGTCAAATGCCATATAAAAGCATATACTGTGAGATATTATTAGATTATGATACGTATAAGAAAAGAAGATGAATACTGAACTTGTTCAAGACAACATTTTACAGTTTTAAACAATGCTTTGTTAGTTACTTCTTTACGCTTATTTTATCCATTAAATGTTTTACATTTTTCTGTATAAGTATTAAAATTCTAGTAATTTTACATTGCGCAGTTATTTATTAGCTTACTTTTTGTATGCAATATTATTTTAAGCATAGCTGATAAACATTTCGGTGAAGATTTGTAATAGCTAATGTAATTTTGTAAAGTCTTAAATGTAATAGGAACTTTGTTGCTGCAATCTTCTTATATATTTTAGACTTTTATATTACAATAAAACATAAAAAAAATATTAATCTGTCTATATAAGACCTGTCAAGAGCCAAGATTTATAAATATTGCATTTCTTAAACCAGAGAAGCTCTAAACTATATATGATATGGAAACGGTAGTCACGATATTGAAACTTATCACATATATTGATTCCGTAATAAAGATATTTTGAATGTCACGTTTAAAGCAATCTTATGAAAAAAAGTATCAAAAGATATAAAACATTTCCCTCTAAGTAGATTTTGTGAAAGATAATTCTATTTTAAATCCTCATACTGCACTTGGTTTTTATTTAATACTACATAAATAAATAAATGAGATTCTAATCACATTTTTTTAAGTAAATATGTTTCGTAAACATAATTTCCTGATTATACGAATATGGAATGGTGATAGGAAGGTAAGGTGGTGGATTTTGCATGGTAAAATTATCACATGGATATGTTAGTTACTTTTTGCTAAAAAAGACGATTAAATAAACGTTATACATATAATATATATCCTCTATATAATAATAGCCTAAGTTGTCTGTCCGCGAATTTCTGAAGCGGTTGTACCTGGAATGGACACAGGCATCCATATTGGATTTTTCATTAATAAGGGTTAGCAAAATTGAAAGCGAGTTCGAAATCCACCCATCCCCCTTTTTCGAGCGTTTAATGCTATTATTTCAAGCCTTATCCTTCCTCTTATTCTATACGAAATTCATTCTTGATAGGATGGCAAAAGCGGAAAGTAATATTTAAATTTCTGGACTATTTCTACTTGACTACCTGACTTCATATACTCTAATTATTTCTTTCGCAACGTGCAGGTGATGTACGTTTGGTAGAATGTCCTCCCACTCGATCGTTGTACTTCTAATGTTGACGGTTCTATCTCCAACGCAGCCAATTTTTTAATGTCTAATAAATTTAATATTTTCTGCATTTTCTTTTAAATTTTTATTCCGAAAGTTGTTTTATTATTTCCAAAATAAAGTTTTACTATTTTTTCAACTTTTTATGTCCCTGGCCACATAAACATTTCATGTTGTGTATCCTTAAACCTTCTTCTAGTAATGTAATAATAGCCTAAGTTATCTGCCAGTCTGTCCTCAAAGTTATGAAGATCTTGGACCTGGAATGGACAGAGCATCCATATTGGATTTTTGATGAGTTAGGGTTTGCAAAATTCAAAGCGAGTAAAGTTTATCTTTTCCTAAACTATAGATCCGATTCTGAAGTAAATTGGTATGAAAAAGCTTCGTATCACAGCTAAAAATACTGTTCTCTTTAAAACGTTCGGAATCCACCCCGTCCTCTTTTCGAGCGTTTAATGCCATTATATCAAGCCCCATTTTAAGAGCAAGCGATTCAATTTATCAATTTATCACATAATAAATAGGTAAAAATAACAATTTTTTTAGCATTATGACGTCATTCCTTTAACCATCTCATTTAATTATTTCTTATTTTAAATTATTTAAATATTTTCTGCTTTATCTTCTTACGTTTTATCCCTAAACTTAGATATTACATAAATAATTTCCCTTTTTTTACTTAAATAATAGATTAAGTAAATATGTGATAATTTTAATCGATTTTTTTTTTGTTGAAAGGTAATTCTCAGCCCCCCCAAAAAAAATTTTTTTACTTGCCTCATAGGGTTCTTTACAATTCTGTAAAATTAAAAATTTTACTGATCCCGTCATATGACGGGCTATATGCTAGTATATAAATTAACTTATAACTTTAACGTGTAATTTTACACGTTAACCCTCTAAGCGGTTTGCACGTACAATTCCGCCAAACCTATGATGTCTTCAAAGCCGTTGCCATGTACAATTTTCGACCTCAAAAAGCGTTCCGAAAATGGATGTAATATACATTTCTGCCAGTGCTTTTCTCCATGCAATTTTGCGGTAGGAGGGTCAGGTCGATTGTTTAGGAACTGCACCCCTCTTTGACTAACATTTATTGAGGGATGCACCCCTACTCCCTCAGGCACAAAGACACTGATAGATTTTCATGGCTTTGTAAATCTCTATTTCGAAGTACTTCGTTTGCGGTAACAGATGTATCTGTAATTGCACCACTTAAATATCTTGGATGACTTTCGCAAAAAAATATAAATAAGTCTCTGAAAGAATATTTTTATTTGTGCTTTTCGAATCCATTATTTCTTATGGGATGGTCTTCGAGACTTTAAGAGCTTTATATGTATTAAAAACTAATAATTTATAATATCTATATATCTATAACCGGACGACCGGTCGACCTGACCCTCCTACCGCAAAAAACTAAAGTGACAATAACGAGGGTGGGTTTCCCATATTCCATTCTAATCGACTAAGGGTGAAGTAAAAAATCATAGAACACTTTGGCCACTGACACAGTAAACCTTTAGCGAATTTTTTGGAGACATTTTTCCTCGATGTGTTCCACTTGGAGGGTTAAAGTTATAAGTTGAAATTATTATATTAATTCTGCATCTAGGGATATTTACTAATGCAAATTACAGCAAACTAATTTCTTACAGTGCTTTCATTCCCCTTTTAAAATATTTTTGAAAAAGAAATAGAATCTCAACCGATGAAACACTAGACATTGATCACTTCGAGGGTTTTTTTTTTTTTTTTTTTTTCAAGAATGAGTGGCGTTTGGGGCTTTGTAATTTTTTTTGAAAATCAGAACGTGAATTATTTCACATTTTTAGAAAAAAAAGATTTGAAATGTTTTATTTGGTTTATTGAATACTCTTAATTTTGGTTCAGGTCATTCATAATTATTATTGACCACCAAGTAAAAATAAATAAAAAAAAACTCTAAAAATCTACCCTAGCAGCGAGTACTGTTTTCTGTAGCGTTACCGTTCGTAACTATGTGAGACATTCCTTCAGGGTATTTATCGGATAAAACAGTTAGTGAAGTTTTATGTACCACTCAGGGAAGGAAAAAAGATAGAGTGGTAAATCAATATTGAACAGATTAGTTCTTCAGGAGTAGAATATGTGACATTAATTCTTAGTAATAGGTAACTGGATAGTTCGTTAATAGGCTTATTATTTCATAATGTAAATCTGCATGTGTCGTCTTAACTCTTTAAAATAATTAAAACTATTAGATGAAAACATTATAAAATTATTCTTTATAATTATTCCAACTCAGCTAAACAATCAGGTTTGTTTTACATAAACGAATGATTTGAATTCAAAAAATATATTTTTAACACTTTATTTCATAATTTTATCTATCAAGATTTCAATTAACAATGAAACTTTTAGATTTAAATTATTTTAAAACAGGAATTCATTAATAAAAAAAGGCTATTTTAAGGGCGTTATTATTAGTTGAATGCTAAGGAAAGTTGCAGCTAATATTTTGTTTCATAAAGAGTATAATTATTCTAGGACCTGTTGCTTAAAGGCGGACAGTAACAACTAAATATATACTATGGCAACACTTAAAGAAGTTTTAAGAATGATGGACACTAATCTTTCGGTGCCAGTAAGTAACGTCTTAAATGTTCAGTTATAATCCAATAAAAGTTTAATTATTTTTTCTCGTAACAATTATGTTTCTCCTGACAACATTAGATTTAGAGAACCAAGTATTTTAAAATGCAATATAAACAAAGTGTCATTTTTAACTTTTTGTCTAGATTTTATAATTTAGATATTCAAAAAGTAGATAATGATTGCATAAAATATACTTTTTATGTTTAAGAAATTAAATCATGCAATCAAAATGTACGATATATTTAAATTAATAACTTCATTAAAATATTTTATTACTCTAATGTGAAAATTATATCTCAGATATATATCACATCATAAATATAATTTATTTTTAATAACTCGCTGTAATTAATAATTTGAAATTGAATCATAGAAAATTATTCAATTTAATAAACCGTAAATAAGCATTGTGTAGAAAATAATGTTGTTTAAAACAAGATCTTCAGTTCTATTCATTAATGATCAATAATTCTACTTTTTATTTATTAATGTATTATTAATTAGTGAACACAATTCTGAAACTAT
>CM063502.1:140695320-140702820 GCA_032207245.1 Pardosa pseudoannulata | reverse complement strand
GACTTTAAAAGATCATTAATATTTTACTCCAGTAGATAATCCCTATAACTCTAAATTACTAATGAAAATATGTCATATCATTCCCTAAAATTATAGCTTCTGGTGCTGATTTAGTATGCTAATATTGGTCTAGGTTGATACAACTGCTATATTTAATACGAAGATTATGCAAACAGTATTTCCTTCTTAATCACAAAGATTAGGAAACATAACTTCAGAAAAAATGAAATAATATGATATTAATTTCTCAATATATAATACGGACATTTTGAATTTAAATATAGCTATACCTTTACATTATATTCAGTATTTGACTTCTTTAAATTATATGTTAATTTTCTTTCAGAAAGTAAATGAGAACAAGCATTTTGCAGCTATGATAGTTAGAATTGTTTACAGAATTATTTTAATTTATTATTAATATAACAACACTTTACAAATAATGCAGTAAACCTATAATCCAATGCTTGCTATTTTGTAAAGGTATGAGATCTAGAAAATCGTGAATAGTACGAAATATTGATCATAGATATTTAACAGACTATAATAATTAGAACTATAAGATAGTCTGAATGCTCAAGAGAGTTACATCAAAAGCAATCACGTGTTCCAGGCACCAAGCACAGGAGTAGAACAGATTTCGCCAAAATGAACAATTACTGATCCAAACCTTCGGATATATATCATCCCCGGCAGAATTGATTGTTTGTCCTTAATGTTGGGGAAAGGAGGCAATTTCATGAGACGATTAGTTCTTTTACGCTATATTATAAAAATGAAGGTTTGAAATCCATTAATGAAAATTCATAATGACTATCAATCAAATTGAAAGAAACTCAAAATATCACATGTCGTTATAAACAAATTCATTTTACACACATACAAATGTGGTTGGAACATATTGCATTCTATGTAATTCACATTATAGTTTTATGGTATATTTTTAATGTAAAAACTAGTCAAAACGAGAAGAATATATTTGTAAAATATATCTAATTTTAGTTTTAAAATTATAAATAAACAATTGTTAAAAATGTATACAGAATTTTTTTTAGAAATAAATTTATTACAATGGATTAAAAATTTGTGAATTAATCACAACTATAAAATGCACTTTAAGAGGCGAAAGCTATTTTCTACGTTTAAAGTCATATAAGAAAATTTTAAACAATCTACACTTTACGTACTGTTTCACAAAAAAAAAATTGTACCTGATTTTACAAACGAAAATCCCCTAGGCGTATGATATTAAGTATATAATGTTAATAATCCAAAAATTAAAAATGAAATAATAACAAATTATTTTGATATAAAAAAAATAATTTTAAACGTTTTTGAGTTATAATAAGTTTTAAACAAGAAATCAAAAGAATATTGAGCTTATATAAATTGAAAGCAGAAACATTTGAGTAAACTAAAATATTAATACTAGATGGAGTATTCAAGTAAAAAAATCAAATATTATACTAAGATCATTGTTAACTTCCCTATGTTAGAAAAAAAGCTTAAACTGCTAAATCGAATTTTTTTTTAAATCTAGAATATAAATTTCTATATAAAATAATTAATTAATATAGTAGCATGCCCACACACACTTCTAAATATATTTATAACGAGCCAAATAACCGTACTACATTTAAAAATGATATTACATAGTGTGTAAAGAAAGCCCGCTTCCTTTATCGAAAAATGAAGCTATAAACGGGTTTAACTATCCATCAGCAGAAACGGGCTAGAATTATCTGAGTGTAAAGCGTAGAAAGAAGCAAAACTAGAAAGCTATTAACTTTTAACTCTGACACATTAATGGATACGAGAAAAGACTTAACTTTAGACGAACAAAATTTGACAGGTTTTCTGTATTAACAAAGAATTCTCTAAAGGTAAAGAAAGTTTATTCAATTATTAAGAGAAATGAAGGCCGAATATGATCTTGTAAATATCGGTAAATGGGAGAGTAAAAGGTAATTGTTTTGACATTCAATATAAACTTGAATGAAGAAATAGAAATCTATGAGCCCTTAACAAAAGAAAAGATTTCCAGATTTAAAAAAGCATTACAATGTAGAATTTTCTGTAGACGATAAAAACTCTTAATAAAAATTAATTTCTCTGGTGAAGATTAGTGTTAATATTTTTATGTTAACTAAGCAATATTAATATAACTAAGCAGTATTAATTTGTTCCCATTGACATGGTATATCACTTAATATATTATTAAGTTTATGTATTATTGTGTAAAAGTGAACAATTTAACAACATGGTTTTTGCTGACTTTAACAATAATTATTTTACACTAAATGCTCTAAATTGGTTATTTTAAGATATTTTCAATTTCCTGCCCTTTATTTCAACATATAAGTGATTATCAAAGTTGAATGTTTACATTTTTACTTTCCTAAACTAATTTAAAATATACTATAGAAAAATGTCATAGATCTACTTTATTAAAATAATGAGAGAAGCACATAGAACAGCCAACAACTGCCATTTTGATTCTCCGAAGAAAAAAATAACTGATGTGTACTCCACATAACTCCCTTATGCACCTATTATATTATACTTCTTTATTTTATTTTGAGTGATGTAACATCAGAAACATCTGTCTCCCATTTTCTATCATTTTAAATAGATTTCGTTTCTCAAAGTCACCGAGTTGCAAATAGAACTCAAGTACTGCTCTCTGGAGCAGACCCGAAGCATTAATATCCGTTATATTAAAACATTTCATTGCATAGATACTCCATTCTAAATCAGAAAATTTCTCGATTACAATACATATTTTACTCCGTAGCAGTCAGTAATAAACAATAAAAGTTATTCTCCCCAATTAATATTTTTTTTTCCAAAAATGGACTTTACAGCATTGTTTCATATGTTAAAAAGCATTGTTATAAATGCATATAAATACGCCGTATTCAGTGAGTTGCATTTCGGTATTTTCGGTATTCAATGCCAATGGCAGCTAGTTGTTTTAATAGTGCTAAATACAAACTATTAATATTTTGAATTATGCACAACTTAATTCTGTGCTAAAAATTCAAATCTTCCGTATTATAAAAAGTGAAAATAGCATTCAAAAAAGTAGGAACAAAATTTCTTTCTATAACAGCTTTAAAAATAAAATTTAAGCATTTTGTAGATAATCGCTTATCGGATATGTCCTACAACGTTAATAAAGTTCTACTGATATTTTTTGTTATATAAAATACAGATTCCAATTAAAAGCGTGAAGTGAAGAATGCACGTTTTAATTTTCACATTGCAAATAAGTGTTTTCTATTTTTTTATAAGACTCATGTAATTAAAGTTAAAAAAAAATTCAAAACCTTCAAGTGTTTAAACCTATATTTTCTTTGTCATTTGAAATGTCATGAAATTATTTTAAATACAATAGAATTACTGTTAATGTAATTATATTTAATTTAATAAAACCCAAAGTAATATAAACATTTTAAAATCTAAATACTCCTCCCTATTAAAATATAAAGTGTAATAACACTTTTACATGTCCCTTGTTGAGAAAAAAACATTTCAGCATGTTGCTATAGAAATAAATTTTGCCACATAGTTTCTCTATCAACTAATGTTTTGCATATATTGCGAACGGTTTAATTTTTGTGTAATATTATGAAATTCCATCCTGATTTCCATAAACAATCTTGAATATCATTCTTATTTGGAAAAGAAGTAATACGATATAGAGTAGATTCTTACTTCCAACAATGCAAAACAATTAAAAGAATAAATTGTTATTTCTCTGCTTGAAATAATTACCTCATTTTCACGAGTGTTGCTCTTTTGTTTCGTGTTCTGAAGTATATGTTACTAATTATGGTTCGGGGAAAATTCATTTCTTGCTTGATTCGCTAATGCTTGGAAAATTTATTAGTTTGCACAAAATAGAAATCACCTCTGAGATATTTTTTTAAATCTAGGTAAACGAAAGTGTAGGGAATTATTCTTTTGATTTTAAATGTGCGAAAATATATTATAGACTATCTTTCATTTTAAAAACATTTAGTTATTCATCTTAGTAACTGTAAACATAAATTTAAATAAATAGAATCTTCCCATACTTTCATTTATAAATTATCTGTGAAACCAGTTTGTTTATATATCATGTGATCTTAATTAAACCTGATTTGGTAAGATTACTCTGAAACTGTTAATAAATACTGATTTAATCATGCATTTATAGAGAGACACTTTACAGGTTGTGGTGAAAAAAACTAGCTCGCGTTAGAGAAAAAATGCTTTTAAAGACATGCAATAACAGGTGGACTGAAAAGTTCATAGGCTGACATATAGATGGCACTACTAGTATTAAATCCATATGATTTTCAGTTAGTCCTAACCTATGAAAGACATGTGTATAAATTTGTGAAATATATTATTTTGAGTGAAGCAACTTTTGTTAGTTTGAAAAAAATGGATAATAAGGAATTTTGAGTGTTAATAAAGTATTGGTTTTTAACTAAAAAAATATTGTTGAAGGCATGATTTTGCTTGATAAATATTACTCGGACTCTGCACCAGGAAAATCAACCGTTGAACCGTTGACAAAGTTTGGTAAGTTTAAACGACGAGAAATGAACACCGGGGACGATGGACACAGTGAACGCCCCAAAGCGGTTGTTACCGACTAAAACATCAAAATGTCCACAAAATAATTTTAGATGACCGTAAAGTGAAGTTGATTGAGGTATATGAGACTCTAAAGGTATAAAAGGAGCTTGTTGGACTTCTGTATTTAGGGAGGGCGTGGTATATTATTCATAGACTATCTTGAAAATGGAAAAACCATCAACAGCGACTATTACATAGCGTTATTGGAGCGTTTGAAGGACAAAATCGCGGAAAAATAGCCCCATTTGAAGGAGAAGAAAGTGTTGTTTCATCAAGGCAATGCATCTTGTCACAAATCAGTCAAAACGATGGCAAATTTAGGAATTTAGTTTCTAATTGCTTCCACATGCTTTCCAGATCTGGCCTTCAGTGACTTTTTCCTGTTCTCACACATCAAAGGAATGCTCGCTTAATAAAAAATTAGCGCCGATGAAACAGTAATCGCCGAAACTAAGGCCTATTTTGAGGCTAAAGAAAATTCGTACTATAAAAATGGTATCGAAAAATGGTATGACAGCTAGAATAAAATTAAATTTTATCAAAAAATGTTTTTTTCAATGTTAGCCTACGAACTTTTCAGACCAACTGTTAAATAACTGTAAGCAACAAATCAAAGCATTTAAAACTTTATTTTAACATTTTCAGGTACTATAACTTTTATTTTTACATTTTAAAGCTTTATGATACTACAAAGAAAGTTTACTGTGGTGCTGTAATAAAGAATAATACAGTGTGATATGCATACACAAATAGAATGGATTGAGCGTGAGTTCTGGATTAAAAATGGGTATTGATTGAATAGTATTCTTTCAGCTACTATAGCTGTTAGCTTATAAGAACGCTTATTATCTTTGAAACTGTTTTCTAAAAACCAAAGAAATGTTATTGCAGTTTTCCCTGAATTAGGACATAAAAAATAAATAAAACGTTGCTCAGGGATAAATATCTGCAGGAATTTTGAAATACATGACATCTTGATTCAATTCCAAACAGTTATGTAGCTATCGTAGCTGCATCGAAAGCTTATCAGTTCAGAAGTCGTTTCAAAGGATGTAACGGCCACTGTCGGGCAGTGGCAGACGAATTATCATGGTGTCAGTAAAGACCATATCACACGTCAACATGTATGTGTATTGAAAAAGCAACATATTCAATTTAGGATTCCTTTTCCCTTTGAAGAATGCATGATTTCTCGTGTGAAGGCAAAACATTTTTAACCGATTAAAGGCCTTATTACATTTCAAATGGAACAAAAATAAATAGATTGAATATTTTTTGCTGTAACACAAGAAATCCTCTTGTTCTTGGTCTGATTTTCTGAAAGTGTTTTTGTGATGCAAGAAAAAAATTTCAACCAATTTATTTTGGTTCACTTTGTATTGTTATACGATATTGAAAATATTTCATTCTCACACGAAAAATTCGAATATTTTTCAACAGGAAAAAGAAATACTAAACAGAATCTGTTGCTCTTCAGCAAGTGTATGCGCACGTGTTATAAGGCATTTACGCAAGTGCTGTATTACGTCAAACTACCGAATGGAACAGAGTAATAAATGTAAAAGAAAATAGTAGAATATTTCATTATAAACAATCAGCAGCTATCAGTTAATACCTTTATAGACAAAGGGTTTGGTTATTAAAGCACATTTAATATCAAACGAACTCAAACAATGGTACTAACTTGAACTCTTCCTTTAAACTCAGAACTATAGCTCAATCCACTTGCTTATGCAAATAAGATTGTTTGCTGCTTCACTTGCAGTATTTCATTTATCAGTCTTTGTGCCATCATAACGTTTCAAAATGTAAAAATAACATTTCGAAATGTCCTCATTTTGAATATGTTAACATGAAGCTTAAAATGACTTTTTACCTGCCCGTCATTTAATGCACATATTTTCAAGCTCTTTGGCTATAGCGTGTCTCACCGTGGAAATATTTAAAATAAATTTTTTTGTAATCATTTGGAGCATCCTTTGAAATGTCTACAAGTTTTGATTCAAATCAAATTTGATTCTGATCACTTGGTATTTATATATGAAACATTAACCTATCGATTAAGATGGTATGAATATTATTCAAGATATATATTTGCACTGAAAATAGAGCATGAATGTTTAAGTATATCTGTTCTAGGAGTGTGATTAGATTCAAAGAATACGATGGTACTCAGATCCAAAAGACATTTATTTGCAAGCATTATTAATGCATATTTTTGCATAAGCCCAGCTTTCGTCCTCAGCAGAAATGTTTATATTACACAAAATATTCAAGTTATATCGGTGCATTTTTTTTCTGCTTCAGTATCTTGAATATGAGTAGATATCTACAAAATACGTTCTGCCCTTTAAAGTTAAACAACAGAGTGAATACGTTGTATCAAATGTAATGTAATATGAAGCTTATAAAAGTGCATATAATCAAAATAAAGGTAATGTAAGTAAAATCATTTGATATTGTGTATCATTTGTTGGCTTACTGTGACACTTTAAAAAAGAAATAGTTTCTAGATGACTTCTGGAATATCAATTTTGTTTTGGGTTTTCTCCATCAAGTTTCGTTTTATCATGGCAACTTGAAAAACATGTTTTAATCTTTATAAAATATTGTAGATAAAATATTGGTGTACGATGATGTCACAAACAAACAAAAAGGTAAATAAGAATCTAGCGATTTAAAAATAATCACTCTGTGATCAATATAAATATTTTTAACCTTTAAAACAACTACTGTATTCTCTATAAATTAAAGCATAGGAGATGAGAAAAACCGTTTGCCATCTGCTATCAAACATTAAAAGGTCCATAGAACCATAAAATCTCCAATCCAACCTTTATGGAAAAAGAATCTCCGAAAGAAGTTCCCCCT
>CM063502.1:140652820-140687820 GCA_032207245.1 Pardosa pseudoannulata | reverse complement strand
GAAAGGTAGACATGAAAGGTATCAATAGAATTTAATACTTAAAACTTGTGTTCTATATATTTGTAATTTAGCACTCCATTCCGGAGACAGTAGAATTTATTATACTACCTCATTAAAATTTACTATTTTTGTCAATTAAAACACGAAACAATAACATAAAATAAATATATTCCTCTTTCAACGTTACACATTCTATAGAAAATTGTGAAAAATTCCCTATCATATTATAAACTAAGAAATAAATATTTATGTAATGAAAAACTTAAATTAAATTTAAAAGAGTAATATAATTATTGTAAAATTTATATCTTAATTTACATGTAATTGTATATTATTGGATTAATGAAGCAGACAGAATATCACCATCTTATATATTTTTAAATTTGAGAATAACGGACAATTTACGAAAATGTATGTATTTCACTTATTACACAGACACACACACACACACACACACACACATATATATATATATATATATATATATATATATATATATATATATATATTTATATATATATATATATATATATATATATATATATATATATATATATATATATATATATATATATATATATGTATATATATATATATATGTATATGTATATATATATATATATATATATATATATATATATATATATATATATATATATATATATATATATATAATATATATATATATATATATATATATATATATATATATATATATATATATATATATATATATATATATATATATATATATATATATATATAATATATATATATATATATATATATATATATATATATATATATATATATATATATATATATAATTTTAAACACACTTTTAAGATATCTGAAATTAAGATAAATGTAATTCTATGTGATTGAATTTTAGTAAAAAGGATAAATTAAAGATATAAAATATCAATAGGAAATTACAAATTTGTAACAGGTTATCTTAACAAGTTTTATTTTGAGGATGTTCTCTTATTTAAAATTAAGTGTTGTGTAAATAGAAGTTGACAGGAGCTTTCCAAATGTATTTGAATGAAACGATCCCTTTGCATTGTTTAGAGATTTTGAATTGAAATCTGCTTTATGTTGCATAGTATTGTAGTTCATTTTTCCGGTGATAATAGGAAATAGTGTTCAAACTGGAAAATGATCAAATTCTGTATCAACGAACTCATAAGTAAAGTATTCTATTTTGTAGCTGCATAATTCTATTCAGTTTCACAGCCATTTAATGAAATAGAATTTTTACTGCAAACTGTGTGGTATTTTATTAACATGTTCTCACCTTTGTTTAGATATTTCTTAATGCTTCTTGTTAAATGTAAGTTTTGAAAAATTATCAAGGTTTATGATAGACAATATTTTAAACAGCATTGAGTCATATAAAAATAATTAAATAAATTTTTAGTAATATCCATAACGTCTAATCTGCTTACTGCTTTACAAATAAGTTTATTTAGATTAAAATAGTATAAACTTAGTATAAATATTTATATTCCCGAATTACCGAATTATTTAAGTGTTTAAAAAGTAAGCAGTAGTAAGTACCCATTGAGATATACTTCATTGCTTTATAAATTTGGTTTGTTCCTTTTCAGAAACGATACTGTATATCACCATCGTAATAAGCCTTTTTCAAACCATTTCTACAAGTACCTGAAAAAAGGTGGAGTATTTTACAATTTTCTACACAAACTAAATTGTCCACTTCAATAAGAACAAGAAATTCTAAAGCAAAAATGTCTCTCAGAAGGAAACAACTCCTACACGTGCCTAATTTTGTAAGGATAGCAATGCAGGATGTTTCGTAGAATTTTATGCACCGTGCTCACAGGCCTGTCCAATGTTCGAGCAATTCCCCGTACTCTACACGGTCGCACTCATTGTTCGATTAATCCTTCACTGCTGTTGCCACTTCTTCAACGACTATCGAAACATTTTTTTCCTCCCTCTACCACATTGCATATCAAAAGAACCCCTCTTTTCAAAATTCTCACTCATTTTCTCCAGACTATTGGTAGTTATAGGTCCAACGTATTTTTTAGTATCCCTGAGTGTCCGGAATTTCTGCAGATCTATTGGTGCACAGTCATTGTTCTTGTAAAAAATCTTTACAAGCAGAGAGTGCTCCATATTTCAGACAGTCATGGCGAACTTCTTAGACCCAAAATGAGGATAAACTGTGTACACGGTATTTTTATAACAACTGAAATGAGTCGTACGCATTACAGTTTTTTTTATTTATTGACTCTTTCAGGCCCATCTGTTGCTAAAATTTAGAACTATAGTTTTGTTTATGCCATACCTTTTCGTCTTTCTTCAATCATATTCCGTTCAAATTTGATGTCATTCTGATCAGTCCTTCCTCTATTACAGCCCTTTGAATCTTTAAATTTAAATATAATCACCCTTTATATATATATATATATATATATATATATATATATATATATATATATATATATATATATATATATATATATATATATATATATATATATATATATATATATATATATATATATATATATATATATATATATATATATATATATATATATATATATATATATATATATATATATATATATATATATATATATATATATATATATATATATATATATATATATATATATATATATATATATATATATATATATATATATATATATATATATATTTATATACCGAGAGAGAGAGGGAGCGAGTGAAGATAGTAAACTAGAAATTACTTAGATATGGGTTACTACAACTTACGTTTCTGAATTAATATGCGTAAATATCTGTACAGTATCAAATATTTGCCCACATATAAATGTAAGTAGTTCAACAAGAAAAGTAATGTACAACAGCTTTCCCATGTACGTTTGTTTTCTGTAATATTGAGAATATATTATCTCAATATTATATAATTAATAATTATATAACATTGAGGGCGAATTACCTAAACCAGATGGCTGTAGCACTTTGGCATGAACAACAATATTGTTACATATAAACATACAATGTACTTATGTGCTCATTTATTGAGATAGACTATATTCTCCATCATTTCTTTTCCTTATGATTATTAAAAATATGTACACAAAATATGATACATTTCTAATTTAAAGAAATTGAAAATAGAGCAGTGGTAACAGGATAAACCTTGAATAAATACAAGATCTGTATTTTACAACAGAACATTGGCAAAACATGAATAGTAGAACCAATAATAAACGCTTATTTAGTAAAAAATTATCCGATAAAAATTGTGATAGTTTTATTTATACATTTTAAGGAAAGTATGCATAAATATGTTATTCCTTCAATGTCACAAATTATAATCTAGTAAATGAGCATTCGTAAAAAGAAATTTCTTTTAAGCAAAACAATCTGGGCCAGAGACATAGAAAAGATCTGAAATGTATTTGCAAATAGAAGAAAATAATTTCATTTTCTTTGAAAACTTCACCGAGGAAACAAATATGAAGAGCAGAGCCTTCTTTCCTCACACATAAACTAGAAAAAAGATATTTTATAAATCACGCTTTGAAATCAACTTTTAAAAGGAAATATCTTGAAACTTCATTTTTACTACAAAATGGAATTTCAATGATCTATAAATTTCTGGTAAATCATGAATGATACCAAGTTTTTAAAATCTTTGCTTTGTGAAAAAGTTTTGATTTGGAACTAACGGATATGATTTTTTATTTAAGGTATTATACGGGAAAATAAATTTCTCACCTCAGAGAAAAAACATTTTATAAAAGAAAAGTATTTCACTCTAGAATTTTTAATTATGTTTTCCGAAATATTGTGGAAGTATGAAGTTTTCTTAAAAGACTTTTAAGACCAGATGCTTCCTTATGAAATTAAGAAAACTTTTCGATATCTCACATTTTTACATTACATTTAAAAGCAATAAACACGAAAATTTATTTATTGCAATTTTTAAAAAATAATCAGATTTAAACATGCAATAATTTCTTAAATATTGAAGTGCATAAAAGTGCCTTGTGGATACTTTCGTAAAAGTTTTTAATTTTTTACATAAATACATAATTTACTTCAATTTAAAAGACAAAATAAAATTTATATGCTATTTTATATCGTTAAATAAATTTCTAATAAATGTTTTAAATATTTTCAGAGTCAAACTAGTATTTATAAAAGAAATAAAAATTTTGTAATATCATGAAATTAATATGGAAAAGGTTTAAATTATAAAAAGGAAAAACCTTGCAGATCTTCTGAAATACAGTTAATTAAAAATATAGATTAAACGAAATTAACTGTTTTGAATTAAATATCACACTAAATTAAATTTTATTCTCAAATTTACACAAAATTATGTCAATTGTTAAAAAATTCTTGATAGTAATTAATAATAAATTAATAAGATTAAAACCATAACTTTTACAAATATTAATTTGCTTTCATTTCAACTTATTTAAAAAACCATTAACTTAGAGGTATTTAATCTTCTCTCATTAAAATATTTCTCACATAGTTTATAACTTTTATATAAATATTTCGTCATACTGTTTTATTTTAGAGTAAATAGCATAAGTTCATACATTTTGTTAAGTGATATCCGACAAAAAAATTGCTAATTTCATCGTTTGATGTATGATCAAAGTAGAAAAAGAAATAGAATGATTCCACAATATAGTTTGTATCAATAACATAAAAACGTAACTAATGAATAAAATTATCTACTTTATTTCTTTCACTTAAGGTGCATTAAAATATTTAATATCTAATATTCCAGATTAACATAACTATAAAAATAAAGTGCTTCTATATTAATAGTTTTCTTTTAATTTCACTTCTAAATAACACTTCTAATTTTTCTCAAATGACCCATTTTTTAGTTACAAAGTAAATTTGAATAGGAAAGTACTATATAATTTTAGAAGAAAAGTCAGTAACAGATAATTTATTTAAATGATATTGGCTATAATTAAACAATTACAGTAATCTAAATAATATACATAATTTGTAAAATTCTTATTAAATACAAGATATACTGCAGGTATTTAGCAATATGTGAATATTTTGTTTATATCTATTTTCTGAAAAGAAACATGTCTTTACAGATATTTGACAAAACTCGTTCCAATTTAGCTGTCAACCTGTTGTGATTATACTTAAAATATGCTTCTTTATCAAAAATGTTTAAAAAAATAAGAATCAGAATGCTAATACTTTGGAAACATGGTTATTTTTTGGAAAAATATAAATAGAATCACAGATCAAAGATTTTTAATCAAAAATGTGACAAACAGTATCTAAAATTTTTACAGAAAAAATTTTAATCCCACATTTAGAAAATTAATTTTTCACTACAAAAACAAAAATATTTGTAATTAATATCAAATCGAAAAATAAAAACAGTGGCATTATAATTGTATGAGGTTAATTCCAAAATTTTCTTAAATTAGAAACAGCAAAACCCCAAACAGTCTGTAAAGTAACTGAGTACACAAAGTTTAAGTCAATATTATATTCTTTTACTTTTCTCTTTCTCCTAACAGTACAATATTAAACTATTGTACCTTTTCCATTTCTGAAATATTTTTATCTTGTTAAAAACTGAACAGCGCCATCACATTTGCCTTAATTTTTGTTGCTTGATAATTGGGTTTTCAGATGAATGATCTGAGTAAATATGGCACTAAACTTCCTCCTGACGATAGTTAATGATTGAACGTTTCCTTGTAGTCTGTAGTTTCTTTTACTTTCATGCGTATGGTGCAAGTCTGTATAGACTTGTATTTGGAGGATATTTGGAGAGCAAGCAGCTAGGCGACTAAATTATGTGTAACATTCAGCGTGTAATAAACTGCAAGTTTCTCAAGTTATTGAAAATTATTTTACTTTATTAAGTAAGGGTGATGTTTTAGTCGTTTCGCATTTGTTTGCTTTAATGTTCCTTAAGAACGTTATAATTTAGTCATACATTCTCGCTAATGATTACAACAAAAGTTATCAGAAAAAAGATTAAATTAGTAAAATGTCTTGTTGAGTGAGTCCTTATAACATGATATTAAGTCCTAGTTAGCAATCGAACTCAATACAAATGTGTTAAGTACGTGCATTGTTGCTAAAACCATTAGGTGGAAATTTGAAAACTCTTGTTAATATAACGCTGAAATTAATATTTTAGAAAGAGATAGGATAATTTCCCATGAATTAAAAATATTTATATATATACATACATACATACATACATACATATATATATATATATAAATATATATATATATATATATATATATATATATATATATATATATATATATATATATATATATATATATATATATATATATATATATATATATATATGTATATATATATATATATATATGTATATATATGTATATATATATATATATATATATATATATATATATATATATATATATATATATATATATATGTTTATATATATATATATATATATATATATATATATATATATATATATATATATATATATATATATATATATATATATATATATATATATATATATATATATATATATATATATATATATATGTGGGGGGGTGTATGTGGGTGTGTATGTATGTATGTACGTATGTATATACACACACATATATAGATTGTTTAAAAATTGACCGGTATATATGCAAAATCAATAAAAAACTAATTGGCAGTGAAAGAAATACACCGTTTTATGCAATTTGCTTGGGACAACAGTAAATTTTCAGACAATATAATAGTTGGAAAAAGCTACAATTTTCAACAACAGATGGCGGTTTGAAAGGTATAGAAGAAAGCGCAGTCTGTGAGTTCGCGAATCTTTCTACGGTAAGCGTATGCTGTTTACAGATTGCAAGTTTGCTGTAAAATAATGGTTTATTCTTTAGAAAAGAAGATTGCCCGGCCTGAGACTTCCACATGGGTTTCTGATAATTCCGTTCTGAGACCACGCCATATTATAGTTACGCATGGTTAATATGTGGAAAATATAGTAGAGGTTTTCAGTTTACAGTGCCATCTGTTGTGAAATAGTGTAACTAATTTTGAAAGTGTGTGTACCTGATAAATTACTGTTCTAAGAAGCATATTGCAATAAACGGTGTATTTTTATCGCTATCCGTTTCGTTTTTATTCATTTTTCAAATATACCGGTATAATAAACACTCTGTATATAGTTACATACATACACACACACATATTATGTAAATATATAATCCCTTATTCTCGTTTATTATCTCTGGTTGCTTGTGTCTCAATACTCGATATAAAATAATAATTCTTTATAACGCACATCATTAGGTAATTTAAAAATTTTATAAAATTTCTTTTCTACAAAATTCTCCATTAAATCGATCTTAAGTAAATTTAGATTTACTAAAATTTTAAAAAATAATCGGAAATGGGCAATGCATAAATTAAATTGAAAATAAGCTGTTTTAAAAATCAATTTATTATAAGCGTTAAAATTAAATATTATTTTTATCTATGAAAGAAAAGACTACAAATTGCATTACATTATCTGAAAACACTTTATAAGAAAGAAATAACGCGGTAAATAAGGTTATAAAGATGAAAAAGTATGTGGATTTTTATAACAGAAAATAAATAGCATTAGATACACAAAGCTTTGAGGCTAAAAAACGATTTCCTTTTATGTTATCCCCACATTTTGTTTACTATGTTCGACAAATATTGCTATTAAGTACAACCTAATACAACTTCTTACATCATCTCCTGATTTCACTCTATAATGCTGAAATCGACCAAGCTGATTAAAGCCATAATACGTAAAGTTTCCAATAAATGATTTGATCAAAATGATTTGTTCTAAGTTAAAATAATATAGTTTATTTGATTCCTTCTTAAAGTCATATTACGTCTTAAAACCACTTTTGGATTTGGTATTCAATGGATAATTTTGAATCACTGATGCGATAAGAAAATAATACATCTTCAAATAATTGATTCAAAAACGTCCAAATTAAAGTTTTTTTTTATATTGAAGCATCCCCAGAGCATCATGGTTGGAATTTCTATTAGAGATTTTTATAAATATTAAAAGTTGTAATATATATATCATTGGTAGATTTAGAAATAAAGACTTCTAGAGAAAATAACCTGGTTTAATAACTACACACTACCGTATTTTTATCAAATCAATACCATCTTTTTAATGTGATTAAAAAACTAATTATAAAATTAAATGAAGTTTTCAAAATTATAGTGCAGTCTATCCAAAGTTAATTTCCTTTTTTATATTACTGCTTATATTTCCTAGATACCATCAGAAATTCAAAATACAATTCATTGAATCAGAAAGAAATGTGATTCTAAAATGCAAGTCAATTACCGTGGCAATTAATTGATAAAAAAAATAAAAGTTTATTTGTATATGCATCAAAAGTTTTATTAGCTTTGACGTTTTTTTAATCAGAATTACGTACATATACAAGTAATTTAGCTGGCGTCAATGGAAAGACAAACAGGTGTTTAAAATGAGGTAATTAATTCAGGAAAAAATTACCCTCTCAAAAATCAGGTGAGAGAGAACCGTTAGTTTGCTTAAATAACGAGAATAAATTTTTAAAAATCACGAATTTAACCTATGTTCATGTGCTTTTGGTTCTTCGCAAATGACCCTGAACTATTTTCTTTCTCCAGAGTTGGATGATTAAATGCTGTCATTATACCATCAAGTAGTGATAGAATAAATTGTTAGCGAAGACGATTAAATATGATAATATGTTCATAAACAAAATTTTTGTCTCTGATAATTACCAAAAATATCAAATTTATACGGGTAAACTAAGTCATGGTTCGAACAATAAAATGGTGTTTATAAAATTATATGTTTTATGAACAATTATCTACATATCACAACTTAACATACCGTATCAAAGTATAATACATGTTTCAAGCATCTCAAATTTCACTACACAGATATTAAAATAATAATTTAGTCGTTTAGTCAAAGTCGTTTAACGGCTAACCGCTATTAACCCATGGCGCCAACCAATGGTGGGACGTGAATTATCCGTTTAAACAGAGATTAATCGTGGTTAGTAGTTATAAAAAATTTTGAGAGACAGGGCCTTAAGGTATTGGTAATCCTTTCTTTTAACGTACAGTTCAACAATCGTACCATAATGAGACCAATAATGAAGTATTGTGTACTAAAACTGATCCTTGGTGTGCGATTCACTATATTTACTAAAAATTAACTACGTAACTTTTTTCAAATAAAGATTATCTGATAAGCATATGATGTTTCAGCTCTTCTCTCTAATATCAAAAAGCATTTAAGTCAATACATTTTCTGTTTGATGATTGTATTTATATGTTAGAACATTATTCATATCAATAGTTTCACTGAATATCAATGTGGTTTGAAGATACCTGAAAGGTGCTAAAAGTCTCAAATGCAAGTTCAAATGTTTGAAGAAGAAATTCACATAAATTGTAATTGACAACTATGTTATGAATTGTAAAGTAATCAGATTTGTTTTAGCGTTAAACATAACTTTTACTTCAAAAGCAGGTGAAAATAACAATATTCTGTATTGTAAATTCAAAAATAATTTACCCGTTAAAGAAACCTTGTGTGCAGAAGCACTATTTCCCATTTTCCTCGCAAAATATGTTAGCAAAAGATACTTGATTAATTTATAAAAAGTTAGGTTTAAATGCACTTTAAGAATGTAAAAAAAATATCAGAACTGATATTTAGAAAAATATTTTTCTCCTAATATATTTAGAGATTTTATATCTTTTAAATGTTAGCAAATTGTACATATTTATTTGTACTTGTTTTGTTAATAGTTACAATTAAAATTTTAACTATATAAATCTCAAATAAATTGTCTAATAAAATTTATGTCATTTTTATTTGTAGAGAATTGTATTTTTTTTAATGAAAATTAATAGCAAAAACAGTACTGGAAATAAAAAAAAAAAATAAATTTCCAAAACTAGGTTTGAACCCGATCCAGCAGTATAAAAATCATGTCTTTACTTACCAAATAACTAACGCATATCTAAAGAGTTAAAAAAAGGCGAAATACAACAGTTCGAGAATTTATAGAAATTTTGGGCGTTTTTATTAACGATTGTTTTATATATATATATAAAGTGCATTTCCTCATTGCTCCGGAATTTTTTCCTTTTAACACTTTATTTTGTTTAAGTCAGTATTATACGAGATCTTTAATACTGACTTACGCAAAAAACTACAGACATATAATTATTTATATTTCATACTCTAACCCGTAATTCCTATGTTTATTAATATCAATAAGTTTTTTGCTATTTAAAGAAATAGGAAAAATGAAATGTAAGGAAGCTTATTCATTAAGTATTTACTTGAACTAAAAAGAAATTTGGCTACATCGTTCTATCACATCCATGATATTATATTATGAACTATATCAAAGTGGCAATATATTATCGATCAACGTTTAACAGATGGTAAAAACAGATCCGAACATGATGGGTGTTTTCTTGTGTTAACCCTCCTGTCACAAGAGATGAACATTGTGAAGATCAACGAGCCAATGTTATTACATCTATTAGTATTGAAATTTGATCTACGAAGTAGATAGAATTGCAGCATCCTATAATGTAGACTGACTTAAGTGGAGTTATGTCAGAATTTGTTACAGATGGCGAGTAATAAATATATTACAGATATAAAAATCATTATTATTTAATAATGTTTAGCCTGCTAATATTTTCTATGGTGTTTATACATTTTTCTAATTCATATTTTACAGAGTATATTATGAAACTACTCATTGAAAAGCGCAATACACAATTTGCACAATAGTTTATAATTTTATGAAATGTTATCTTTATTAACGCATACAGTAAATTTTTTTATTATATAAACATAAAATAGTTGTTTCCTGTTCACTGACAATTATCAAGAGTATAACTACAAACTCCCAATAACTTAAGTTAATATTTCAGCAGATTTGTATAAGAAAATAAAACACCTAGAAGAGAAGTATTAACGATCTTCCAATAAGAACATCTTTATCTTTTGTAATTTTTTAGTTTTTCTTAAATATTCAGCTGCAATTTAAATGCTGGTGACAAATATAACATATGTTACTGCTAATATTTTGATATTGTCATCCCATTATTTTCCATAAATCGCCTTTAAAATCTTTCTCAAATTATCCTGACTCCCCCCTATTAAGTGTAGCATAAATTTAAAAATATGATCTAAATTACTCATTCAGTGTAAATAGAAGACTTAAATTGATTCCACATGCCATGGCAGATGTAGTATAGGACAGTATTCATTGAGAAAACACAAGGAGCATTCTAATTAAAATAAAATCTTTGTTTACTTTTTGTGGATAAAGACTTTTTCCCTTTTCTTATCTATTTTAATTACGGGAAATTAAATTGCCTTGCATGAATTAAATCGAACATTAAGGGAAATATTTATGAAATTAAATTTTAAGTCGATTTTCTTTATTGATCATCAGAAAATGAATAATGATTCATTATGGTTTTGAGAGTGATATTTCATTTAACCATTGGAAGGCAAGAAATCTATAGGTAAAATTGAGTTCATTTAAGAATGCATATGTTAAACCAAATGGTAGAGTTTTATTTAAAGACACAGTTTTATAAAAGTATATTTTCTTGGAGTTTTACGTAGAAGAATGTATGCTCAAAAACTGTATCTAACACTTAATTTAGTTCAAAATACTGGCCATACTTTTTATATAGTGCATACATAAGAATAATATTTTATCAGCATTTTAAAAACAAATATTCATATTATTAATTATAAATCCGCTACAATTTGGAAAGGTGTTATATAATGAAATATATGACAAACCAATCAAGTTACATCAGAATTTGTTAAGAGCAAGTAATAATTATTAATTATAAATCCACTACAATTTGATAATATGTTATATAATAAAATATATAACAAACGAATCAATTTATGTCAGAATTTGTTACAGCAAGGGATAAATGTATACAGGTATAAAAATCATTATTATTTATAAAATGTTATATAAAATATTGTAATAGTATATAAAATATTATATAATAAAATATATAACATAAAGAATATAATTTTAAAAAATCGAATTAATTTCGTTTGTGAAGAACATTGTGGTGTATAATTTTCCAGTACGAGGAATTATTAGTTTTGGACTTAGAGCGTTTTCGAATTGCTATGAATGTCTGTGACAGCAGTGGGGTTCAAAACCACGGAGACCGGTACAAAAAGGCAGTAATATACTCTTCAGATAATCGATTTGCTAAAATAAGAAGTGAATAAAATAATCTTTAAAACTCTAGATTCGTAATAGGATTAGCTATATTGTTATAAATATTTCATGAAAGAATAACGGGGAATATTAAGGTGATGATTGCAGCTAAAATTAAGTGTTTTAAATATTTAATTACTTCAAAAAAGTAACATTTATAACAAGGTCGTTAGCTAAATCTATAGCTGATATATTATTTAGAAAAACATGTTTTAAGTTGATGATCCTCTTATAGAAACGCGTTTCATTCCTATTATTTATGTTAGTGTGATCTTATTTATTTAGATACAGTTTTCAAGCTTTTGTTTAGACTTAAGTAATTTTTGAATAGTTACACAATAATCTGTGTTTTATATTTATTTGAAAACGATAATTATTTTATAATTTCTAGAGAAAGTTCTAGTAATATCAAATTACTTCTGGTTAATAAATTACACTTTTTATACACCACATATTCTAATGATTTACTATTCATATTAAAGAGAGAATTTCGTAAATCATTCACTGTACAACAAAATAATATGCTGGCAAATCAGGACAAAGTTCCTTCGCTGAGCCATTTCTCCTAAGTCGTAATACTGATAACAATGCGAAAACAAGAACAGTTGTTAGCTTTTCCAGTTTTATTGTAACAAGTACAAAGGGGTTTATTTTCCACTAATTAAATGTAAAGATGGTTAAAAGGATAATGCTTTTGGATTGACATGCGGAATACATCTATTTTCTATACTATACACATTAGCATATTTTAGCATATACTAATGCATCACCAAATAAAGCAAAATATTAAATAAATACCAGATAAAAGCACCTATTTCAAATTATAATAAAATATATATCAAATTGTTTGCTTTATATATCCTGCAACCGAACAAAATACAAATGCTCTATCTTCTTTAGATTTAATGTTAAAATAGTCTCATAAACATTGATATTATCAGTTATAGTATACTAGAGTCGTTTATTAAAAACGACTCTAGTATACTGTAACTGATTCGTTACTTAACGTTCGTATAATTAACGTACTTATAAGTAACGTTTTATAACTTAACGTACGTTTGTATCCAATACTTAACGTTCGTATTAATTATTGACACATGTTATTTAAATATTACAAAGGCAGTTAGATTTTTTACTAGAGATAAATAAGTTTTTAAAACATTTAGACATTTTTTTCTCTGAAATTTTCATTTCCTAATTCATACCTGATAAAGTCTTTTTAGATTTTCAGCACTGCTTTACTATTTTTACTCATTAGTTCTGAGTTAGTATAAGTAAAGTGTAAAAATAAAATTAAAAATAAACCTACGTAATTAAAACTAATATTTTATACAAAAATAATAACTACATAACATTTAAAAAAGATAAACTTTAAATTGTATGACAAATATAGAAATAAGAACAAAAATAAAAGTCGTAAAAGCTTATAGTAAAATTACATTGCTTTCTATATTTATGTACAACTTCGAAAAGAAAAAAAAAATGTTTAGTGTTAATTTTTACCAGAAAAATATACTTTTCTAATAAAAATATACAAAAGATTTTTATCAAACAACATTATTAGCATTATTAAACATTGTTCGTAAGCATATAATTACATGTCTTTAAGCGAACAAGAATAAAAAATCACAATCTCGAATAAAATATATTTTATAAATTTTGTTATTGTTATAGATGCAGAAACATGCATTGTAAAAATAGGGAACAATTAGAATAAGGTAATAAAAATTTCTCGCTGTATTTACTCTTTATTCACAGACTTTTTCTCACTACTGACTAAATATATAAAATACTGTAATTTATAAATCCTATCTAAAAGAGAAATTTTGAAAATCTTTATTTTCCAAATATTTGTTTAAACTCATTAATTGAAAGCTTTTCTTTGTAGGAATAGTTAAAAAATATTTTGTATTTTTGTTTTATAATTTTTTTCTTTATTTAAAGGTATATGGTAAACCTTCAAAAGGTCCCTCAAATTTTCAAGTATTTGCTTATTTTTTTCATAATTTTGTAATTTCGATCGACATTTTAGAATTTTTTAATTCTTATGCAAGATTTTACTTTTTAAGCAGGTACATAAACATAAATATCTACTATTAGCTCTACCTGCTATAGAATTTTAATGTATTCATGGTAATTTACGAGCTAAAAAGACAACATGAAAGCATTCTATCCTTAATTCAATGTAAAATAAAAAAAAGTTACGATTTGTTTAAAATAACACTATCGAGGTTATTAATAAGTTTATAAAATTTATTAAAATTATTAACATTATATAAATTATCTAGTACTTGTTTTACAGCTCTCTCCAAATTTAGGCTGACTTCCTCAGTCAGTGAAGTTTCTTCTGCAAGCCGAGCTGCCCAGCGAGAACATTGAGTTCCTGAGCCCCAGCACACGATACAATGTGTGACATCTATTTCCTGTCTACGAATTAAGGCCTCACCTGCTAGTGAGCAGCGAGTTGTTTCTATTCCATTTGCAAGTATCAGACTTCTTCCTTTAATTTTAATTTGTTATTTTTATGAAATTATCAGGGCCCTTACTTCTGAAATAATCAGTTGAATAAGCAAACTATATTGCACGATTGATCGTTTTAAGTGATTATAGTGGTTGGTGGGTAAAGTGGCACTTGTTCATACGAAGCTCGATTGAGCGCTGCTCTTTCGAATTAAGGTAGAAGTGAGAGCATTCGTTGTTAACGAGCACCGTTGAGATGAAAGTACTACATTGCTCGAATACACACGACACAACCTTTTTAGGGGCCGGTCAAAGTCATTCATACTCTTATTCATCCCTCCGCAAGTCAGAATTTTAGATCCAAACCAGAGGCTGACTCAGCTCTGATTCAGTACCCCCAGAGGTATAACTTGTTATGGGAACTTGGAGAACTTCGCAGTCACGACATATTTAACGTACCCCAACTGTCATTAGCAACATTGCGGTCTTTAGCTGAGACGAGAACAGACCTCGACAACTTTCGGTTACGAGACTGACGCTCTACCAACCAGGCTATTGCTGCCCTAATTGATTTCTTGCACTAATGAGTTTACTAACGTTTATATATGAGTAGAATTTTTAGTGTAAATAGTAGTGTAGATAATTTTTTGTTAATTAATTAATTATTGAATCAGTATTTTTTTTAAATTCTGTTGGTGTCATTGGTCATTATACCATAAAAATTGTTATAATCTCTTAAGAGCCTGTACTTAAATTTAAACTCAAACTAATTTACACAACGCAAACCAAATAATTATTAATCTTGTGCTAACCAAATAGTTACCACGATACTGATCTCTGGTAAATACCTGAATTAGGAGGGGGATATATGACAGTATTATTATATAAAGTCATAGGTTAAGAAGTATAAATTATATTTTTAACATTAGAGAATGTTAAAGAACTTGTAAAAATTTTATTCTAAAATGAGTAGAAGTTAATTTATGACGATTAAAAAAAGTATGTCTCTATAAAGATTTTGAGTCTCGAACGGTATTATGTTTCTTTAAGTGGAATATATTGCTGAAGCATGCACTCAATGAAAAATAATAATAGCGAAAAAATTAAATAACCCCAGCAACAAAAAATTTAAATTGTCGACTTGCTTAAAAACTGCTTATTATGGAGTAAAATAGCCAGAAAATGTTTTAATATAATAATAGTTTTTTTTGTGTGTCACATGCCTGAAATAACACATTGATGATACATTATCAGTAATAACTTTCGGTGTATCTTTGGAATGTAAAAAACCTTATACTTCGTTAATCCTTTTGCTACTACCTGCATTTTTCCCGTTCAAATTATAAGCACCTTATACAAAGCTTATGAAATACGATTTTCATTAAAAAAGTACTTTTTATATGCATATCAACTTATTTTTTTAAAACTCTTTATTACATCTTTATTCCTTAAATTTATAATAGGTTATTAAACTAAGTGAAATGGATTTTAGAGTTAATATGATTAGATTGGTATTTATCTTTATTTTGTTTTGGTTTGGTTTGAAATACTAAGGTCAACTTTTGCTACATAAGGATTAGTTAGACAAAGATGAGTTTTGAATCCCACAGTGGCATGGATGGTTGTAGCCTTTCGGAATCGGCTTTAAGCTGTAGGTCCCGGTCTCATTAGCCCTCATGTTGCAAAAAGTAGACCGTAGAACTCCAAACAAAACCAAAGATGACTTTGGTTTAGGCTAGAGTACGGTCTATACGAGTTTCTTCTGTACGAGTGCTAATGACACCGGTATCTATTTCTTAAAGATAATTATATACATACATGTCGAAAGTGGGATTTGAACTCCCGAAAGGATAAGTAATTAGACTAGGGCCTACTATTTGCAACCTATATCTAACAATTAGATCATCAATGTAATGGAATTCGCACCAATAAAGTCTATTACCGAGATGGAATGCAACGTGCATTCGGCCGGTTTACGACTGTTTTTTCTTAATTAAAAAGTTATAATTGAAATACTTTTGTTATCCTTGTGTTTTACACAGCTTACATATCATATAATATTTACTATGTCAAATCGCCTTCAGTTTTTTAAAACTTTCAGAGCTATAAATTGCTTACAATATTCAAATTACATCGAATTTTAAATATTAACGTGATATGAAAACTACATACTGCATTATTAAAAGAATTTACATCAATATATTAGTTATTAATATCCGTAGCTTTTCAATAGATTGCGAAATTCTGAGAAGAAAATATTTGTCATTCCTTAGCCCAGATAATAAGAAAAAAAGATATTTGTTTCAGCACAAATATTTTACAAAATTGCTTTCTGCTATAATATGTGAGAGTAAATATTTTTTTGTTTCTCATAATAACCTTTTCTGGGCTAATTCTTTTGTATAGGAGACAGTTTAATATTTAATATTACTTTTTCATTCTTTCGAAGGAAAACTTATTAAAGTATTGACCAACCATATACTTTCATCAATCGATATTTTCTTTCACAGTCATCCGTAATGTAAAGGAAAATAATCCCTTTGATTCAGTCGTAAAAAACCTTTTGTCTCATTTTTCATAAATTTATTACTTTCCACGTTTTCAGCTTTGGATTTTTTTTATTCTGATCTCATTTTATGTCTTTTAGATATCCGGTCTTTGGTAAAAAGTAATATATATCTCTAGAACAGAAAGGTTTTACCCGGAGTCTTTTACTAGTATCTAAAGGAAGTAACAGCTTAAAATCCTTATTAATAATAAATGGAAAGCCAACGTGTGTAAATCACGACACAGATTGAATTAAGATATTTTGCAGCTACGAGCGAGCTGCATTATCAAAGCGAAGAGTTCAGTGGCTAAAGAAACAGGCTGGGAAAGTTAAAGCAAAAACAACCACTTATGTAGGTTATATGCAGTAGGTTACAAGTCTATATAAGACGGTACATTTCTGCTTTATTGCCTGGCTTGCTTTTTCAGCCACAAGATTATTTCCATTAATAATGCAGCTCGATTGCAGGTGAGCAAAATACACTTGAAATCTATATTTGTGCTTAAGTAAAATTTACCTTCATTCTACGATTTTGGATCAAAAATATTACCTTCTGATTTGTTATCATTACTTTTAGTGATTTTATTTCATTTAAAGTATATAACAAAATATTATATTTTATACATTAACATTATTTACATTAAATTTACATTATATTTACGTTATATTTTTCCTGGAGTCTTTTACTAGTATCTGAGGAAGTAAAAGCTTAAAATCCATATTAATAATAAATGGAAAGCCAACGTGTGTAAATCATGAATTGACACAGATTGAACTAAGATATTTTGCAGCTACGAGCGATCTGCTTTATCAAAGCGGAGAGTTCAGAGGCTACAGAAACAGGCTGGGAAAGTTAAAACAAAAACAACAACTTATGTAGGTTACATACAGTAGGTTAACCTAACTAGGTAATTCATATAATTTATAAATTTATAGGGTTTATGAATTCCTTACATATTATTGGAATTTCAAACAATATTATTAGCTCTTACTTTATTTTGTAGACCAAGAGATTTCATTTAAGATCTATTACAACTTTAAAGATTCATTCTGTGTAGAAATACTAAAACGATAAATGATAAACCGTAAATTAAAAGCTTAAAGCAGCGGCAGAAGTTCACTTGGTTGGAAGTGGTTTTTTCAAGTTGTTATTCTATATTTCTAATTAATCAAAAGCTTTTCTAACAGAGCTTGCACTTAAAAAGTAGTGCATAAACATAGGCTTTACAATACATTTACCAGATGGTGACCGGGTCGATTGGAGGTACTGAAATTTGGTACTAGCGTCAAACCCCGCTGCAATGTTAGAGATGTAAATAGTTGTTTAGAATAAGCTCTAAGAAGTATGTCTATGAGTAATTTATAGATCTTATTAAGTCTATATAAGACGGTAAATTTATGCCTTATTGCCTGGCTTACTTTTTCAGCCTTCAGAATATTTCCATTGATAATGCAGCTCGATCGAAGATGAGCAAAATACTCTTGAAATCTCTATTTGTGCTTAAGTAAAATTTACCTTTATTCCCCAATTTTGTCTCAAAGATATTACCTTCTAATTTGTCATCATTACTGTTAGGGATTTTATTTCCTTTAATGTATATAACAGAACACAGGGGGATTAAAATAAATTGTTCATTTGCAGAATGCATATTTTTTTCTGTCAAGGTAGAATAGCATTCATTTATGTTTGAAATTTTAAATAAGTAGTAAAAAAACTATAAATGTCACTGAAATTTCAGTTTCTTGATAACGTAATTATCTTTGATTTTCTACATCATTATGTATGTCCCTTTGAAGCTATTAAATAATTGTAACTGATACGTTTATTCATATAATCGGTTATTTTCTTTCTAAAATTCGGTAGTACTAAATTTTAATCCTATTTAGATATCTCCTTTGATCATTTCATAAAAAAATAAACCCTGATTTTTAAAATTTAAAAAGGATAAAAACTTCAATTTAAAAAGGATGTAATTGTAATTTATTCAAGAATAAAATAAAACCAGCTTTTAAAACTGCTTCTTTTTGTTATCTTTAACCCATACCATGTGTTTAAATTGCATTTTCCTTTACATTAATCGAACTACATGAATATTCATGCATTATTCTATGAAATGAATCTGAAAAATGGGAATATAGATTATGAACAAATATTAATTTAGTTTGTATTCAATTTTTTACGGAAGTTCCTTATCTATGATTTCAGATAACTAAATCATCTGCTAACAAATGTGTCATTAGTAGACAGTGTTATAAGCTTGTTATGTAAATATCTTTTTTAAAACTTTTTTTAAGCGTTTCTTATACATTTTTCGTAACAAATCCTTATTAGATTGGGGTAATCAGCTCAGTATAGTTAGTGAATAAAGAGAAACGTATAAGGGTGCTAATGAGAATTGATATCAACAACCAGAGGGGAAAATTCATTTAAAGTCCATCTAATAGATTTTTACTAAAATAATTATTATTTAAGTACTAAATAAATAACTATAAAATCAATAATGTGTACATACAGATATCTTAAAATGGGAAAATTTTGATAGTAGTAGAAATTTAGTAGTGGCACTAATAATTTATTTTTATCTGTTTATAAAGAAGGCAGCTTTAAGAAAATGTGTTGTGCAGTTTAGTAAGCTTTAGATTAGAATTTTTCTGTCAAATTTAACTGTACGGGGGTCAATTATTCATAGGCCTACTGCTTAGAGCTCATTCTAAACAACTACTTACATCTGGGACATCGCAGCGGCAGTTGAACACTCGAACACTAATACCAAATTTCAGTACCTCTAATCAACCCGGTCACCGTCTGGTAATGTATTGTAAAGCCTATATTTATGTATTACTCTTTAAGTGCAAGTTCTGCTAGAAAAGGTTTTGCTTAGTTAGAAATATAGAATAAAAACCTGAACAAACCCACTTCCAACCAAGTGAACTTCTGTCGCTCATTTACGCTTGCAATTTGCGGTTTATCATCTAATTTTTCTTTTTATTATTTCTGCACAGGATGGATCTTTAAAGTTGTAATAGATCTTGAATGGAATATCTTGGTGCATAAAATAAAGTAAGAGCTAATAATATTGTTTGAAATTCCAAAAATATGTAGAAAATTCTTAAAACCTTTAAATTTATAAATTATATAAATTTAATCAGCTCTAATAACTGAAACTCCTGCAAATTATTAGTGAAATTAGGGCACTTTATATATATATATAGATATATATATATATATATATATATATATATATATATATATATATATATATATATATATTAGCATTTTGCATTCAGTCGTGTTTCTTATTTTATACACAGTATATATAAATCATTCTATCCAAATATGAGAGTAATAAGAGGATTATATATATTGAACCTAATTAGTTTGAATTACAGATTGCAAAGTGTTTACATTTATAGGTAGAATTAATCCAATTCAGCAGCAGAACAAAGGGTGCATTTTACATAGAGAAATGTCTATTCTTTGATCAACAGCTCGGGGGACAAACAAACGGTGAAAAATTATTTTTGCTGTGCTTTGAAAACTTCAATAATAAATTGCACATCACAACAAAATGCCTTATAAATTGCATTAAATGCTAAACACCTCTACAAACATTTAACATATCAGCTTAAATTCTTAACTAAATGAAGCATGATATTTAATATGTTAGCTGAAACTGAATAATTTGTATATATTAAAATTACTAATCAACATTTACGAAAGAAACTAATTTTATACTTTTAAACTGTATATAATTTTGATGAAAGAATAGCAGAAATACATTTTTTTCATTTAACGAAAGCTTTTATTTTACCAATAAGGATGCACTTGTCTTCATCGCGGAGGCAGAGTATTCGTTTATTATTAGACCGCAATAATGTTATTAATTTTTAAGGCAGCACCGATTAGGCTGCCAACGTTTGTCCCTAAGATGAGGCAACAAAAAGTACACTAAAAACTTACTTGGGAATATACCCAAGCTCACAGGATAGCACGAAAGAATTCTATACCCAGATGTATATCACCGATCTTAAATTTTGTAATTAATAGTGAACATTGGGGAGACCCAGACTAATTGTTAGAAAAAAAGCTTAAATTTGTAATAGAAATCACTAGAATATTTTTCAAAATTTAAAATATGCTTTAGTTATTGAAGATTCTTAATATATTTTTAAACGATTAAATGAACGCAATAAAGTTTATTAGGTTTAGTCTAACCTTACTCTTAGGTTCAGTTAAGTTTAGTTTGGAGCAATAGGGTCTATTGTTTTGATCATGAAGGCTAATTAGACCGGGATCTACTGCTTAAAGCCAATTCCGAGTGGTTAAACATATACATGCCAGCAACAAAATGCAAATTGGACCCGTGAATTCCGGTATCGAGGAGTAGTGCCCTACCATTCAATCAACAATCGGCAAGGTTGCTAGAAGTAAAAGTATTTACTCTGTAAAAACTTGCACCACATATTCTTTCAGCTAATGCATTCATTTGTTACATAAAATTAAAAATAAATATAGTATCTTATTTATTTGAAACACCGGTGTTGAAACCATGCTGTAAATGGTCGGCATTCTTAGTAGGTTATACATTATGTTCTAAGCAGAAGTCCTTATCATCTTCATTCTCAGCAAATTATTTAGAATAATATATCTTTCTCTTGCATCTGTTGGAAATTCTTGATGTTTTTTCCACGAGATTTTTTTCCCTTTGCAGCCTGTCGTTTTTCGATTTCAGCTGAAGAGAAAGATTTTATTTGCGAGATTATCAGGACATTTACCATCAGTTTTCCCTTGCTGACCAATTTATTTTCTTCAGTTCTGGTATATAGCCTTATTTCTTAATGGCGGATATGGCGAAGTGTCCACTTTAATGTAGAAGTATCTTTTTTCGATACATCAGACTTTCCATTTCTTTGCCCAGGGACCTAATTAAAGTGAAGAGGGATCCCCACCTGTTGATAGAATACCGTTAAGAGTATTTTCTACAACATTTCATCCATAAGATTCATCCTTGAATATTCAATAATCAGTCCCCCGTGATAGCGAGTCTTCCTCACTAAATATGCCTTCATTGGATGTTTATTGTTTTAATTTTACTACAGAATCTTTTGAAGTGTCGTCAAGTTTTCTGTACATTTACTGACTGCTTTTTCAAGATAATCCATTCATTACTTCTTTTCTAACCCCCATAAATGTTTTTTTTATGTTTTTACATCTCTATCAGTGTATCTCTGCCGTTCCTCGTATCAACCTTAAAATAAAACTCTAGAAAATTATAATTGACATTTAGAAGATTGTCCCAGTGTAACTACCCAAAATGACACCATTTTATAGATTATTCTGAGTAAGTAATAACATATTGTTGTAAAGAGCTTTTAGTTATTTTATCAGTTAATCTGAACTCCTGAATTTCATGGTATAACAGTAGCCAATGAGTGTAGATTTTCCAAAAAACTATAAAATCTTGTGCATTAGACTAGCAATAAATATAAGTGCACTTCTACTGATAGTTAAAGTTTGATTTAATTTTTTTTTAAATTTTACTCAGTATAAAAACTAGCCTCGTTTCCTTTATATGTTTCCCAAGGATTCCAATGCGTAAATTTCTGAGTGTTATAAACAGTTAAATTATATTAGGCTTAAAGAATTCACAAATAGGTTTATGCTATGGTAAAGATAGATTAACTAATTTGAAGTTCTGGAACCATTATTTTACTACATTATGACTTTTTATTTTAAATCACTTTCTCGGCAGTGAGATTTATTCTTATAGACTGTTCTGCATCAACGTCATATTAATAGGGTAGCAAGAAGCGGTGTACACCAGAAGTCATTCAGGAGAAACATATTGATATTAATAGTCGGTTGCTCCACACAGAAGTTGGTTTCTGAGGGTAGCACACACATTTCTACCACATAAGGAACTTTATTTTGAATAGACAGATATACGTTAATGTTGTCTACTTTGAACATGATGAATATTGTATTAATAAATATAATACCTTTTATGCATATAACAAAAATTTCGACAGTTGGAAAATATGCACACAAAGGCGTTTTATATATAAGACATTTAAAAATAATATACAAAATTAAAATCGATAAACATGGAAGTATTAATAATCGCCTTCTCTTTAGCAAACTCTCGGATCAGTAAAATAATATCCTAGATCAGACGAGGCGTTATACCCTTGAGAAAAAGTAGTTAAAAGTGATGAATAAAAACGCTTAATGTAAACACATCTAGGGCCTTTAGGGACATTGTCTTCTATTAGATATTATCTTCCACAGTGTGTGAAATTTCTTTTTCGAATAATAAAAAGTTTGAATTTTTTGCAATGTAAACGATTATATATTGTTGGTAATTTAGAATATGAGTTTTAGATTATAGTTAGAGTCTGAAATAATAGCAAAAATATGTTTTGTTAGTTTTAGGAATTCAAAAGTTTGTTTATACAAGTTAGAGAAAAGAGTTATTTTAATAGTTTTATGGATTCGGACTTATTAAAGATGTTAAAGATTGCTATATTAACCCTTAATTTGGCTAAGTCTGGCCGCTACACCGGACATGTATATTTATAACTACTATATAACACAATTGTCAGTGTTCGCCACAGCGGACATTAATTATCTCAAAAATGGAAAATGATATTTTTTTTTGTTTATTTTACAGAGATCCTAATGTCTATACAGACATGGAAAAATAACATGAATTAAAAAATATTTGAAAAAACATTGTGTCAAATTAAGTGTTAAAGATAAATCTTAGCATTTAAATTTGTCACCCGATTTCATACCACTAAAAAGAAATGGATTAATAATCTATAACCACTCATACTTAGATTAATTCTGATACAAATATGAATAAAATTTCTTTTTCATATATCAGTTTCCGGCAGAATTTTACATTTGAAAAGGTGCAGAATCTTTTAGAAGCAGAAATTATGCGAACTACTACTAGGTTCAATACTTCTTTCACTGTAGCCTATGAGATGTTACAAAATACCTTTAAATGACACAATGAAGGTTAAATCAGGTTTTCAAATATCGTTATATTAAGAATGCATAAAATGAGACAAGGATGGAAATTAACAATATGTGGTACAACTTTTTATACTTATATAACAAACTTAATATAAATAAAAATTTGGAAACACTTAAATTTAAAAAGCATAGCTTGTGGTAAAATAAGATTGTAAAAATTGCTTGCATGTTTTATTCATAAGTATTATACTAATAGCAACATGTAGAACAGAAAAATATTAGAGTTAAAATCAACTCGACTTTAATTCTTAGTCAATTCTGAGAGTTACACATATTTTTTTAGTATGTTTTGTTATCTTTTCACCCTGAATACAAAGTTAATATTTTATAAGTTCTAATCTAAATAAATGAGTATGATACGGCTTTAAAACTATAAAAACTAAAAATATCAAACATTTTTTTAAACCAAGTGTAAGTTATTAAATACAATTCATCACTTCTCAAAATTAAATAATATATTGCAGTTGCCCTTAATAAATTTTAGCTAATAAATGTAAAGATATAAATTGTTTGCAATTTTAAAACTGTGTAACATACTAAGAAATTTATATATCTGTAATACGTGTATGGAAATTATGGCAACATTATAACGTAGTATTATTTGGGTTAAGAAAATTGGAATATATGCATAAATTAGTCTATGTTCAATATTTTATTTTACATAGTCTCCTAGATATTTATTTTACAACATTTCATTCCATGGTTGTTATTTTTGCAATCGGCAATCAATTTAAATTTATCACTTCATTTTTGAGTAGTATTATTCTAATGAAACATTTAAGGTATTTCTAATTATAAAAAGTATTAAAAGTAAAACGTTTTTGTATTTATGATGTTAAATGAGAAAGGCTATGTTAAAAAAACAAAATTTTCTAATTTCACAACAAGAATGGAAAATAAAACCACGCGTGCACAAGGCAAATAATAACACACAACCATCCAGCTTCCTGTCTTCATACCATTTTGAGTGTACAGCCGTATGCGGGGTAACATATTTCTGAAATTACAAAAAAATGTTATTTGATTGTACAAGCTTTTCTAAACTACAGAATGTAGCAACATGTATATTAGTCTAATATTTTTCAGGCTGTCATCAAGGAACTGCTTTTGGATATGCATATTTCTTTCAATAAAATAAAAAATAATTTTTATTTTATTTCGTTATACTGGGGAATAGAATAATGCTTCATTATAAATTTACTTTTACAGTCTCTTTTGAATACATTTTATTCGGAGTTCTAATACTAAATAACAATATGAATATCTCTTAAGTATATTGGTTTCATAAACAAATTTTATAAGCAATTTACTCATTAAGTAATAAAACATGGCTTAATGGGTAAATTTTAAGTTAAGATATTTGATGTACGAAAAATTTAATCTAATTATTAAAAAATTAATAAGTTGTTTTAAGAAAGATTTATTAATAGTAAAATCTATCAAGGGATAGTTTCTTGCAGAAAAGGATTTATATTAGCCAATTTGAAATCACTTTTAAAACACAAATACTAATAAACATAACAAAGTTCAATAAAAATAGAAAGAATAATTGTTTATTGCTGTTTTAATCACCTCATATAGCAACTTAATATTTATAAATATTAGGATATTGAACATTAATTTCAAATATTTTTATAATGTATATGAATTAAAATGTCAGTTTATTTTATACTTAAGTATATCATCTTTAGGCGACAAATATATGAATAACAGTAGCATAGATATAGACTCATTTCTAAATCTAAAACAGATCCGAAAAATATTCTAACCTCTCGTAACAAAGATTTAATATCTTTCAACCGTTCTGCTAACCATTGAAATTTTCTTCCTGAACAACAAGCGGTTGAATATCCATAAATATTCTGGAACGGAAAGCCAGATAAATAATATTTGTATTTAAAACAAAACTGTTATTTCAAGGGCAACATAAATAAACAAAGTAAGCAAAACTGTTCAATTGAAAATTTGTTATACACATTATCAAAAAGTTTATATCATATAATCATTTCGACGAATTATTTTGATGAAACACATTTCGAAATGCAACAACAGAAAATGAATCCTCATTTTTAACAAAAAAATGTCCAAGAAAAAAAAACAGAGATTGATAAAAATGCTGCTCTGAAAATTTTTATATGCAACCTGTAGATACTTTTTTTCCCTTTCTACTCTTTTGAGACAAATAAGATTTAACACCTGGGGATATTCTCAGGCCTTAAAATTTGAGAGATGGTGGTCGAATACTTTTACCTCATGGCATGGATTCGGAAAATCTTTCCCGCTCGATATGAACACCATTTACTCAGCAAATTTCCACTCTCCTTACAAAAAATGTATGTTACAAAAGAATTGATAGGAAAGTTTGACGCCTGATCTTGAAAGGGCTGAATTTCAAGTGGCCTAGGGCGGTGCTCAGAAAGAAATACTTTCTCTACGTTTATTTTATTGTGTGAGAGGGAACAGCATTTATAGAAGTAAAGTATGTAATCATTACGTGTATAAATAATAAGTTACGAAAAATGAGAAACATAGCTGAAGTAAAATCAATGAAATCAGAAAATGTTTTTAGCTATTATTATATGCGTTTAGGAAGATTGTTATCTTTTGCGTAATACAGTTTTTCAGATTCATTGCTTTCTGAAATATAATTGTTTTAGGGCAATAAAATATTAGGCTGTACAAAAAAAAACCATTATTTTCAAAATTACCTAGAAAAGGAATTAAGTGAAGAGAACAACAAAAAGAGACTCTCACTCAAATGTTCTTATTATCATCAAGTGATAATCAAATAGTGGAGAAACATTGTGAAATACAAGAACAGAAAAAGAAACCTAATTTGAAACGGTAAATGTCCTAGTTACAAATGTTACAAAATAATTTATATAAAATTTTGACGCCTGATCTTAAAAGGGCTGAATTTCAAGGAGCCTAGGGCGGTGCTCAGAAAGAATACTTTCTCCACGTTTATTTTATTGTGTGAGAGGGAACAGCATTTATAGAAGTAAAATATGTAATACTTACTTGTATAACGTGTGACGACAACAACTACAACAACAAAAAAGAGAACTCTCTCTCTCTCAAATGTTCTTATTATCAACAAGTGAATGTTTTATAATCAAATAGTGGAGAAACATTGTGAAATACAAGAACAGAAAAAGAAACCTAATTTGAAACGGTAAATGTCCGAGAAAAAAGACGAGACTGATAAACATGCAGCTCTGAAAATTTTTATTTACAACCTGTAGATTTTTTTTCTATTCTTTCGAAACAAACAAGATTATTACTTGAGGTTATTCTCAGGCCTTAAAATAAGTGAGATGGTGGTCGAATACTTTTACCTCATAGCCTGGTTTCAAAAATATTTCCCGCTAGATATGAAGAATATTTATTCAGCATATTCCTACTCCCCTTACAAAATGTATATGTTACAAAATAATTTATATAAAATTTTGACGCCTGATCTTAAAAGGGGTGAATTTCAAGGAGACTAATGCGGTGCTCAGAAAGAATACTTTCTCCACGTTTATTTTATTGTGTGAGAGGGAACAGCATTAATAGAAGTAAAATATGTAATCATTACGTGTATAACGTGTGACGACAGCAACTACAACAACAAAAAAGAGAACTCTCTCTCTCTCAAATGTTCTTATTATCAACAAGTGAATGTTTTATAATCAAATAGTGGAGAAACATTATGAAATACAAGAACAGAAAAAGAAACCTAATTTGAAACGAAAATGTCCTAGAAAAAAGACGAGACTGATAAACATGCAGCTCTGAAAATTTTTATTTACAACCTATAGATTTTTTTCTGCTCTTTGGAAACAAACAAGATTATTACCTGAGGTTAATCTCAGGCCTTAAAATAAGAGAGATGGTGGTCGAATACTTTTACCTCATAGCATGGTTTCAAAAATATTTCCCTCTCGATATGAAGAATATTTATTCAGCATATTCCTACTCCCCTTGCAAAATGTATACGTTACAAAAGAATTGATATAAAATTTTGACGCATGATCTTGAAAGGACTGAATTTCAAGTGGCTTAAGGCGGTGATCAGAGAAAAATACTTTGCTCACATTCAATGAGAGGAACCACATTTTCAAACGAAGTAAATAATCTACGTATATAAATAATAAGCTGGGAAACTAAAAAAAATGTACTGATATGAAAGGTAATGATATTAGCCTATAAAGACAGTGTTATTTTTATTTATTTTCAAGAAATATATTTTTCTTTTTAAAGAATTTAAAATGTTTTGGTTGTTGCCTAAAGTATGGAATCTTTTTCATTTTTTGTTAAAATATAATAAAACTATTTTCTTTCATATGAAATTAAAAAAATAAACTAAAATAATCTTATAAACAAACAATTCATCATTACATTGCAAAAACATTGACAGTAAAACTTTAAAATTCTCTGCTAATCAGGCACATGTACAACAAATATTTTATCTTCTAGATACATTTATATCTGAAAAAACTCAGTCTTTATTTTAAACTAATTTTTCCTCCTTTATAACTTTTTTCTTCGTGTTAATTACTTCCTTGCTCTGCGTACAAAATTAACATTTAAATTTAAGGAATAAATATTCTGTAATGGAATGCAAGATAAATTTGAAATAGGAATTTATGGTCAAGTACAACTTATAAAAAATATATAATAAGTGACAGCAAAATAACCCACTCTAACTGAAATTTTGTCATACTTATCAGCAAGTGTATATCTTTAAAATAGGCATAGGGAAAATATTTCGAAATGTAATAACAAACATATGTCTTATTTGAAAAGAAAAAAGGTCCGACAGGGAAAAGAGACTGATAAAAATTCAGCTCTGAAAATTTTTATTTCTAACCTTTAGCCAGTTTCTTTTCATTTCTACTCTTTTGAGACAAATAAGATTTAGCACCTGGGGATATTCTCAGGTCTTAAAATTTGAGAGACGGTATCTAAATACTTTTACTCCTATGAGTGGATTTGGAAGATCCTTCCCGCTCGTCCATTTACTCCAAAAGTTCCTACTCTTCCTACAGAAAATATATGTTAAAAATGATAGGAAAGTATGAAGCCCAGTATTGAAAAAGCTGAATTTCAAATTTCTAGTACTTAGCAAGAAATTCTTTCATTACAAATAATTCATTGTGTAAGAAGAATTCATTTTTATAAAATCGAAATAAGAAATTATTATATATATAAATAATTAATAAGTTCGGAAATTTACAATCCAAGATGAAGACTCCTATGAGTGGATTTGGAAGATCCTTCCCACTCGTCCATTTACTCTAAAATTCCTGCTCTTCCTACAGGAAATATATGTTAAAAATGATAGGAAAGTATGAAGCCCGATATTGAAAGAGCTGAATTTCAAATTTCTAGTACTTAGGAAGAAATGGTTTCATTAAAAATATTTCATTGTGTAAAAAGAAGCCATTTTTATAAACGCGAAGTAAGAAATTATTATATATATAAATAATTAATAAGTTCGGAAATTTGCAATTTAAGATGAAGACTCCTATGAGTGGATTTGGAAGATCCTTCCCACTCGTCCATTTACTCTAAAATTCCTGCTTTTCCTACAGGAAATATATGTTAAAAATGATAGGAAAGTATGAAGCCCGATATTGAAAGAGCTGAATTTCAAATTTCTAGTACTTGGGAAGAAATGGTTTCATTAAAATATTTCATTGTGTAAAAAGAAGCCATTTTTATAAACGCGAAGTAAGAAATTATTACGTGTATAAATAATTAATAAGTTCGGAAATTTGCAATCCAAGATGAAGAAAAAGATTAAAATTAGCTGAAATAAAACCAATAAAATTATGACCGTATACGTAATATTTTTACCAATTACTTTTATTCGTTTTGGTATATTTCGTATTTTGTAATATAAGGGAATTAAAAAAAAATCCCTATTGCTTGAAGTACGATAACGATGTTACTTTTTCAACAAAAAATGATAGGCTGTCTAAAAAATACTTTATTTTCAAGAACAGATAAAAAAAATCTAAGTGACAGAAAAATACTCTTACCCAAATGTTGTTACACTTATTAGCATCAAGGGTATGTTTTATAATCAGTTAGAAGAAATATTTTGAATTGCAACAGAAGAAAAAGAAACTTCGTTTGAAATGAAAAATGACCGAGAGTAGAAAGAGGAACTGATAAAAATGCAGCTCAGAAAATTTTTATTTGCAACCTGTAGCTACTTTTATTCCTTTCTACTATTTTGAGACGAATAAGATTTCACACCTGGGGATAACTTCATGCCTTAAATTTGAAAGACGGTGGACGAATGCTTTTATCTCATGGCAAGGATTCGTGAAATCCAGATAGATATTAAGAGCATTTACTAAGTAAAATTTCAATCTCCTCACAAAAAATTCATGTTACAAAAGAATTAATAGGAAAAATTGATTCCTGATTATGAAAGGGCAGTATTTCAAGTGGCTTAGAGCTCTGTTTAGAAATACTTTTCCTATATCTCTTTAACAGTGTAAGGGGAACTACTTTTAGAAACGAAGAAAATAATTATATGTACAAATAAGAAGATTGAAAATTGAGAATCGATTCCACAGAAAAAAAGCAATAAAATTATGATATAATACAGATTCTTTTAACTGTCATTTTTATTCCATTTGAAAGTTAGATATCTCTCATAATAAAAGAATGTTTAAGTTTATTGTTGTCTTAAGTATAATAAGCGTTTTACTTTTAGACAAATTATTTATGCTGTTGAAAATGGATAATAATCTCAAAATTAAATATATTTGTAGGCATTATATTTTTTTAAATTTCTACCACTTCTTATAATATGAAAAATTAACATTCGTACCATTTTTAGGAATTTTAAAAATTAATATTAAGAATTAAAAATTAATACTAAAGTATTAAGAATTAATATTAAGTTGGAAATGATATTAAGAAAAACTGTGGACTGGACAGTGTTGAATATCTTGCAATATATATTCAGTTTTACAACACGATTTAAAGATATAATGATATAAGAAATTACATAGTAATAATTTTAAGCTTATTTTAATATTTTAATTGTATGAAAATACAATAAACTAATAAACCTTTTTTCAAGATTGTATTCTAAAAGCATTTTATATTAATAGGAATTAATATGTTAAAATAATTTAAAATTATTAGTCATGAGGTGTTATAAAAGATTAAGAATTATACACAAGGTAAATATTAAAAATTTTATGTGTATTTAAGTAATAATTTTGAAATTTACACTTGAATGTACTTTTTTTGGGGGGGAGGGGAGATCAAAATAAAAGAAGCTCTTCATTTTTGGACAAAAATGAAGCTCAATTTAATTACCGAATTTTCAAACAACGTCTGCCTGTATCTAAAGTTGGACTTAGATTTGAATCCCGCTGCTGAAATGGCTATCCCTAACCTTTAAAAATCGTTTTTAAGCAGTAGGTCTTTGCCTTACTATCCCTCGTGTAGCACAATATTAGTCCGTTGTGCTACACGTGTAAAAAATGTCCTCAGCTAAAAGAATGATTTAAAGATACAGATAAATCCACGATTTTCTGTCTAAACCAGATAACCCATTTAACGGTGTAAATATAAATCGGCAGTCGAGTTACATTGCATATACACTGCTACTAGAAGTCACATATTCGAAAATTTACCCTGTAGTTCCATATTCGTCGTATGTCAAGTATCCGCTGTTGCCCCATTGTAAGAAGGTAGGATATCGAAAAAAAATAACTCACATTGGTTTAAATAACTCAAATGAAAATATGGAAATCAGTGTCATGAAGCAGGACATTATATAAATATTTCGTGATATATTGGTATCTCCCAGTCCTACCAATATTACTTCCCAATATGATTTCAAGTAATTTCTATATATGGACTAACCAAAAAAAATGAATCTAAGGTTTTAAAAGATTTGCTTTTATACATTTCGTATTAAAGTCACAAGTAAAAGGAAGAAAATTAAACAATTTTCGAAGTTATTAATTTCCCAAGGGTGACATAATTTTTCATTTTTATATGCGTTGTTAACCTCTGAATAGTTTTTTAAATGTTACAGTTCTGAAAATGAGACACATGTTGTCAAATGATGCTTGGAAATAAGCTGTCAATTTCAAGTCCATCTAGAAGAATTCTTGCATCTCTTTTTGAGCATAAATTTCAAAAATAAAAAAAAGATATTTTTTATGCAATGTGTTTTTTTATGCAACTTCTTTCCTTCAAATAATTAATTGTTATATAAGAAACTGATTCTGAAAAGATTCGTTTCTCTCAATCGGCATTCTTTATTGCATGGCTCTTGGAAACAAAGAATTTTTATTGTGATAAAACGCGATCCACTATTTTTATGAGGTTTTTTTAATGTAATTAATAAATATTTATTTTCAAACTGAAACAGCTTACATAAGGTTGGTTTCCTTTTTAAGATTTGTAATCATTGTGAGTTTCGGAGCATAAAATTTTAATTCTTTATAAAACTTAACTTTTTCTTCAATAAAAAATATAAATTGTCAGTATTGCGAGAAAAAGTAGAGAGAAGGATAAAGTTTATCTTTTTCATTTATGTATATTTTATCACTTTTATTAATTTTTGTTTTAAAATCATCAATTGAGCAATTATTTTTATTGAACAATGACAGTTGTTGAAAATAAATTTTTTTGGTCCCTTTTAAAAGTTATTTTAGATAATTTTTTCAAGTTACTGTTCATTATTTTGTAACTTAAAACATATTGACCAAATACTGTCAGATCCTGACTACTCATAATTATTATTTTCTAATCTTTAAGAGATCTAACGTTTTATATTTAAAATATATGCTTTCAATAATAATTTTTCTAATTTCAAGCATTCATCTGCCGCAAAGTTAAGCACTTGAGTTTTAAATCAACAATTTTAACAGTAGAATTGCTGATGTTAAAAAGTCTGGGACATTTAATGAATGGCTAGTTTAAAAAAAACTTTTTAAAAGTATTAAAAAAAGCATTTTACAGGAAGTACAAAGTGATCATAATTAAACTTAGCCTATTCAGAACACTATGTAGCTGTATGAAAAATACAAATACAGTAAAAATTTATAGCTAGGCATTTCAAACGGGAGTTTAATAATTGAGTAAAAAACGTTTAAAAAATTCCGCTTGGAGGAGAAAAGCTAAATGCTTGAAATCCCAACAGCCAAAATCCTTGAAATACGTTCAATAAATGAATGTGAGTTACCCAAAAGTAAGGAATTTGAAACACTTATTTTAACATTTTCTACTATTATGACTTTTAAAACTGCTATTTTTACACTTTGAGCAGTATGACAGTACACAGAGTAATTATTGCTCGCAAATGGAAAATGAAACGATATGATTTGCATAAGCAAATGGATTGAGTTTTAGATCTGCGTTTAAAATAGAAAATCGAGTGAATAACATCAGTAACAATGTTGAACAATTTACCAGAATTTACATTAATCGTGAAACAGTACATGATTGGAAATAAGCAGTTGCTTGCCATTCTGGTTTCATGCGGAAATATACCACGACTCGCCTATGTGTTTTCCACAATTTTTAGTTCGACAGTATAACTACCGTGACACTGCACATGAACTGCTGACACCATGTTAACCCTCTTCGTTGTACTCTACAACGACAGTTGTGTTCTGTATTATTCCGACAGACTTATGTACGTACCGCAGATGGAAAATGAAACAATTTGATTTTCATGAGCAAGTGCATTGATTTTCAGATCTGTGTTTAAAAGAGAAAATGAAGCGAGTAACATCATTAACATTGCCAAATGCGTTACCAGAATTTACATTAATCATGAAACTGTACATGGATGGGAACAAGTAATTGCTGGCCATTCTGGTTTCATGCGGAAATATACCACTATTCGACCATGTATTTTCCACAATTTTTAGTTCGACAGTCTAATTGCCGTGACACTTCACATGAACTATTGGCTCCATGATCACCCATATTAACGATCGGTACAACGACCGTTATGTTCTGTATTATTCCGACAGACTTAAGTACTATATACTATCATATAATGATCCAGTTTTATTAAATAGATAGCACCAACAACTTCTCAAACCTTATAGACATTTGTTCCAGGCTAAATGTTTTTCGACATCAAAATTTAATAACTGTTTTACGATTAGCACACGTTCGGGTAAACAAGTATTCATTGGTACTAACAACATTTTACTTACTCGATTTTCTTCTTTAAACCAAAAACTCACTCTTAATCCATTTACTTTCCGTTTTCGTCTCTTTGTAATGTCATAATAATTCAAAAAGTAAAAACAACACTTTAAAATGTTATAATCCTTAAAATGTTAAAACTAAACTTTCACGTACTTTTTATATTGCTCAGTTATTTATTACCCGTCTATTTAAGAAAATTGGCTGTGACGCAATCTCTATGGAAACGTTTTTATTTTTCCCGTAGAATCCTTCAGCGCATATTTGAAATATCTGTCAATAAATTTTCGACTCAATCTGAACTTTCCTAACAAATGCAGAGTGATATGGCTAGTCCAAGCTTAATTACGATTACATGGTATTATAAAATATGAATGCACAATCGAACTTCAAAATGCAGATAAAATTAATATAAATGGTGATATTTTCAACTATCCATTAATTCACAATTTCGCAA
>CM063502.1:140632820-140647820 GCA_032207245.1 Pardosa pseudoannulata | reverse complement strand
ACCTGGAGAGCGATTTTTGAGAAATTATGTAACTGTGTATGAGTGGGTGTGTGGCTTCCGAAGCTGCGACTGCTTTGTAATTGTGAACAAATAAATTAACAATGTGATTAAAATCTAATTATTGTCTATTTTGTGTATAATTAGTGAAAGTAAACTATCTTGGAGAGTTACCATACATAATCAAAGAGTGGAAAAACTTTAAAAGGCTATCTGTTCCTGACTTACCTCACATATTTCATCAGGTACCACACAAATAATTTTAAACATGATTTAAAAAGCTAAGAAATACATATCATTAAATAAAGTATGCTATCCTAAAATATTTATAATTGTAAACAGTCATTTAAACAAAATAAATCAGACGCCCCCTAAGGAGATCTTTTTCTGAGAATTTCAAACTTAAACTACTCGAGAAACAAACCTTGTAGAGTTCTTACAAAACAAATTTGCCAGATTCCTCATTAAAATGAAGTTCATAAAAACAATTAAATCAATTTGCCATACAAAAATAAGAGAAATACATAAGAATGTTTTGCTCTATCTTGAAAATCTTTCCGAATATATTTAATATTATATTTTTACTTGATCATTCATTTCTTGATATTCAAAACGTATAAACATAAAATATGGGCAAAAGAAGTAAACACAGGAGACAGAAATACTAATATAAGTAAAATAAATATCAAAGAGAAAAATGTTTTGTTTAATAAACGTCTCCCTCGCTATGAAAAAGCAAGAAATTTATCATTGCATTTCTGCTGTTTTATCTCAGGAAGAGACTTGTTACAAAACAATTATTTTATCTGATTTCTTTATATTCAAGTATTTTAGACATTTATCTTTATAACTTGTTTATAAAAGTTTGTTTCACTGCACACTGCAAACCACCAAGTTTAAATAACTGAAAAACGCATTGAGTTTTCAATGAACTTTATAAAATGAACGTATTATCTCACAGTTGTTTATAGTGTACAATGAAAAATACTGAGAATTATAATTAGTTCAAGTTTAATAAGAGAAAATATTTACACATGGAGACCTCAAAAAACTAAAATTTTAAATGCAGGTTAATTTGTTTTTAAATAATCAGTTTTATACCCCTACAAATAATTTGCGCTTTGGTGTTCATCTGTTCCAACTTATACTCTATATCTCAAATATAATAATTTTATTATAAAAGTACCATCTATTCAGTCAATACTATTTTCTATGAGGGACAGTGCAACATCAAAGACTTCTTTTAAAAGTCCAATTCCTTAGAATGTATAATTATTATGATGACCCTTATATATGGTGGGAAGCGTATTTCCAACAGTTAAAACTCAAGGGTATTTCAGAGTTCAGTTTTATGTTAGCTAATGCCTATAGTTAATGTTAATTAAAGTATTACTATTGACTTTAAGATTTTGATTAAAATTGCTTTTATGTTTCTTACAAAAAACAATATTTACAAATGAAGCAGTCCAATTTTTCCCTACAGAAGTATTTCATGTATAAAAATATCATATCTTTGATGCGTGTTTTTTTCAGACGCCCCCATAAGTTATAATCATACTCTAGCGGAGTTAGTAGAGTTTTTATCCTCGTCAAATGAAAAGATATATTTCTTCTAGTATGCTTATTATACGATTTTTCTCTTTCTATCGACAAAAAAAATTATTCTTTTGAAATAAATGTCTCCTCCTCGTACCAAAAATAAATTGTATTTTTCAGTGTGTTTCATTATTTTATTAATATTTTAAGAACTAAAATAAAAGGTTTTGTGGATATTTTCATATATACTTGAGTAACTATAGATATTCGTAAATAAGGCCTATAAAGTTCACTCAATACCATATATTTTTTTATAAAACTTAAGAACGAAAATGAAAGGAAAATTTTAGAGTTGAGATAAGAATGCATACGTTTATGAAGAGATCTTCCTTTACTCATGGCAATAACTCTTCGTCGCTTTAACCTTCATTCTTTCCATCAAATTAAAATCTGAAAAGAGATAAAAAGTTTATTATAACTAAATTATTTTTAGAGATTATGATTAAAGTATGTTATATAATTTATTATCAATAAGATATTTTAAAATTCAACTTACAGAAATACTCAATTATTGTTCATGAAAATTAATATGATTTAATAATCGAGGTTGTTTGATCTGCTATGTCAAATTTTCATGTTTAGTGCTTTCCAGCACAGTATATTTATTCATTTGTTAACTGTCCTGTTATAAAAAATTATTAATTACTGTATATACTGAGAGTCTTCGTTATTTCCTTTGAGTGGTGCCTCAATCGTAAACTATAAATAAAAAAATTCTGAAGATTAGCACATCTTCATCATATGTAGCGTAAAGAGTATTATTACATTCTGAAAATCAGAGCAATCTCAAAACATCTATATAAGATGAATATAATAAGATAAGGGGAAATTTAAAACAACAAATTCACACACCAGTAAAAGAATAAATAAATAATTAGTATCCTTGGCCAGTAAATGTAAGTACATTTTTTTAATGTCAGAAATTTTATATACATATAACAATTATGTATTTAACCACTCGTTAACCCACACCAATCAGAAGTATTCTTAGAATCAGCCCTAAAGTGGCTATCGTCTCTCCCGGGCACAACTCCATCTTCAATCTTCTCGGACAGCCAGACCAGTATAAATGCAAATACCAAATTTTCTCTCCAAAACAGTCAAGTTCAACGAATCCAACTACTTATTCCGCAGATCTTCAAAACAAGAAAAATAACCATCAACTGAGTGAAAGCCCACTCAAATTCAGAAGGCAATAATCAAACAGACGCCCTGGCTAAGTCCGCAGTCAAACAAGACCACACTGTTCTGGAACTCCTTCTCCCAGCAGTCTACATTAAGGGCAAAATTCGAGAGCACCAAATAGCTGACTGGAGGCCACTTGGGACACATCGGAGAAGGGTAGACCTATCTACGCGCACTACCCGAAAGTAAACCCCACTAGGCTCATTTCCAATGCAGTCTTTACAGCTTTCCTTACTGAGCATGACCCATTCCCGTCCTATCTTAGCCGGATCCAGCTTTCCGATTCGGCTAGTACGAGATGTGTTTGCGGTGACCCGGGTTTCCCCGACCACTACCTATTTGACTGCTCCCTCACTAGGGATTGGCATTTCAAGCGCCCAAGACCAGGCCTGTCTGGGCTGATCAGCTAATTTGTAACAAAACCCTCTCATCCAAACTAAGCAAACCGTTTCGGTTAGCTAATGGAAAGTTCAGAGAATCTGCAGGCTCCGTAACAAGGCTGATTCTGAATATATATCTTTCACTGTACCGCGCTATAGTATTAATTTTCATACTATTATGCTGTAATTATTATCGTTAATTTTTTTGACTTAATTTTTTTATTATTATTACTTTTTTTGTACTTCCAGTGTTATTTTGTCTGTTTTGTATTTATATGTGTTATTTTGTAATATTATTACTGTATTATACTGCATTGTATAATATGAGCTGCTGTGGATTGTACACCCGGGGACACCCAAAACATCTTAAACTTTTGTTTTAAGGTAGATGGTCCTGGTTGGTGCATCCAATCAGAAGTATTCCTAACAGTTGAAAATTAATGAACAATGAAAATTAATATAAATTAATAATCGAGGTTGTTTGTCCTGATATGCCAAATTATAATATTTGGTGCCTTCCAACACAGTTTGTTCACTTTTCTTTTATGAAAGGTAGTTAATATTTGTATCTGTTTAGAATTTTCGTCATTTCTTTGGAGTGGTTCCACAACCTTAAACTATACCTAAAAAATTGGTTTGAAGATCATCACATCTTCATGGTATGTAATGTAGGCGTCGAAAGCATTATTACAATTAGAAAATCTGTCCATCTTTCGGAAATATCTCATTGTAAGCAAAAGAAGGGGGAATGGAACAAAGTGCCTATTTAAATTCTCCTTCTTAGAAATATACGTTTGTCCATGCATATTTCTAATAGGGAGTGTGTATGAGTCTCAGAGAATATCACTCAAAATATATTCTTATGTTGCAGTAAAATTAGTAAAATTTGAAAGATGAATTTAGAAACAAATTAATTTTTTATTAGTGTTTAAAGAATAAATACTTAAAAATTGCAAGCCAAAAATAATTTAGTTTTATTAACAATATAAGACTTTTTGTTTTATAGTATGTCACACACCATGAAAAATGTTTCTTCAGTTAAATATATAAAATATATTTAACTGAATATCTCATTGTAGGCAGAAGAAGGGGGACTAAAACAAAGTACCTATTTAAATTTCCCTTCTTAGAAATATACGTTTGTCCATGCATACTTCTAATAGGGAGTATGTATGAGTCTCAGAGACTATCACTCAAAATATATTCTTATATTGCAATAACATTAGTAAAATTTGAAAGATAAATTTAGAAACAAATTATTTTTTTATTAGTTTTTAAAGAATAAATTGTTAAAAATTGCAAGCCAAAATGAATTTAGTTTTATTAACTATATAAGTCTTTGTGTTTTATAGTATGTCACACATTGTGAACAAATATATCTTCAGTTAAATATATAAAAATAATGTTATATTCCTCTCTTTTTTTTAAGTTTCATTATTATACATAATGATTTATGTACGATAATTAAATTATGTGCCTATGATGATAGTTTATTATGATATTATGATAGTATATTATGATGATAGTTTTTCATAGAACATGAAAATGACGTAAAATCTCTAATTTTGAAGATATTTTTACAATATTTAAGTTATCAACCATAATTCTATAACCTTCACTATAAACATTACTTAAAGTTTAATCTGCTATTATTTGGCACGAAAACATTTTAAGAGTAATTAGACAACCGTTTTAAAAATATTTCAAAGTAAATATCAAGTTTATTTCTTTTGAAATACCATAAGTGACATGTTATTTAGGCTAATACCAAATGGAATACTTCCTATCAAACCAGTTGTATTATTTATTAAAGCACAAATATATACATAAGCGTGCCAATTGTTTGTATAAGACATTCTTTGAAGCTACAAGAAGTTTTACCTAGAAATATATGATAAAATAATGTGATAAAATACATCTTCGTACTGTCTATCTCAGTCATAAAAAGTTCAGGTTGACATAAAAGTGTCATATTTTAAGATAAAAAGCTGCTTTCATTTCACCATTTTTAGGAGAGAATTTTGTTCTTTTTAAAATGGGAATTATGACAACAGAAAAGAACCTTAACGAGAAAATAACTAGAGACAAATTTTAACTTTTTTTTTATCTTAACACAAAGTAAACAGCTTCAACACTCTAATTACTTTTAATTATACCATGTGCGCTCTTATATTTACTTGTCGTTAAAAATTATCTTGGAAAAAAGGTTACTTTCTCCACCTGAAAGAAATGAAACCCCTTTTAAACATAAACTCATTTTTCGTCATTTACTTTTCTAATAATCATTATCTGGTAAATGAATTTTATAAAATCTTTACACCATATTTTAATTGTGTTAAAAAGTACATGAGTGCAGTAGCAAATAAGGGAAGCTTTAAATAACTGCTTATCATGTTATAGTGTGTATAAAGTAAGGATATTCAAAATCACGCAGATTCTCAGGAAGATATTTTTTCTTTTATAAATAAGTTAAATTACTCATAATTTTAATTGCACGTTTTGTTTAAGAAGCAAATAAAACGATATATGCTTAATAATAACAAATATATTATTTTTAGGATATTTAAAAATATTTTGTTTCAAAATTTATATCTGTTAGAATTTGTTATTTAAATATTTATAAATATTTAAACACTTCAAAATATTTTAAGTAATATACAATTAGTTTATGTGTAGTACAAATCCCATTTTCATCAAGAAAATATACAGTTAAACATATTAACTTTTCAATGTCCGAGTCAATTCTGCCGTTTACATATCGATGCATATCTTAAATGATAGTTATTTTGAACTGCACAGAATAAAATAAATATGAACTTTAAACAACTTTTAATGCTATGAAAAGTTATGTTAGTAATCAGCTATCGTTTTAACTATTATAGGAGACCTTTTATGAAGAAGGAAAAACGTCAATTAAAAAGTGAAAAAAGATTTATTTGGTATTACATGTAAAATAATTGCTGTCAAACAGAGTTTTATAACAGTGTTTTATTAACAGAGTTGTACCTGCCGAAGACATTATGCGTGCTGTTCGAAAAATCATAATATGGCAATCTAAATAGAAAACTTAAATAACAGAAATTACTTAAAAATTATGGATATTGTTAATAAGATTGACCTCAACCTACTCTCAAAAGGAAAGCTCGGCCTAAGAAAACAATTCTACATGCTATTTTTTAGCAGTATCTCAATAGATAAGCCTGTCTATAATGGGATAAAGAAGAGCAAGTATCAATTAACATTATGAAACTTCCTATACCTCTTCCTTCATCTATGACAATATTAGTAATATAATTCACCTTATGAAAACATACCAGTTTATTTTACTTCTGTTAGTGAAACCTACCATAAAATGCTGAAAAATTTGTTGACACTTGCTCAATTAATAACTTATGTAGATAAAATTAATTCTGTGATTGAAAATATAGCGCCAATCATTTTTGGACCTTAAATGCCATCTAAACACTTAAGGGGAAATACACCTTTTATTCCGTTGATATATAAAGAGAAGTATCAAGCTATGCAGCCATAACATCTAGAATGCGAAAGAGTATTCGTGAGTTTATGGTCTTGGTTGATCATAAAATTAATCATGAGAGCTGATCGATTTTTTGATATAGGACAATATTTGATCTTCTGAGTTTTGAAGCAAATTTTATTATCCAAAACAATGTAATAGGCTCGACTATACCATCGCCTGAAAATTGCGATGCTTTAAAGTTTCAGATGTAATGAAATATTTATGAAATTAAAGGAAACAAATTAAATATTAAGTAAAATATACATTTTATAAATAAAAAATATATGAATAAATTCATTGTCTAAATTGCGATATTAATAAAAAAGCGACCCATTACCTCATAAAAATTTCTAAAGAACTTATAAAAGCTTTTTAAATATGTTGTAAACATTTATGTCCTTTCAAGATATTTCAGCTTAAATAAACTCAGATTTCTAGTAATGAATGTATTGTAATGTGCATGTAATATCTATTTATCAAGCATGAGGTTTCTATACATAAAATGAACATGGATTTTGACACTGATTACAAGAATAATACAAACAGTTCGCGGCCAGAATACAGTTGTTAATAATACAAAATTTTGAAAAAGTGCTTATGTAGCTGTAGATTGTAATGCATTATTAGGCATTAACTAAGTGGTAGTCACACACACACACACACACACACACACACATATATATATATATATATATATATATATATATATATATATATATATATATATATATATATATATATATATATATATATATATATATATATATAATATATATATATATATATATATAATATATATATATATATATATGTATATATATATGTATATATATATATATATTATATATATATATATATATATATATATATATATATATATATATATATATATATATATATATATATATATATATATATATATATAATTTAAACTTAATGAATGTTTAACACAGGTTATTTTCTAATTTTTGTATCACGCTCAAGAAATTTTTTAGTTCTTACTATCACATGCATGTTATTAATTTTCCTAATAGCCAATTTTTAATTTCCAATCACATATGATAGAGATAAAAATCTTTGGACAAAGTTCATTGCTCATCACTGATTTTATAAACAAACAAATTACAGAATTGTTTGTTCTTAATTGAACTAAAAATTAAAAAAAACAATCGTCAAACCATTAAGCATACACTGTAATATTGTATATTATCTTATAAGCGTAAAACAAATCTTTAAAAAAATGTTAGATTAGCAACTTTCAGACAATAATAAAAAATATGTGTATTCATGCCTGATTAGCAAATCATATATGAAATAAAGCAAATATTGATAAAAAAAAATTATATTGAATGTAATAGTGTACTACATGATAAGAATAAAAAAATGTAGATTTAATAAAATACTTTTCTTGTGCAAAATAGTTTTAGCATATTCTGAATATTATGTACATTTTTCTTCTACATGGCAACACAGTCAAAATTTCCTTTGGAAAATGCACTCAGCATCATTTTATTTTAGATTGCTGCATTTACTAATTTTATAATGACACGGCCATCTTCTTCCAAGCTTTTTGGGGGGTAATCTAATAGAGTGTGTCTAATTGGAATAATTGACTTGGTCCTTTTTAAATTAGAAAAGTTTGAAAAACTCTAATTTTCCCCATTACAGGAAGTAATTAAAAATATGTAATAGAGAAGATCGTAATTTCTCTCATTGATTTCTTTTTTTTTTTAGAAAATTTCAAACTAACTCTAAATGTAGCAGAGGAGTATACAAGCAATAACAAATATAAATGCATATATCTGAAAGAAACTAACATCCAGTTTTTATTTTTATACTTTTAATGACACTATATTTATATATTTTTAAAATGTGAAATATTAAACTTTTAGGCAGTCGATTTAACAACACATTTTCTAATCATTCCGGCGGAAGTAAAATAGAAACTAATGCTTATTAAAGATATTATCCAGATATTTAAAACTCTGTTGTACAGTTTATCTGTGAGCTAGATTATATCATAAAGGCAGTGTCTGTTAAAGAAAAAATATTTTTGTTAATACAGAAAAGCTTTAAAATTTACGGACTGTGTTTCTAATATTTTAAAATTTATTATTCTATAGATGAAATGTTAATTTTACTTACTCATGTTGATACAGAGAGTCTTTTGTAAATAAGGCAAGAACAGTTTGTAGAGTTAACTTACGTTATTATCAATATATCAGACAAAATATATGATAGAGTGGCTTTATAAACTGGTGTGACAATTGTACACATGCATACACATCAAATTCAAAAGCAAACTTTTCAGTATGCAAGTTGCACTTTTGAAATAAGTTTAAATAATTAGATACGCTTTATTATAAAAGCTTCATATGTAAACAACACGATTAATAATTTTTTTGTTAAAAGTTCATTTCAAGATATATTATCAACTGCAGATTTGTTATCTTTACCTTTCCTATCCTTTCCATCTCCGTCTTCTTTCTTTACGTCCATTTGTTTACATGTTTAATGTTGTGTGAGGTGAGAAATGAATACCTTTTTTAAAATTGTAGGTAAGGGAATTTCAGAATCTTTGTTTATTATTGTGAATTATACTTTGTATTCGTTATATACACTGTTAAAAGCATGATATCACGTATTTTTAAGGCAGAAATTGACTTTCGGCATTACCTTATCTAACTCCATATAATTACAGGCTAAATGTAATATAAGGGTATCATCTAAATAACGCATTTCAGGATTATGTTGGGTCCCCATGTTTTTCAAGAATTGCAATTATCCTTTTACAGGATCCTCAGAACAGAAATATTGTAAAAAAATAAATGTGGAAACTGTTTACATTCGTTTAAGGATATAATTTTCTCACGTGCATTTACATATACAATAACTTCTAACTTACGACCAAGTTTTGTTCCGACGACAACGTTAAGTGAATGATTGTCAATAAGTAAAGAGTTCACGCCAGAAACTCAAATGCTAATTAAATTACAAAAACTATGCAACAAACTTCAGATTTATTCATCAAAGTCGACATATTAATCATTACCATATGTTTCATTTGAGAAGTAGTCCGGGTAAGGTAGATGACGACTATGGAACGAAAGTTGCGCATTAATCGGCACAGGTCCTGGATGTAACAATCTAATCTCTCGACTGGTTTATTTCTTAGTCCTTTTTTCTTGAATATTTTTTAGCAATCATTTTAGGAAAAATTCACTTCATTCAACTTTTTTAAAACATTCATTTTGTGAATTGAATCATATAGCATCCTGTCATAAATTTAACAATTTTGTTTTTATATTTATGCAATTTTGGGATTAGAAATATGAAGTAAATAACGAAATTGCACAGTGAGTGTTTGTGAAATCGAAACTTAGTGAAAAGGTGCGTAGGAAAATAACAGTGCATGTCACTATTCATCACTGACCAATCGAGTTTTCGAGGATTCTCCGTATTGCAGATCGAAACCCGGTTAGTCGTAAGTGTGAGTGATCGTTAAGTAGGTAGATAGGAAAGTGAACAGTTTTTGTATTGAACAAACACAAAAAGAATCCTTCAATTTTTATTTTCTCTGTTCTTACTACTTTGTATAAAAATATAGTACAATCTAGTTAGGAGACAAAATTTATCTAGGAGTTTTAAAAGTTCTACCAATGTTCTTTCTCCTACCAAAATTGTAATACGTTCGAAAGGAATTTTCCAATATAGAAAATAAAGCATCTTTTGATTAAAATGCATACAACTTACAGAGTTTCATTTAATTAAAAAATAGTAGTTAAATTTCTTCTTCAATTTACACACAAAAAATAAGTAGAAAAATTATTTTCCTAAGTTTATTAATTGCATTATATTAATGATATATAAAATGCAATTAATAAACTGTAATTATGTACAATCATCCATTCCATAAAATGTTTAAATTTTTAAGATATTTTTTAAATAATTTAGCAAGGATTTCGTGTGAAAATTTCGCATTTCTACCTTTATTTAAAACACACAAAATCAATCCATTTACTATACAAAATTAGCAGTAACATTTCGAGAAATGCACTCAAAATAATTCTTTAAGTATTTATAAGCGTAAATATTACATTTCATTAAATAAGTTATTAAAATTTTAATCCTCTATCGTCTTCGGCTTAGACTTTTAAAACCTTTCTGCTTTACACCATTCTAATGCCTTCGAAATGGTCTTAAAAGATCAAGTGAAATCAATAACAAGTTTATATAAATGAAGTTAATTTAGAAAATGACATAACATCTAGAATTCTCGGGGGAGATTAGGAAGCCTAATAACATCGTAGCGTGCTGAATTCAATTCGGTTTAATAAGGTATTTTCATTATAAAGTCATTTTCATTCATTCTTTTTATTAAAGGAATAAATGATTGTCGGACTGTACGTCTCTGTTTAGTAATTAGCAAGTGTTAAAACATGAAATGAAATTATAGTAGACAGACTGTGCTACAACATAGAAATAGTAAATTGATAACAAAAGTGAGTTCAAATTTGCAGAATAAAATAATACTAAGAGGCGTGTGCAAATAAACAAACCTACTCTTTCGAGAAATATTCAACTTATGCCTAAATTGAAAACTTAATGTTATTAAATTGAAAATAGTTCACAAAAATGCAAAACGTTTCTTTTATAAATGTAAGGGCATGTTTCTTGGATTATATGTCTCTGTTTAGTGCTTAATTTAAACTTAAAATATGAAAGGAAATTATAGTGGATATTGTATGCCTACACCATAGAAAAAGGAAATTCATATTAGTAAGTGCAAATATATAGAACAAAATTAATGGTAACCCCACACACATGCACAATAATATTTAATCGTGCTATATACACTTAAGTTTAAGGCTTCTATTGGTCTTATGAAATTGAAAATTCTTCACAAAATAACACACTGTGAAACTTCATATGTAAATTTAAAGAATGATGTTGAACAGAACAATTACAATGCCATACTTGTTAATAGCAGAGCATATTTGTAGTATATATATATATATATATATATATATATATATATATATATATATATATATATATATATATATATATATATATATATATATATATATATATATATATATGTATGTATGTATGTATGTATGTGATATATTTATCTATAACAGTTTTTGTTAAATATCAGTTTCTTTAATAATTAAAGGTTTTAGTTATTCAGGCAAAACTGCATAGGTAAAAGGGAAATATGTGAAAAAAATATGAAAAAGTAAACTGTTATGGTTAATACTAGAAGTAACTAAAAATAGTTGATAGAATCTACATTTTTTTATTTATTTTTTAACAGCATTAAAATTAATTATTAACAAATTTATATAAAGTTATCATATTATATATAAATTCCGTAAAAGGTCAAGATACCCATCAAAACATGTTTTTCTTCCAAATTATAAATGCTATGAATGTTGCTAATAAAAATAAAAAAAATTTTTAATATTTCGTATAGTTTTATTTCTTTAAACACATAATTTAAAAATAAATTGAAGTAATTAAAGATGTTTAGCAATAATAAATACGTAAATGCAGGTAAATATGCATTATATTATCCCGTAAAAATCACATGTCCTTGTATATATTTTTAACACAGTATAAACATTTCAGCATATAAATATTTTGTTAAAATGAGAAAAATATATATTTAAACTAATTTTTATAACATATTTATCTTTTCTTATGTCGACATATATCTGCCACTTATGTACAATTCATTAATACATTAGTTTATTGCAATTAGCAGGACTAGAATCCCCAGATAGGTAGAGAAAAAGACAAAAGTATGATCTGTGCACAAAGAACCTTAACAAAAAAAGGAACTCAATATAACATTAAAGTAATGATTAACATATGCATATACTTTCAAAGAAACTTTAAAAATTAAAAATTAAAAAGTAAGAGGGGTAAAGCTGTAATTCTTACTGGACTTTTAAAAGATTAACAATAAAATGAAAAAAATATTTACTTATTTAACAATTGAATTTAACATTTATCTAGGTTAATAATTTCTAAATTAAAATCATCCTGATTATAATATTAATAATTCATTGATAGCATATCATGGTTTAGAACAATAAGTTTGATATTTATTTTCATTCAAATCCATATATAAAAAGACAATTTCTTATCTCTACTTACTAGAAAAATAACGTCCTGTCTCCAGTTCTTTACGACTCACTGAGTTATGGCATCATTAATAAAAGGTTTATTTTAAAACTCATCCGTTCTCAGGCTGATTTTTATAGCTTCGATGCCCTTAGTTAATATAATGACAGTCGTTATCGATTACATGTATTGATTGAAAGTTATCTACAGATCTCTATTATCCATTTAATGGAGTTATTTCATTCGAAGAGTTGTTACACATTTGCTTCAGTTAAGCGAATTATTATTCTGAAAAGAGTGCAACAACACAATTATGTTATAGTAAATAGATTTTCTCTTATCATCACGCATACTCCTCATGCTATTTTAATCACTTTTTTCTGCCTTCGATAACAAAATTATAATAGTTTTATATTTCTACAATGTCAATATTTATAGCATGTAAAATATTTATTGTGTCAGTGTACTTAAACACTCATAAAAAGAAGTACATTACCAACAGGCAGGTCTATCTTTTCTAAATAAAGATTGGTTATACCTTCGCATATACACAATGCAAACAAAATGTTAATCATAAAATATTAATTATCGTATGGAACATACGATGTACATAACATAACAATTATTGCTTTGTCATATCACATTTACTCTCTTAAGAGACAATGTCATTAGGATTTCAAAAGCACATTAAAAATGTTATAGAAACAAGAGATACATATCAAAGATTTTTAACATAATTAGTCATATAGCATTATTCAGTATTTTCAAACTAATTTACCAATAAATAAATATCTAGTTCCCAAATAATGGCCCACATATGTTAACTGTAAAAATCGATGATGTTTAATCTGCATCTTTTTTTATATTAGTATGTGCGTGCATCTATAAGAAATCCTTCCTAAGAACAAATTTTCATCCTCCTGTTTAGTATATAATATTTCAGAACAATACACGTAAAACTTTCTTTCTCAAACCTCTCATTGTGACAATATACAATTTCAGGTAATCTATGGCTGCAGAACATTATCTATCACTAGTGACATCCATAATATTTATTTTATTTTATATATGCAAGTGTATCTCTATGCTTGTGTTTCCAACCGTACGTGTTAAGCTTTGAATTATTTCCTATCGTTATTGTATTCAGGCATGTTTGCTCTTCAGTTCTAATAGGAGTGTCAATATATATCCGGCTACAAATAGCTTATTTCCACGTCAAAACGTTCTCTAATATCTGTTCGTGCGTCTAAATCGTATTATATCCTCCGAAGCGAAGCCTGACAACATCTTTTCATTCATAAATCCATGATAAATGGGTCTTAGGATACTTTGAGATTGGTCATTGTTAAAACATTGGTCTAAGCTATTGCGTTAATTGAATTTCTCTTTAAATAGGAATATACAAGTTAAGTAAAGTAAATAAAGTAAAGAATGAGGTAAATTTCTTCTACTAAAAGAATGAATTTTATCATGTAAGAACTACTAGAAAAAAAATTTATATCTACCCTTTAATATTTGTCTAATTTAACCAAGTGTGTCATTTTAGTTTTTTATAATTGGAAATGCAGTTGTCGCTAATACAAATTATAAAAGCTTGCCATATAGGGATATTTAAAAGAAAGTGAGTATTTATGCTCAATTTAAATTATTAATTATTATTTAACATATTATTAGTTATTATTGTAACAACGTTAAAATCATTGTGGAGCAAAAAATGTAACTTAAGCACACAAGGCTAAAAATTATATTCTCCAAATTAGATTAGCCTTCTCGGTATACTAACTCCATTCGGAATGAACAAATCTGAAGAATGCAAATACAGGTTCTTTTAAACAACTCAACAGAACCAAGTTACAATAATATTAAAGCGTTATTTTGTACAAGAGAAAATTTTCTGTAATATTGACTTACTATACAATGTATGCCTTCCCAGTCAATTAAACTAAGGTCTCGTTTTAATGATTACAAACTAGAGTTATCAAAATGGATTTTTACAATATTTTTAAACACATATTACATTTATTACATACGTAATCTCATCATCTGTTAGACACTTGTTACCATAAATATTTTTGTAAAATAATGCCTATATTTCTTTTGTTTTATCACAGGACATTATGTAATATTTCACCCATTGAGTATGTAAATTTAAAAGTTTATTTTTTCTGACAGTAACTGAGTATTTTCCTT
>CM063502.1:140625320-140627820 GCA_032207245.1 Pardosa pseudoannulata | reverse complement strand
TTCACGCTGATTTGCGATAAGACCTTTATTGACTTTTAAATTAATTGGCTTTAAATATATATATATATATATATATATATATATATATATATATATATATATATATATATATATATATATATATATATATATATATATATATATATATATATATATATATACATGTATTTATATTTGTGTAATGCTGTGTCAACTGACTTTTGTAGTGCTAATTGAACTTGTAACGTATAACCTGAATAACTATTACGTGTGGTATTAAAATCATCCTTTACATGAAATTTTTAAGACTAATATTTTAAAAGTGTGTTTCCAAAAAAATATATTTAAAAGTTTGTTTCAGTGGTAGATAATGAAATATTCGAATAATGTTCTTTAAAAATCATAAATGAACAACTATCTTATAAAAAAACATTTATTCCTGGATAAATCACAATTATAAAATGAAACTAATACATATAAAAATATGATATTAAATTCATGCTCAGTTTCAATTAAAGAAATATATTATTCAAATAATTCTCCTTATAGAATAAAATGTAATTATACATTTGTTATGCAATATATTATGATAAATTGAGAATAATATTCTCTAATTAACTTTTTTTTTCCTTTATGAAACTATTCGTTTTGATATTAATTTACTTTCCAATTAAAACTGTATTATGAATTTTACGTATTTTTAAATTTTAGAATATATCAATAAAATTCAAACATTTAATAAATTTGTATAAAACGAAAATATAAAATGCGGTTTATAAGTTTAATATTAATATGTTATGTAATATATTAAGGAAAAAAATAATTTAACATATTAATGAAATAGGAATAATTTATGCATGTGAAAATGAAACGAGAACAAATTTTATCATGATTAATCTACATACATTTCCTTCTAAATTAATAAGTACGCTGGAATTTTCATTCATTTATTAACATTAATCTACAAACAAGAGTAATATGTCACAGTTAGGAAATATTTAAAATAATGTGTTTCTTTCGAAAATTCTAGTATTTACTTCACAGTACATTTATAACTTTAATTAGAAATAATGTTTTAAACTTATTTGTGTATACATACATACATATATATATATATATATGTGTGTGTGTGAGTGTGTTTGTTTGTAAAATATGTCAAATTTTATCTTCATAAATAACTGAATTATTTCACTAATTTTAATTCTGTACAGTAATGATATAGCCCTATTGTCTTAAAAACTGTAGATCGTACCACTCCAATCATAACCATAGTAATAACAAATGAGCCTTAATCCATAGTTCAGTGTCTCTGGAACATAATCAATCGTTAACCTGTAATTATTTTCACGAGGTTTCAAACCGGTTTTTATGAAATCTTGTTGACTTATTTGGAATTCAAGCCCATTAGGGTAAATTTTTCAGACCACCAGGATTTAATGTTGAAAAGATGCTGAGTAAAATAATTTCCTATTAGAAGTGGAGCGGGTATCACTTCTCGAAGGTAAAGTTTCCAAGACTATGGTAGTAGATCTAATTCTGTAAAGATATAAATTACTGTCAAGTTTCAAGATTGATTAAATTAATGAGATTTTTGCCAAATTCTGGCCAAAATCGTGTTTTAAGATTTGTATGTGAGTTTGATAATGGATTCAGAATGAATTATATTGGCAATCGTAGTCCCTGACATACCAAATGAGGTCTGGTTCATTCTCCGTAAATGTCTAAATTTTAAGCATTTCACATACATATACAAACTCTTACACAAAAAAAACCAAGCACCACAACGTACCGAGAAAATGTAATGCAAATTTGACACTAATTGATATGCGTACGGAAAATTTTAAAGTTTTAAAATAAATTTTAAAGTTTGGAGGCCAATGAATGAACGTGTGTCGCTGCAGCACATTTTATCTGAGGAACTATTAGGCAGGATACTACTGGCAGGATATTTAAGAAAAGAAATTTGGATTCTAGGTCATAAATTCTTTGCGAATTTCATTCCGTGTACCCGAGAAAAGTGACTATGCTAATTATACAGGTTCGCGAATGAAATACGCAGATGTCTTCATTTGAAAAAGGTCTAGTAGTTGAGCTCAAAGAAGCTAGTTGGTATTATCGGCTGAGAGCTCTACGCTTGGGCAAGATGCCACTATTAGACGATGTTGGCAGGGATGGTTGAACCATGGCCGAACACAGCTTCAAGAAACAAGTGGTCGGCCGCGAGAAACGACAGAAGTTGAGAACCGAGCAATCTTCAACACTCACAGCCCCAGATGCACCATTATCATTCTTGTACGTGCAACTGCTGCTTCAGTGACCGCAATGCCCATTCATATGCGGCTGAGCTCAAAAGAGCTGAGGTTATGGCTCCTCTTGCGTCGACTGACATTTACCTCTGTAAAACGACAAGCCCATTTTCGTGGTTAATCAAAGGAAACTGGAATGTCACTGACTGGAGTAGAATAGTTCTCATACAATAGGCTCGATTTGAACTGAGCCCCGATGACCAGTGAAGGCTTGT
>CM063502.1:140605320-140620320 GCA_032207245.1 Pardosa pseudoannulata | reverse complement strand
TAATTCTTTTCTTAAACTCATTTACACGTGTTCACAATCACAAAGATGATTTAGCATATATTCAGCTATTTTTAAAATATCCTCCCGGGAAATTAGTTTTTTTAAATTCATTTGGATATATTTGACATTTTCATTATCGATCTACTCGTTTTAAAAATTTCCTTTGCACACTTTGTAACCTAATTTGCATTCTGTTAAAATAAATATTTTTTATCGAATTTTATTAATACATCATCTTTTAACGTGTAATTGACCTTTAAAAATTTATTTAGTTATTCTAGTTTAACACATTTTTTATTGTTAGTTCACTGCTCTTTTTTTAGCTTATATAGAATAAAGGAGAATAAATATATAGAATAAATAAATTTATTTTTGTATTGAATGCATTACGAGATTTTAAGTACTTAATTTTTAATTTTAAGTTTACTAACAAAAAAAAAGAAACATATTTCATCCAGTGTTACCTTTAATGATTGGGACAAATTAGAACAATAACTGTATCAGAATTCTATATCACTTTATCATATTATTATAAAATTTTAAAGATTTTTTAAATTACAAAATTCCTAAATTTTAAAGTTAAATATCAGCTATTAAAGGTTTATTCTATTAAATATTACATAAAAACATATCTTTTAACGTTAAGCAAATCAACTCAAATTTAAAAATACTATAAGCTGAAAATGCTAAATTAATATATGAATATTGTTTTCTTATATGCCTGCAAATAGCACATTATGTATAGGAAAAATAATATTTTGTCAAACAATGAATTTTGAGAAAAAAATGAAATTATACAAAATTAAATATCACACAATACATTTTCAAATATTAATTAATTTCAATTTTATTTTATTGTAAATAAAGTTCCATGACAATAGAATTATGAAAACTATTGTTTAAAATTTGAATTATATAATATAATTTATAGAAAAATATGTTTGTTTCGTTATACATTTCTTTAGTATATACATATGACACTGAATTTACTTTTTGTATATATGTGAAGACAATAATTCTATAATTGTCTACTTATGCTTTTCAATAAATGTATTAGCTTTTCTTTACAAATATATTACGTTTTGTTTTATATTGCCTTGATCTATTCTGCAAAATTTACATAGCAAATAAAGAACATGTTTGAAATTAAGTATGGCTAAACTGTTTCACATACATGCATACGTTCTTGAAAAAATAACATTTTTTCTGTCATAAGTACTTAATACTTTATCCCCAGTAAAAATATATTTTAACTTTAATGTTTAAGCACTTTTTCTTAGGTATGGTTTGGTTTCGAGCATTACAGTCTACTTTTATGCCATTCAAAAATAATTATCCGAGAAACATTAAATATTAAATACGTGTCTTCATTAGTTTGCTTTAATTTTAAATTTTTTCCTTTCTCCAACATACTAATCTAGTTCTTCTACAAATATTCAAATATATCACATTTAGTAGAGTTTGGTATGGTTTAGAGAGCTACTATCTACTGTTTTACAACACAAGGACTAAGGAGATAGGGTACTACTGTTTAAAGCCGATTTTGAACGCCTACGATTATCCATGCCTCAGTTCGATGGGAACCCACACATTCCGGAACCGATGATCATGTAATTCCTAAAACACGAAGTATTTATACAAGTATTTACTAATACAGTATTCATGCAAATGACTTAAACAAGGTTTAGAGTTAGCTTATTCTTAGATATTTCTCTTACCTCTTTATTAATCTTTATATTAACTTTATTTATAATACAACCTAACAAAATCCGTGCAAACTAAATTAATAAGTTTAAATAAATTTCAAAATTTTTGATAATAGAAGTATTTATTATGTTGACGAAAAGAAGAGCCGAAAAGAAGAAAAGAAAAAAATTTCAACGTAATATCATAAAAACAAGACTGAAATAGTATTCTATGTAATCCTCTGTTTCTTCGAAAACAACATCCAATCTTCGAAAACATCCAAAATGTATTAATTTTCATAAATATTAATTAAAGAGGAACTATTTAATTAATTATTAAAGAAAATCTAATTTTTCTCACAATACCTTAAATTGTCTGCTGTCGCGATGAACAAATGGTATGTATATGAATTCTGTTAAAGTTTTGTCTATTTAAAGTTACTTTAATCTAATACTTTTAAAAATTATTTCCAGTGAAAAGATGCAAAATTAATTAAATATTAATTATTTTCCTTTCGACGTTTTAGATTATAATAGCGGTTTTGAATATATTTCTTCCATCGAAGATGAATCTTGTTTATGTATTCTGTTTAATATAATTTAATATTAAGATTTTAATGAAGAATTCTTATATCTTATATCTTTGAGAGTTATATTTTCTTTGCAACATTTCATAATTCTGTTAGGGTAATAACGAGAATGTGATAGAATACATTCAAGATTTGAGTTCTATTATTTATCTATATATTTTTATGAATATTATGTTTTACAGACTTAAAAGAATAATTCTTAAGTAAAACTCTTAATTGTGAAAATCATTAGTAACCCAGTAGTATTACAATTTCCGCAAATTTACAATTTTAATGCTCCTTACCACCAAATTGTACCAAGCTGTTAAGTGAGGAAACGTTCCATAAGCAGTTAAAATATTTTACTGCGTATGATTTCAAGATTTATTGTGATGCTGAATGTTACTTGATAATTTTATTGTTTTGTCGTTTTTCACCACTTTAGAACTTTAAATCGTTGCTAATGATTACAACTCTCTACGTCATACAATAATTTGTATTAACTTTTGAATGATAACTAATCAAGAATTAATTAAACTGTGGTTATTTTCTTAACTGTTTTTACAAAGTTGACATTTTATTTAATATATATTCAATTAAATAGCCTTATAATATGATTAATATTTTACTAATACTCAGCACATTTAAAGGGTACATCATTAATACATTTGAGAACATTGCAAAAGATACAGTTATATCTCTTAAAACTTCGAGGGATAAATTACGCTCGGGATCCTAAAGTAGTATTTTAATATGCCACTTAAAGTTTCTTGAAGAACTTTTACTACAATCCCAATATATCTAACTACAGATTTTCATTCAAAGATGTAAAATTACTTTATTTACCCTATTTTTCTACGTCTTATCCAAGTGAGATTTTTGGCATTCCTCATTTAAGTAATAGTATTGATTGAATATGGTAGTATATGATGTCATTTCATAGGCATTACATCTGAACACACATTTTAATTGTTAAAAATACCTTTGACATTGAATTTAAGTGTTTTGTCTGGTAAGTAAACAATTTCGAAATTCGAATAAGAGTTTCTAATGTTGACAACATTTGCAACAAACACTAAAAAACTACTGTAGCTTCAGGGTAAAAAACCCTGTTAAAAGGTTTGTATAGAAGAAAAACTAATAAAATTAACTAATAAATTATTTTTACTATCGAAAGTCAAAATATAGCAAAGCATAAAACTGTCAAGTAATAAATTAAAATATATGTTAGAGCTATTGCTGAAATTTTGTAATATAAAGGTGACTAATGCAAGGATTTACTGCTGAAAGTTGAAGTCTACCATACCAGGAAATCTAACGTCCAGTTATATAAAGTAGACTGAATATCTGAATACAGTCTAACTACTTCTCTTGCCTAAAACATCAAGATTGCAATTTCTAATAACTTACCAATTTATAATGTTTATAACTCATTAGAATTTAATTGTCAAAAAAAGTTTTCACACTATGACTGCAATTTATGCATTCATTCAGAACATTTATTAAAAATTAAAATGTATTACTTATAAGGATGAAATATATATGATTACATAGGATATCTTTAAGAAATATAAATCAGTAAACAGCAATCATGTAACTTTTTATATTAATTGAAGTAAAAGTAATATTAATGTGCTACAATAATTTATTATCCAAATTTATTATAATTTAATATCCAATACAAATTATTTCAAAAGTTTATCCAAAATCTGACACTTAAAAAAACATTAACTTATACTGTTACACATCTTAAAATTAAAATCTGTAATAAAGCAAATTTTTATAATTATTCTTAAAATTATGAATAATGTGGTGCTATAATTTTTTACTAAAGCTAAATATCATATTTAAAATTTAATATTTATTTGACATTCGAGATATTTAAACAAAGATATCTATCGCTTTAAGAATTAAAGTTTTGTTGGTTTATTGAGAGGGTTATGGTTTACTTTTATGCTACAAGAAAAAAAGAAATATTATACAAAATCTTAAGTACTTGCTGATCCACTCGAGATAAACGCTTTAAAAATATTAGACATCTGTTAATATATATATATATATCATCTATTTTTACGTAGTCTTTTTTAAATACTTAATAGTAAATTTAACGCTGTTATGTTATTGTGTAAATATGAAAACAAAAATCACTTGAAAATTAATTATTGAAAATGACATATTCATAAAGCAAATTTCAACGAAACAAAATCAGAAGGAAATCTTGTTGGAGATATGAAGTACTTTTTAATCCAACCGAGATAAACGCATTCCGTCGAGATACGTTTCTAGCAAGATGTCAACTTTCTTCGTATTTCAGTGTTGATGAGAAAATCGTTATTTAGCTATCAAACTAAGAGGTGCGCTATGAATTCAAAGACGAAGGACACCAGGATATTGATCGTGATGGAATCTCATTTAGAATGGGAAGAATTCGGGAACTTTTAACCTCCGGAGTTCTTTGAGCACTTTAGAGCTGAAGAATGTTAAGATACCTTTCAAAATATTTTTTTTAATTTCTGGCTAGGAATGAAAGGTTATTTTAAAAATTCTTTTCTTTACCACCTGTATGAATGCTTAGTAGAAGGAATGTTAAATCGGCAAATTTGTTGCTGCAATCACGGTAGTGACTTTCAGAAAAGTAATAAATCATGCACTTAACTATGTATTATTTAAAATATATTTTGGCATATATGTAACTTAAAATTAGAGACATTAAATATCACATACCATTACACTTGTGTTGTAGGTGGATTAATTACATTAGGAAACAATTTAACTTATTTTTAAACTATAATAAAATACGTAACAAGTAACTTTAAATCAAGATATTGTCATCTATTTTAATAAAATATGAACTGATTTTACAGTCATATAACAAATAATCAAAACAAATCACCGAACATTCCATTTGAATAGGAAATGATATATCAAACCTTTTACTTCTCATAGTTAAACAATCCAATTTTGCTGCTAATTCATTTTCAGTTGTACCAGATAAACCTTGACATTTTCACCTTTCATGAAACATTACAGTTAAGATTTGAAGTGTGAGAACGGAACATTTGAAACGTCCATGAAGTGGTTCAAACCCTTATTGGATCCCCTCTATTTGAATTTGAAGGGTTAATTAAAAAGGAACGTCCAGGAGTCGAATATTTTGTATTCTCTCCGACATGATATTTGCAGATGTATGATTTTTTTGGCTGGCGAGTTGCGATTTCGTTCGAGGGTGTGTAACAATAAATATGTAAATGCATCGCCTCTTTTTATTATACCGAATTTTTCCTGCGATCCAAAAATATAAGATCTCCAAAATTATAAGATTTATATCAAATCTTATAATTTTGGAGTTTAATAATTCTCTACCTAATTCACACCTAATTCATTTTCATAAATGAAATTATTTCTTTTCACCAGTCAGTCATCATTTTTGTGTCGTAGGTAATTAGGTGTTTTGGTTTGATTTTCTACCCACAATGCGAGGTCGATAAAATTGTTCCAACTATATATGATAATATTTATTCAAGTTTCTTTGGTGTTAAACTTATATGTGCTGTGTTTAACTTCATTTCATTAATATAATATATATCCGAAATTAAACAGAGAAATATTTTTTTACTTTCCATGCAAAATTCTCCTAGATGGACTAAGTGGCCAATTATTAATATTTCCTTTTTTACATATGTATTTAAGATGGAGCAACGATATCATATAACATATTCAGGAGCAGAATTTTCAACACATCCTCTCTTAATACTTAAAATATTTGTGCTTAATGATTTCTTTAAAAAATTTTAAAAAACTCTGAAAGCACATAAGGTTTTAAAGAGGAATGACATTTTGACTAAATTTGTTTTGTGTAATTCCTAGTGAGATAAGATATCTTTTCATCATCGAAAACATTTATATGGAAATTATCTTTATACGTATTACCAATGAATTATCATTGAAATGCTGCATAACATAGTTTCAATTAAAGGAAATCCTTTAAACTAAAAACTTAAAGAAGTATATATCAGTCTTTATATCTCTTATTTAAAATTGAAAATCTAATACTTATCCTGTTATTTGAGTGAATCTCGTGCAAGGGGATTATTACAGCCGACATATAGCTGTTGCCTAAGTTAACATTCAAAAGTGCGGAAACTTATTTACAAATCATTTTATCCTCTTTAAATGAAAATAAAGTTTATGGAAAATTTCAATTTTAACTCAATTGGCTCTCAAAAGAAAGTTGCACAGTTGTCGATGAAAACCTTTTCATGACATAACCTGAGAAAATCTATAACGATAGTAACACGTAGTTTGGAGTCATGCTACCTGCTAAAACAAATTTTAATCCAACGATTTTCGCCGGTTTTCTTCAATCGATTATCTTTTTAAGGAGAGCTGTTATACTGTGATTACTCCTTTCGGAGTTTTTTCAAAGATATGTATTTTTCTTCTCGGTAAAAGAAGAAATTTTTCTTCACTCCCCTTACCCACGGGTAAAGCTTGCCGTTTCCTCCTTTTTTATTTATCTTTCTTTAAACAAATCTGTGCTTAAATATTCGGAAAACTTTTAAAGCACATCGTAAAAGCCAAATTGAATTGAAAAGTTTGAAGAAAAATTTTCATGCAGTCTTTAAAGAATTGTTAAATTATAATTAGGACATGTTAAAATAGTTTTAGTTTTTTAATAATTAATATAAACTTTGAAGAAAATTTTTCATTTTCTTGATTATTTGATGTGAGCTACCAATTATTTAAATTAGTTTTTAGATTTTGTAAGTAATGTTATTTCTTGGTTGTCACTATAAGGTTTAATTAAGATATTATTTAAGTATTCCATTATTTATATAAAGATAAAAACTGTTTAAATTCTATTTTGGAAAATTGTATAATATTCATGCAGACATACATTTGAGCGGCTGTAGTTTTTTATTTTATTTAGTCCAAACCATACAATGACGAGTTTCATTTATTTCCATCCGTCGTGTGTGGATTCTGATTTATTTACAATGCTCAAGTAGCTTACTTTCCAACCTCCTCAACAGTAATAGTAACAAAGTTGCTTCAAAAAATCAGATAATCAGAATGAAGGACATTAAAAGTACAATCTCGCACGTCGAATAACATGCTAAACAATATTTGAGTTTGACATACTTGAATAATATGAGAAATCTATACAAATAACAGTAATTGAGCCTATTAAATGTCTTCTAACGATCTAAATTTCAAAATAAAACGGTCCATTTCCCATCTTGTTCATAACAGTTCAATTGAACCAAATTAAATACTATTTATCGGATGCAAAAAGTTCTTAATATGACAAAGGGTTAAATAATTTAAAAGAAAATAGGTTATCTAATCAATATAAAGCTAACTAATCTAATTTTATTTATCTCTTATATGTTAGTAGAAACCATTATTTTTGCTGTATAAGAATTTCTACAAGATGGACTATAATCATATTTGCTCGTTTATTTGAAGTATGTAATTTTCCCTGCCTATTCAAATGTTTTAAATCAGTTCTCATTAATTACTTTAAAAATTTTTGCAAGTTAAAAAATATCAAGACATTTTAATTTAAATAACATTCATACCCATACTTTAAAATGTTACAATTTTAAAATCAGTGACAAATCATGTTACATTAAGTTATTTTGATTTAAATAAGTACAGAATATACGTAAATTAATTTTAAAACACCTTCCACCAAATACATTTAATAATCTTCCTCAGCTTTATAACTTTTTATATCAAAACTTCAAATTAAATTAAATAGAAATAAAATAAAGTGAATAATATTTGATTTAATAATGTCATTTTCTGGTTTTCTTTATGATTATAAAAATAGCGATTGAATTCACTGATCATACGAAATAAATACAAAACATATCACAATTATAAGATAATGGTTTAATAAAAAATACATACACGTACCAGTCTAAATTGCATAGCTATTTAAAATTAAATGAGTTATACTTAATTCAATTACATCGAAACCTCTAAATATATATAATGAATTTTAAATAAATTCTCTCGAGACATTTCAATTGAATTTATTGATTAAAAAATGTGATAACATTTAAACACACAATATTAATTTATCTCAAGCAAAAATAGTCTCATTAAAGTTCCAAATAAAGATTTGCTTTTCATTAAGTGGATTTTATCGTAACATAATTAATGATTTCTTTCATTCTCTAACAAATCTACTATTTTTCGTTAAGATTAAAAAATAATTTTGTTACTCATCAAATTTATTCCTTTACCTTAATATTGAAGAAAATATTTTGGATTACAATTTACAAATTCTTAATTCTATTTACCTTGTCTTAAGAGCAGTTTCAAAAAATGAGTAATTTACTATAATTCTTTAATAGTTACAATTAAAAAACTTAGGTTGTAATAGAAAGGCATGATTATTTATGAAACAAATGATTCCAAATTATCCTTCTATTGCACACTTTAATATTAAAGTATATTTTAAATCAGTCCTGTGCAATATATTGGCTGAATCGTGAGTGATCTTACGGCAGTGGGCAGCACTGCATAAGTGTCTGTGTATACATACACAGAATGTCTTCACACATTTTTCTAAGGATATTAGCTTTCTGTGTCAATGTTAAAGTAGAAATTATATTGGTATCAAATTATGATATGGTATCAAGGGACAAGAAACATTAATCCTAAGTTTTTAATTTTTAAATTTTTAACGTTGTTACATAAATCATATAAGACACTAAAGTCTGTTGCAAAAGAACTTTTGATTAAATTACTACAATTTACGATAAAAATTGAATCATCCAACAATATTTATTAAAATTGTTTCTAATGCACAATATATTAACAAATTGATGCTACATTTTCATTTTATATTAATAATTTACATAGACATTAAACTGTGCCTATTTTCTTCTATTTCAAATTGTATTTATGCAAAACAATAAGTTTAAGAACTGCATTATACGTTTCAAATTCTATATAACGAAAAATACTTTGCAATTTTAAGAAATTACATAAAATTTTATAAAAAGAAACACACTTTAATAAACAATTTTCAAACTTTTGAATAAGAAATATATAAAATTATAGCACCTGGACACATTTGCTATTTCAATGCAAAAATTGCCAAATTGAAAATATTTTTTAAACGTTAAGGGTGTGTGCAAAAAAAATAGGTTTCAATGCAGTAAAATAATGATATTATTCGAAATATATCTTTTGATAATAAAGCGTATAGTTAACTAAAAATTTTCAAAGGAAAGAAAGATTTTTTTTTGTTCAAATTCTATGATTTAAAAGGTTCCTTGTCCCCTTAAATGACAGCATTAAACACATTCGGGGCCTTAAAATTTCAAGGCATCAATGGATTGAATGCTATATTTTTGTACTGTCTAAAGGAAAATTCTCTGATTTGATTTATAAAAGGATAGGACCAGCATGGTTTTAATATTACTACATGCAGAATAAATGACGCAATTAACATAAAAAAGAATGAAACGTTAAGGCTTACATTTGACTGAGAAAAAAGTGCATTCCCAACAAAGGAATGTACTCCGGGTATAAAATATAAAGTTACACCTCTTACTTTAAAGAACCAACCGTCTAAAGAGCTACCAGAAAACCTTTAAATGTGTCTGTTGGATATATTGACAAAATTATAAAATGTGATTTGAAGCTAATAAATAAATAAATAAATAAACCATGATGCCTAGCGCCGATTTACTGCTTAAAGCAGAAACGTGATTTTCTTACAACTTGTCAGAAACTTAAAATAAAGAAAAAGAAAAAAGTTAAAAAAAAACTGAAATTACGTTAGGAAATATGTTTTTGCATCTATTTTTAAGGAAAAAATCACATCCTTTTCCATAGAAAAATTCAGTACCCGAATAAGTTAAATTCCATCATGTTAAGGTTATAGGCCATTACTCTAAATCTACTGTTTTATTTGGAAAAGAAATGAAAAAGGAAACCGGCATTAAAGCCAATCTCTTATTATACATCCCGTACAAATCTTCGAACTTTTCTGCTGTGTTATTACTGTGAATTTGTTACTTTTAAGATAAGCTCTTTTTAAGCACCATCCAAAAACATTCAATGAAAAAATTGTGAAGAATAAGTGGAACAAAATTGTCCTTGATATTTTTAAAGTGTTCAAGTTCTACTATAATAGTTCAACAAATTGGATATCAGACTGAATAAATAAAAAATAAAATTATTATATTTATTAATATTAATAATTAATTTAAAGATAATTAAAAATAATAATTTTAAATTATTATATTTATTTATTCGCTTGTATATATATATATATATATATATATATATATATATATATATATATATATATATATATATATATATATATATATATATATATATTGTCACGATGATTCGAATAAACACACCGTTTAACGTAACAGAAGAATTTATTGAAGCTAAGTAGCAACTCGCAACTTTACAAGACCGGGAAGTTGCCTACAACTAGTGGGTATCAGCTTTTATACCCGAACAGAATATTCGAGAAATAAATAATTTACATATTAAAGAAAGATCTAGAAAGTTCAAGAACATAAGGAAACATAAGGAAACAATAAATAACATTTTTAAATTAAAAATCCGTACTATGGATAAACAGCCACGGCAAGGATCGAACCCACAATCTTCGGGTCTGGATCGCGTGCTTTGACCATTCGGCCACTTGGCTCGTTGGCTCAGCTTCTTTATGCGGCATTGCCCCTTTCTCAAAAAGACAGCGTCTCGCTGCTATTTAGATCTGGAGCGTGTCAGAGGTCCCTTGTAAATTTCTTTTGACTTCTCTTCCGGAAGAACGACACCTGGATTTCGTCCATCTTCACTTTCGGTCTGCTTCGTCGGATCATGGTATGGCTTCATACGTAAAACATGGACAACGTCTTTTGGTTTTCTTTTTCGGGAGGCAGGATTGAAATCTTGCACTTCATAGGTAACGTCGGATAAACGGCGCAACACTTGATAGGGACCAAAATACCTTCTTAAGAGCTTCTCTGAAAGACCGACCTTTCGGACCGGGGTATAAACCCATACGAGGTCTCCAGGACTATAAAACACCATTCGGTGCTTCGAGTCATAACGTCGACGGTCTTTATCTTGCGCTCTCAGAGTATGAGTTCTAGCTAACTGTCTCGACTCTTCTGCTCTGGAAATGGTCTTGGCTATGTAATCATTAGTTGCATCATCAGGGCAGAATGGAAACATCGTGTCCAGAGTCGTTTCGGCTTCACGTCCATGAACTAGGTAGAACGGGGTGAATCCTGTTGTCTCCTGCTTAGCAGTGTTATAGGCGAACGTCACAAATGGTAGAATTTCGTCCCAGTTTTTCTGTTCGGTGTTAACATACATGGACAGCATATCGGCTACAGTTTTGTTAAGGCGCTCCGTCAAACCATTTGTCTGGGGATGATAGGCCGTCGTCATGCGATGATCGATATTACACAATTCGACGAGAGCGGAAACAAGTCTGGATTGAAAAACAGCACCACGATCTGTAATAATGACTCGAGGAGCTCCGTGTTTTAGAAGAATCTCTTCGAGCAGGAACTTGGCTACTTCTTCGGCTTCAGCAGTTGGTAAAGCTTTAGTTATTGCATAGCGTGTACAATAATCGGTGCAAACTGCGATCCATTTATTACCATGGGCAGATTTAGGAAATCTCCCAAGCAGATCTATCCCAATTCGATGAAAAGGTGCGACAGCAGGAGGGATAGAAACCAAGCGTCCAGGTGGTACTTGAGGAACTGATTTTTTCCTTTGGCATTCTCGGCAGTGCATGACATATCTAACAACATTTCGGTACATCCCCGGCCAATAAAATCTTTTACGGATCCTGTCGTACGTTTTCGCAAAGCCAAGATGCCCTGCGGTAGGTGCGTCGTGAAAATGCTTCAGTATGTCTGCTCGCAGATGTTTGGGAATGACGGGTAACCATGTCTTTCCATCTGGATCAAAATTCTTTCTGCACAGGACTCCGTCAATTAACTCAAATTTATTTTCGGTGGATGAGCCGATCTTCGGAAGGATCATTTTTGCTATGTCTGGATCTTTCTTCTGCTCGACAGCGAGGTCTATACTCGTGGTTACAGCTAAAAATTGATCTTGCGTCTCAGTCTCTTCATCTACTGGATTCCTGGAGAGAGCGTCGGCATCGTTATGCTTCCTACCGGATTTGTATTTTACTGAAAAATTATGTTCTTGGAGTCGAAGAGCCCACCTTGCCAGTCTGCCTGAGGGATCCTTTAGGGTCATAAGCCAGCACAATGAATGGTGATCTGTCACGACGGTAAAATGTCTTCCAAACAGGTATGGCCGGAATTTATTGATAGCCCATACGACGGCAAGGCATTCTCGTTCTGTAGTAGAATAATTTTTTTCGGCCTTTGTCAGGGTCCTAGAGGAGTACCCTAGGACTTTTTCCACGTCATTCTGAATTTGAACCAGAACTGCTCCAATACCATATCCGCTGGCGTCTGTATGAATTTCTGTAGGGCATCTTTCGTCGAATATACCCAATACTGGATCAGATGTAAGCGCCTTCTTAAGGTTGTCAAAAGCCTCTACCTCTTCAGGACCCCAATGAAATTTCGCATCGCCTTTCAACAGCATCTGCAGGGGCTCGGCGATATAGCAAAAGCCTCTAATAAACCTTCTGAAGTAGGAGCAAAGCCCAAGAAAGCTTCGTACGTCATGTAAGTTCTGCGGAGTAGGAAAATTGGTCACTGCTCTCACTTTGTCAGGATCTGGACGGACACCGCTACTGGATACGAGATGGCCTAGTATTTTTACTTCTTGAGCAGCAAAAAGGCACTTCTTAGGGTTAAGTATGAGTCCAGCTTCTTGAATGCATTTCAGAACTGTCCTTAACCGGATAAGGTGGTCTTCATAATTATCGGAGAAAACTACTATGTCGTCCAGGTAACATAGGCACATAGTCCATTTAAGATGGCGTAGCAAATTGTCCATCATTCTTTCAAAAGTCGCCGGTGCATTGCAAAGTCCAAACGGCATGACTTTAAATTCGTATAAACCTTCTGGAGTAATAAATGCCGTCTTTTCACGATCTGCTTCGTCCACTTCTATCTGCCAGTAACCAGATCGGAGATCCATGGAAGAAAAGAACTTTAGCGCCTTTTAAACAGTCTAGAGTATCGTCAATACGGGGCAGAGGATAAACATCTTTCTTTTGTGATTCTATTCAGTTTGCGATAGTCCACGCAAAAGCGCCAGCTTCCATCTTTTTTCCTGATGAGTACGACGGGAGATGACCACGGACTCTCAGATGGCTGGACAATATCTTGGTCAAGCATTTTCTGAACTTCTTCGCGAATTATGCGTCTTTCAGTAGGTGAAACTCTGTAAGCCCTTTGGTAGATTGGAGTATGGTCACCCGTATTGATCCTGTGTTTCACATTTGTCTTTGCGGCTGTCGACTTGTTGGCTTTTGTAAAAATTTCCGAAAAGGTTTGTAAGAGCTCGACTAATTTACGTCTTCTTTCACTGCTCAACTCAGGGGATATCATCAATGCATAATCTGTATTGGAATTCGTCGGCTCCTGCAGAGTACATGTACTTTTTGTTGTTTCCGCAATCTCGCATATATGTCCTTCATCCAATAGCTCAGCTTCACCTACGTACATTCCTTTAGGAATCACTTGATCTTTGGCTTGCATGTTGGCAACCCAAATTTCACTTCGTCCATTATGGTATAAGGATACCATAGATGGTATAGCAAGGTTTCTTTCAAGTAGCAAGTGTCTATTGCCGTCCACGATTACGCTTATGTTTTCTTCCGACATCTAATCCTGATACTGCTATTCTTGTCAACTGAACGTGGTTTAAGTTTGTAGTCCTTTGTGGCATACACCTTCCAAGCGTCTAGTGCTTTGGTTTCTTGGCCAGTATCTTCTAACAACAGTTCACTTCTGCCACAGTCTATGACAGCTTGAGAAGCTTCCAAAAAGTCCCAGCCGAGGATTACGTCGTGACTACAATGCTGTAGGACTATGAATTCAACAGGCAGCTCTCGTCTATTTATAACGACACGCAGAACACATTTTCCCAGTGGCCTAACAAAATTGCCATTAGCGACTTTCAGCATAGTGTTCTTGGCGTCAGCGAACATAACTTTCTTTAAGGATCGACGAAACTTATCGGAGACGACGGAAAACGAGGCTCCAGAATCTACTAGAGCACGGATCGGCTGATTATTTACTAGAACATCGAGGTGGTTACCCGTCATCCTTGCGGCCGATGGAGGATTTTCATTACATGCGGCCTCACCTCCTCGAAAGGTCGCTCTACTTAGTTTTCCTCGTTTCGGCGGCTTGGAGATTGACCTGATCGACGATATGGCGACGGCGATCGGGAACGACGGGTTGGTGATCGGCCTCTAGTAGGACTAGCAAAAGAACGGCGTTCGGGGCTTGGTCGGCTAAACTCAGAGTCAGCGTCATCGAAGTTCTGTCGGCGGGCTCGATAATCGTCAAATATAGCCTTCCTCTCACGGCAGTAGCGTACGACATGTCCAGGGCGTCCACAGTGGAAACACACTGGCCTGTTGTCAGTCGTTCTCCATAGGTCCGTTTTCCTGGGCTGCGGTGCTGATCTCTGGACAGGACTTCTGGGTTTTCTCGTCACAGCGGCTGCATACGTGGGACGTCGTTGGGTGTCTGCAGACTTTGCGACAACTGGCGCTAAAGCTCTTTCTACTTCGTCTTGGATGACGG
>CM063502.1:140597820-140600320 GCA_032207245.1 Pardosa pseudoannulata | reverse complement strand
TAGTAGATTCAAAGTATACAGATAGGTACTTTTAGCAGTTGTCCTCATTTTTACGACATCATAAATAAAGTTTGAAGATTTGAGAAACATATATAATTATATTTTTAAATGTTTATAATAGAATGTTTAGAACTATTAATCTTCTTGCTATTTTTTTTATATTATATGAATATAACTATTTTTAATGTTATTACATTGAACATATTATTAGATTTATGGCATTATGCTTTATATTTTATAAATATTTACTTATCGAGTTATTTTAGGACTAATGATCACCAAAACAGGAGAGGAAAAGTATTAACAAGAGAATAATTAATTCGGTGAGTTTTAATAATTCAGATTTTTTACCATCGAAGTTAGCATTTAAAGTGCAATTCCGTATTGGAAATTTTGTGAAAGTTAGAGATAATTATTATATACCGACATGCAGCGATTCTTTTAATATACCTTACAATTTTAAAGGCGCATGAGAAGTTTAGATTTCGAATGTTTGCAACTCCTATAACAAAAGTGTCGGCTTTTATTTTCAATCAGAATTAATACAATTAGAGCGTTAAAGTGAATGATTAAATTTGTAGAATGTTTTAAATAAAATATGGAACCAATTAAATAGATGATTATCTAAAATAAATGAGTATTATATAATGATCACATAATATTTAAAACAAAATTAATATTAATAATATCATTATTAAGTTTTTAATCTTTTATTAAAGTAATTTAAGTAATTCACTTTTGAAATTAAATCTTTGTAACCACAATATATAAAATTGATTCACAGATATAAATTTGTTCTATGCAAAGATAGTTTTCATTATTTTCCTATTTTGGATAGTGTCAGTGGTATAAAGTATTTGTACAAACGAAGTAGGTTATATATTTAGAAATGAATTAAAACGATATAAATATATTACATATGCTGGATAGTTTTCTAAATTATTTTAATTTGTAGTGTCAGTCGTATAAAGTATTGTCAAAAGAATATAATTTTGGAAATGTAAATCTCAAAAAATGATATAAATTATTTCTAAATTTATGGATAGTGTTAGTAGTATAAAGGTATTTGTCTTTTTATATTACCCATAACTGAATAAAAACTCATTTCTTAATAATATTATTATATGAACACTGGGTATTCAGATTTATAGCATTCATGCGGTTTCATCATTTATGGAGATAAATATTTACTTTCACATCGAGTTATTTTAGGACTAATGATCGCCAAACAGGAGACGAAAAGTCCACTTAACAAGTAGAAATAATTAATTCGGCTGAGTTGACTTAATTAATTCAGATTTCTCTTTACCGTCGAAGTTAGCATTTAAAGTGCGTAATTCCGTAGTTGGAAATTTTGCGAAAGTTAGAGATAATTCGAGTAGAAGGGTATACCGACATGCAGCGAATTCTTTCGTCCAATATACCTTAACAATTTTAAAGGCGCAATGAGAAGTTTAGATTTCGAATGTTTGCAACTCCTATAACAAGCAGTGTCGGTGTGTTTGCTATTTTAATCAGAAGTTTAAATACAGAGCTAGAGCGTTAAAGTGAATGATTAAATTTGTAAAACAGAAATAGAGCAGTTATACATAAAATATAGAGCCTTTTAAATAGCATGATTATCTAAAATAAGAAAATGAGTTATTATCCCATAATATAAGATCACATAATATATAACAACAAAATTACAATTTAATAATATTCAATTATTAAGTTTTTAATCAATATCTTATTAATAAATATAATTAAGTAATTTAAGTAATTCCCACTTTTGAAATTAAATCTTTTTGTAAACCACACATATATAAAATTTTTCACATGATAAAATATATAAAATATTTCACATGTTGTTTTGGGTAGTTTCAGTGGTATAAAAGTATTTCTCAAAAAACGAAGTAGGTTTATATATTTAGAATATGTTAATCTCACAAATGAAATAAATATATTACATATGCAGGGATAGTTTTCTAAATTATTTTCCAATTTTCGGATAGTGTCAGTGGTATAAAAGTATTTGTCAAAAACGAAGGCTGTAAATTTTGGAAATGTAAATCTCACAAATCATAAAATTATTTCTAAATTTTTTGGATAATGTTAGTAGTATAAAGGTATTTGTCAAAAACGAAGTATGTTTATATATTATGGAAATGTAAATCTCACAAATGATATACAATTATCCCATATATATTCACAGATTTCTAAATTATTTTCCAATTTTTGGATTGCTTTAGTAGTATAAAAGTATTTCTCTAAAACGAAGTAGGCTTATAAATTTTGAATATGTAAATCTCACAAATGATATACAATTATTCCATATGCAGTGATAGTTTTCTAAATTATTTTCCAATATTTCGATAGTGTTATAAAGGTATTTTTCAAAAATCAAGTGGGCTTATAAATTTTGAATATGTAAATCTCACAAATGATATACAATTATTCCATATGCATGGATAGTTTTCAAAATTATTTTCCAATTTTCGGATAGTGTTAGTAGTACTGA
>CM063502.1:140582820-140590320 GCA_032207245.1 Pardosa pseudoannulata | reverse complement strand
GATATTTTTCAGGACTTAAATTTAAACATCCTTTACGTGCATTAGTGTGTGACACATTGAATAGTCTATGAAAAATAACGTACAATTAGAGCTACAAAAGTAATGTAAAAATATAAAATATATTTGCTAAACATTTGCAGTTCGAGTAAAATATGGAAATATTGTCCATCTACCAAAATTAGAGAGGAACAAAGATTAAAACATATTCTGAAGTTATATTTCGGACTTCATTGCCACTCCAAATGATAGATCTAGTACACGCACTGCATTATTCTAAATGAACCTCTTTTTCAGGAGCGAGTTGAAAAGCGTAATGAATAATTTATCACTTCTGTCGGACATTTTGATTCAGAAGTAGTCAGTTAATATCTCGTACAGAGCTGATAATATTTTGATACAACATATCTGTTCCCGTTGCCAGAAATTTGTATTTAGCTTTTGAAATGAATGTTTTCCAGATGATATTTATATGCCGCAAACTGACGTCGAACGAAAAGTATTTGCATAATGGAATGATGTATGACAGGAAAACATTTTCTTGGATATCTATGTTTATTTTTTTAAATGAAAGAAATGTTTTGAAAAAGATTTTTCCCAGTCTCGCAATTTGCTGTATTTCAAGAAAACATTTTGATGGATTGATAATAAGTAAAAGGGTATTAATATACAGATGCAAAACTCCAATCATTCCGATTCTCTTTCTATATATATATATACCTTATTGATATGCTCTATTTTAATTTTAATTTATATCTATATTATATATATATATATATATATATATATATATATATATATATATATATATATATATATATATATATATATATATATATATATATATATATATATATATATATATATATATATATATATATATATATATATATATATGTGTGTGTGTGTGTGTGTGTGTGTGTGTGTGTGTGTGTTTGTGTGCGTGTGTGTGTTTATATACATACAAATGTACAATGTGTGTAAATATTGTGATATATGTATATTTATATATAAATCCATGTGGAAAAATAATATTAAATTATGTATGCATATCTGTCAGTAATATTAAACAAATAAATATTTATAATACAAAAAATACAATAATTCTCAATTAAGTGTTGCTAATAAATATATTTATTGTATGTTTTAGAGAAAATTTTCTTTTCCACAGAAAAAAATAAATTAATTCAATGCTACAATAGCAATAGTGTTTCACAATATTTGTTTCACAGTAGAAATATATCTATATCTTAATATTTAATTTCATATTTCTATTTTATCCAGAATTTCTTTAAACACAACAAGATATGGAACTTCTTTCGAACTCCTTTCTTTCATTAACATAGCAATGAACATATAATTCCGGCAATTGTTACCCTGTCATACATCATTCCATTATGGGAAAGAATTTGCTTGGACGTCAGAATCTGGCTTTTAAATATCACAAGAAGCACATTTATTACAAACATTAAACAAAGTTTTCTAGTGACTCAAACTACAGAAATGTGGTATAACAGTATTATTCTACCATCTATACAAGATATTAACTTAAGAATCAAAACCAGTGATAAATTATTCATTACACTTTTCAACGCAATCACAAAAAAGACTCTTTTAGAATAATGCAGTATATGTACTAAATCTATCATCTCGAGTGTCATCTCTGGAGATACATTCAAGTTCAAAACATATCTTCAGAAACTGTTATTTTATCTGTTTCTGTCTTATTTTGATGGATGAGGTCCCCTTCACGTCTTAGTGTGAATTCCGATACCCTCCACTTTTGTTTGAGTTACAAAGACTGATTGCGAATTCAACTCCAACTCGAAATATACCGAAGAGAGACTTTTGTTTTTAATACTAGTGGTAAGAAAAGACAAGATGTGATAAAACTTAAGTTCGGTTGTTTATATAAATTGCTATACAATAAAAAGAAAAAAATAATTTTATTTTTATAGATATTATAATGTGTATACCTCCTTTAAGCAAGCACGTATACAAATTAGGCTTTTAACCACTTAATGCACAGTTTTGTTGAAAAAGGCCTTCTAAAAAAATCAATTTTTTAATGTAAAAAACATAATTTAAAACGTTGTCTTAACGCGTCTACTGTAGTTATCAAATATGAAACCTTTATGTTTCATATCTCACGAATAAAATATATAAAGGGACACCTCGAGTCAAGGATATCTTTACAGCCAGAGTTTAGTAACAAAATAGTTAACAATTATATTTTATTTTACATTATATTTTAGTAAAATATATATTGAAAAATGAGCGAATCAGAGTCTGAATATGAATACGCTGACGGAAAGTGACTCCCAAGAAAGAGATAATTAGTAACTGATAAGTATATATATATATATATATATATATATATTTTATATTATATATATATATATATATATATATATATATATATATATATTTATATATATATACATAAATATATACATATATATATAATATATATATATATATATAATATATATATATATATATATATATATATAGATATATATATATATATATATATATATATATATATATATATATATATATATATATATATATATATATATATATATATATATATATATAATACTTGAATAAGTAAGTCGTAATAAGCTTACAGTCCCCTGTAAATCATAAATATCAATAAAAAAATTGTTTTTTGTTTCACATTGTTATTCTCGATTTCTGTCAATTCTCGATTGCATTCGAGTTTAAAAAGTTATAGCAACACAAAGTACAACGCCGTCGAATTATCTCGGGTGGTTACAGTTTGGCCAGTTTAGCGCGCTGGAGGTAAATCGAGCGTGTACGTTAAGAGATTAATGCACTTTTTTACACTTAGACGTGATGAGGTTCCCTTCACATCTTAGTGTGAATTCCGATACCCTCCACTTTTGTTTGAATTACAAAGACTGATTGCGAATTCAACTCCAACTGGAAATATACCGAAGAGAGACTTTTGTTTTTAATACCAGTGGTAAGAAAAGAGAAGATATGACAAACTTAAGTTAGGTTGTTTATATAAATAGCTATACAATAAAGTGAGAACAAGGAATTTTAGTTTGATAGATGTTATAAATTGCCATTAGACTTTTAACCCCTTAATGCATAGTTGTTTTTGAAGTACCGGACAAAAAAAATCAATTTTTTTAATGTAAAATACATAATTTAGAAGTCTGATTCCAAAAGGCTACGAACATCAGGGCTAGAAGTATGTTTTGAACTCTAGAACTCCAATATCGACACTGTCCTACCATTTCCATCATGATTGGGCGTAATTGCATATCTACTAAGTACATTACACATGTAGCAAATTAAAATTGTGTTTCTACTTTTATGTAACAAATACATAGATATTTATGCCCTTTCGGCGTAATTATCCATAATATTTTTAAAGAGCCTTGGGGCTACGTTTTTTACACTATATTGTATAGGAGAAATACATTTATCATTGTTGAAAAGAAATATATTGCAAAAGATAATTCTCGTATTGACATTTCAAGGACTGGAGACTGTCTATCGCACTTGACATATCGTATGATGGATGGATCGTGACACACATGTTTTCGAAGTGACAGAAAAGGATACTGTTAGAATGTATACATAGAGAAAAAAAATTGATTTATCTCTGAACAGGATTCATTTTGTGTTTTGGTATATGCTTCACTTATTTGGAATTTGTTTCAAATCGTCATTTCATTCAAACATCAACTATTTTAATACAAACATTGATCAACTGGTAGTGATATTATCAGAACAGATAATTTTATCTTATCATGAAACATTCATAAGCTTTAAACATATATAAATATACATACATATATCTAACGTGGCGAAATTCTACCACCGATCACCAAATTTGGACACTATTATGTGTGTGTATGTATATACATATATATATATATATATATATATATATATATATATATATATATATATATATATATATATATATATATATATATATATATATATATATATATATATATATATATATATATATATATATATATATATATATATATATATATATATATATATATATATATATATATATATATATATATATATATATATATATATATATATATATATATATATATATATATATATATATATATATATATATATATATATATATATATATATTTGTGTGTGTGTTTAAATGTATTTATATTTGGCAAAACTAACAAAATATGTAAAAAATTAGCTCCTTACGATTAATGTAGGGAATATTTCATTCTAAACAGATAAGATTTTCTTTTACATTTAGCCAAACAAAATTAAGCTGTTAAAATAAAGACATTCAGTTCTAAAGTCATGCCCCTTAAGTGATTATAAATACCTTCTTTTGATTATTAGCTTATCCAATTCTTAGTTTGATGACTCCCACAATGTGTATTCATAGCATATTTACTTTGTTCAAAAACAATAGAGAATGTTTAAAATGGTACCTTATTTTGAATACGTTGAATTACTGTTTACAAATGATAAAGACACATAATAAAGGCTTTTCTTTCCAATTTTAAAATCAGATTTAAAATAATGATGAAGTTCAAATATAAGCTTTTCTAAAATGTTATTCTATTTTATTTTATCTTATTCGATATTAAGGAGCAATAAATATAGTGATAAGCTGCATTACATTGTTATCAAAGTCTGAGATAAAAGGTACACGAAACAAGATATTTTAATAGTCAAGTTAAATAGCTATGAATTGTTTAACAGACAAAGCTAACTGAACACAAAAGACTTTGGTTCGACTTATCTAAGTGTCTGACTCATTACTTTATTTTTAGGGTTGTATTTACATTTACTGGATAAGTACTTTTCCTAGAAATATATTATTGAGTTTCAATCAACATGATATTGGTTGTTTGGCGCCACTCTATACTGCGGTCTCTTTTTTAATATTACAGTATAACACGTTCTAAGCTTTATTTTTATATAAAATTAAACGTTTATGTGATTGAAGTGTTACTAGTTGATATTTGGTCTTTTGGAATCTGTCAAAATATTCAATATCTGAATCTCTTTAATTATTAAATATAACTAAGAACACGTATCATACAAGGCATTTTATTAGCAATTATATTATAGTTATAATTATATTTATAGTTATAGCTATAATTATATAATATCTAATAACTACTGTAATTAGTTTTTAAGCAAAAACTTACAAACTTTTAAGTATTTGAAAAACTTTTTAAATAAACTAGGGGAATTTGTATCTGTTTTTAAACTTGCTATCTGTTTTTAAAATTACCGATAATTTACAGTGAAATCTAAAAAATTGTTTAAATTAATACATTTCTAAAAGCAAAAATCTATACTTTCTTGAAATTCAACGACTTCTATATATTTCCTACAGGAAAATAGATATTTTAGCCCTTTACTATTTAATTTTCACAATATTTTCAGTTAATACTTAGGATAACAGATAAATTTTCATCCAATACCAAACGGATATCTCATGAAGAAATATCCCATATTTGTTCGTGAAAGGGATACGCTTAGCACATTTTTCGTAATACTTCTTTCGAAAGGATCAACAACTTCTATAAACATTTCATCTGGAAATTCTGAAAAATTTAATATGAATATACATTACTAACATTTAAGACAATTAAAATTTCAAAACAAATTTCAAGAAAATTAATTTTGAATGTTTCATTACAAGAACATAACTTTCAATAAAATTAAATTTGAAAATCTACTATTCATTTAAATAATACTTTATATAAAATATCGTATAAACTTTAGGTATCGTATAAACTTTATATCGTATATATATTAGTTTTTATTTATAAAACAACAAATAATTATTTTAATAATCCAGCTTCTTATTAAGTATTTTTTAAATATTTATTGTAAAACAAACATTTTTAGTAATTCAACCTTGTAAAGTACATCCTCTTAAAAAGCAGTAATTAAAATTTGTCTTAAAGAATAGTAAAAATTCTAAAGAGGCTGTAAACTGTCACAAAATTAAAATAAAACACACGGTAATTAGTCAATAAATTTTTTAATCTTTCAATCTCTCCAAGAACTTTCAACTTTTATGAACGAAAAAATCACTTCCATTTAAGATATCTAGGTTTCATTAAAGAGTAATTTTTTCTGACAACTACATGCGTTATCACTTTATCGTGGTCCCGGAACAACCTTAGTAAAAATAATCATGTTTTATCATTAATCTGTAAAAAACCAGACAACCTAAGTGAATACATCTTGATTTATCAGCAAGACATGGTTTATATATTAAAGAAAGTCAGCGGGATGTAAAGAAAGTTTTCTTGGATAAAAGTGTTTGAACAATTAAAATATTTTAACGTAAACATGTTTCAGATTTTTAAATTATTAAATTTTTATTTCAATAAATTAAAATAGGTTTATTTGATTTTCTAAGACATTTCGCAACTACTTTACTCTACTTTTGCAAATAATAAAGCCTTCCAAGAAATCTTACAATTTGCATATTTTTATAGCACTGTGAGCAAATTTCTAATGCATTTAAACACCCAAAAATATTAATATAAATATATAAGCATATATGAGCATACATATGCATACTCACACTTATATTTTACAATATATATATATATATATATATATATATATATATGTGTGTGTGTGTGTGTGTGTGTGTGTGTGTGTGTGTGTGTGTGTGTAATGTCAATTTATTACAAATAAGGAAAAGAATATATTCAAATTAAATTGAGTGAATATCTATATGTATATGTGTATATATATATATATATTATATATATATATATATATATATATATATATATATATATATATATATATATATATATATATATATAATATATATATATATATATATATATATATATATATATATATATATATATATATATATATATATATATGTGTGTGTGTGTGTGTGTGTGTGTGTGTGTCTGTATGTATGTATGAATATATAGATATATGTGTATGTATATATATATATATATATATATATATATATATATATATATATATATATATATATGTGTGTGTGTGTGTGTGTGTGTATGTGTGTGTGTGTAACGGCACTTTAACCCACCACAAATGAGAAAAAGAGTATATCTATATTAAATCGAGTGTAATCCATAGACCAAAAACGATGACGAAAAAGAAGGTGAAATACACAAGAGAAGGTGAGTTTATTTTAGTATTTTCGGATGAAAAAAGCATCGTTATAGAGGGGTGTGAGCCAGACAATCAGTATTTTAATAGTTAGTTATGGGGCAAAGCGGGTGAAGCAAATCTAACTCATATTCAATATATTCAAGTTATATAAGGATTACCGAGGTAAGCAGAGATTTAGTTTGGTGTATGTAATTTCACCAATTTTTCGGAATCTCGAGAGAATACGAAAATAGTTCAGTTCTTAAATTTGTTTTTTAAAGATAGTATCACCAAAAATTTATTAAAAAATACAATTAATATTAAATTGCTTAGTTTTAGGTTAAAATATCGTTA
>CM063502.1:140581672-140582720 GCA_032207245.1 Pardosa pseudoannulata | reverse complement strand
GCGGAAACAAGTCTGGATTGAAAAAACAGCACCACGATCTGTAATAATGACTCGAGGAGCTCCGTGTTTTAGAAGAATCTCTTCGAGCAGGAACTTGGCTACTTCTTCGGCTTCAGCAGTTGGTAAAGCTTTAGTTATTGCATAGCGTGTACAATAATCGGTGCAAACTGCGATCCATTTATTACCATGGGCAGATTTAGGAAATCTCCCAAGCAGATCTATCCCAATTCGATGAAAAGGTGCGACAGCAGGAGGGATAGAAACCAAGCGTCCAGGTGGTACTTGAGGAACTGATTTTTTCCTTTGGCATTCTCGGCAGTGCATGACATATCTAACAACATTTCGGTACATCCCCGGCCAATAAAATCTTTTACGGATCCTGTCGTACGTTTTCGCAAAGCCAAGATGCCCTGCGGTAGGTGCGTCGTGAAAATGCTTCAGTATGTCTGCTCGCAGATGTTTGGGAATGACGGGTAACCATGTCTTTCCATCTGGATCAAAATTCTTTCTGCACAGGACTCCGTCAATTAACTCAAATTTATTTTCGGTGGATGAGCCGATCTTCGGAAGGATCATTTTTGCTATGTCTGGATCTTTCTTCTGCTCGACAGCGAGGTCTATACTCGTGGTTACAGCTAAAAATTGATCTTGCGTCTCAGTCTCTTCATCTACTGGATTCCTGGAGAGAGCGTCGGCATCGTTATGCTTCCTACCGGATTTGTATTTTACTGAAAAATTATGTTCTTGGAGTCGAAGAGCCCACCTTGCCAGTCTGCCTGAGGGATCCTTTAGGGTCATAAGCCAGCACAATGAATGGTGATCTGTCACGACGGTAAAATGTCTTCCAAACAGGTATGGCCGGAATTTATTGATAGCCCATACGACGGCAAGGCATTCTCGTTCTGTAGTAGAATAATTTTTTTCGGCCTTTGTCAGGGTCCTAGAGGCGTAGGCTATGACCTTCTCGACTTCATTCTGAATTTGAACCAGAACTGCTCCAATACCATATCCGCTGGCGTCTGTATGAATTTCTGTAGGGCATCTTTCG
>CM063502.1:140549172-140576672 GCA_032207245.1 Pardosa pseudoannulata | reverse complement strand
AAAAAAAGCCAAAATAAAAAACAGAATAAAAAACCTTCCTTTCCAGTATTCCAGAACACTTATTCTCACCCTTTTTTCCCCTTACATTCCATTTATTATTACCATAATATTACATTTTTATTTTTTTAACAAATATTAATACAAGTTCAATTACATCACAAAGATAATCAAAGAAAATCAAGAATACCATAATTAACAAAATTCTATTTATACACAAACCCAAAACAGAGTAATCATAACAAAATCAGCAAAGCCTGAACCAAAATAACAATAAACAATCCATTACTATATAATAAACAATTTAAACAATTAAATACAATATTCAAATATGTAAACCAAAATAACAATTTCATTCCAAAGATTTTTCAACAAAAAATTCCATAATAGCACACAATCCAGAACGAGACTTAGGAGAATTACAAAGATTGATTATATCAACATTAATAAAATTAATAGGAAAATAACGTATTCTAAGATCATTAACCAATTCACAATAATAAATTATATGATCAATCGTACCAACATCCTTTTGGCACCAACATAACGTAGGTTTATTGAAAAATCTAGCCTGGTGAATGGGAAAAGCCCCATGCCCAGAAAATATTTGATTCAAATAAAAATTCCCTTCAAGTCTTTTTGTACTGACTTTGGGGAAAAACAAATAAACTCGCCTGCCCACTTCTTCATCATCCCACCTTTGTTGCCATAAATTGACTGTATAATCAAATAATTTTTTTCAATTGTTTAATTGACATACCAATTATAACATCAATATTTGTTTCTTGAGTAGCTTCCTTGGCCAAAATATCAACTGTTTCATTGTAAAACTTCCCTACATGTGCTTTGACCCATTAATAAACATAATAAAGAATATTTTATATCACACGGAATTAAGTAATAAAAAACAAGAAGACTTTAAATTTTTATGGCAAATAACAATTTTCACCATTTCATCATGAGTAAATTCCAAGTTAATAACTTCCTATAATATTTTTAAAAAAGTTTTCTAACTCTATAAAACGTGTTAAACGCAAAAGGAAGAAACATATTGGATAAAATCTAGCATGTTTGCAACTATCCAAGTAGAACTAAGTAGCAAATAATATATGAAAATAGATTTGAAATATAAAAGGCAAATAAATAAACATTACATAAATATAAACAGATTTTTGTAGGCCTAAGTGAAATCTTTACACTAAATTCTTTTTTTAATATGTTTCTTTCATTGTTTTATAAATTTAACTGCTTTTCCGTAAAAAAGGTTTTGATAAAGATAATTTATTTCAATACTCATTCCAAAAATAATCCCTTTCAATAATCAATTATTTCAAAAGGAACTGACAATAATGCATGTTGTACTATGAATAATGGATAAGATATTAGCTTTTCAGGCATCCGGGTTAGTGGAAATAATATTTGTTGAGTTTGAAATTCAATGAATACCTTATGCTTTTAAATATATATATCCCTTTTTTAATCCATTATTTTAATTGAAACTCGTGTAAAACTATTTCTTAATTAAGATTTTTGGAAATTAATCCTCCAAAAATTTAATAATATATCTAAAACTTTTTTGATGAATTTTTATTGATCTTAAATTATATTATGTTTTATTTTACCCTGAAAACATACTAGTAATTTGTAGTGATCAGAATGGTTTGGTTTGATTTTTTGCAACACGAGGACTAAATAGACATAAGAGTGAAAAATAGTTACGATTGCTGAAGTTTCAGAAATTAATAGTCAGATATATCCATAAACAATTTCTATGAACTTGTCTATTTTGCAAACGCTTTCTATTAACATTTCTGTGGCTGTTAAACTTTAAGACATCACTAAATTTAATATGAAAGAGATATATTTTATTATATACTAGCATAAAGCAATTCATATGACAGGATTAGTACAATTTTTATTTTTCCAGAATTGTAAAGTACCCTATGAGGCAGGTAAAAAATGGTTTCTTTTTTGGCTGATCATTATCTAATACACTCTCAATAATTTGTTTATCTTAATACTCTTCTAAAGTCTCCCGATAAGGTTAAAGCAGTTATAATCACATTGAATTCATTTAATCAAACCACGTAAACGAAGAAACTTCTTAATTTTCAAAAATATAAAACTTAAACGTTAGATATATATTATTCCTTGAAATAGACTCCTAGATTTTTATGAACATAATTTGTTGTTAATACCAGTAATAAAATTTTCATTGCAACAAAAAATAATCGATGATTAAATTTAAAATTATCACATGTGTACCTAATCTAAGTATAAAAGAAAATTATTTAGGTAATATCTAATTTCAGTTATAAAACGTAGGAAAATAATGCAGACGATATTTAACTAATTCAAAATAAGAAATGATTAAATGAAATGGTTAAACTAATGACGTCATAATGCTAAAAAAATATTTTTACTTACTTTTTATGTGATAAATTGATTAAATGCTCTTAACCAAAGAAAGAAAGCTTAAAATAATGGAATTAGACTCCCGAAAAGGGGGGAAGGGGTGGACTTTGAACGTTTTAAAGACTTGCTTTGAATTTTGCTAACTTTAACTCATCAAGAATCCAATATGAATGCCTCTATCCATTCCAGGTCCAACCGCTTCATAAATTCGGGGTCAGACGAGCAGATAACTTAGGCTGTTATAATATAGGGGATTTATATTATTTCAAATGATAAAGTAGTTAAAAATTTCATCCTGAAAGTAAGTTAATAAAATTGTAAAAGATATGTTTTTATGCTTTCAGATATATCATATACACAAATCTATCTATATATACGTTAACAAGGATTTAATTAAGCATTTATCTACGACTGACACTTGACAGCTTATAACTGTAAGTAATACATAAAATTCCTATTTATATAAATTTTATTCAAAAGTAAAAGAAAATTTCAGATATATCATATACACAAATCTATCTATATATACGTTAACAAGGATTTAATTAAGCATTTATCTACGACTGACACTTGACAGCTTATAACTGTAAGTAATACATAAAATTCCAATTTATATAAATTTTATTCAATAAAAAGAGTATTTAATCATTTTCGAAAATAAAAATAATAATAATATGTAAAAGATAATAAGTACTTACAAATTCATATTCATTTTTCATTAATGGAAACACGTCATATAGAAAAATTGTATTACCTTACTACTTAAATTCCTATCTTAAAATTTTAAAGGACGATTAGTGCCTAAATTTGCTATTAAATTTTATTTCGAGTAATTATTTTCCCTATTTAAACATCATTTTGTTAAATTATCTTTTAATATCTATGGGAAAGTGTATTTTATATGAAATAATATGCTATTTTTCTTTTTTAGTTTTTAAGTTTTTAGCACATGCAAATAATACTTACATAATTTCCTAAATTTGAGATAATCTTTGTATTGTTAGAACTTTTTTTTCAAAACACTAGTAATTTTACCAGAATAAAAAGTATTCCATTACTTTTCTTTTCCTAAAAATCATTAGTAAAGATAATGAGTTCCTGCATAGTAATTAATTCACCCTTGCAAAATTAAGCAAAATTGCTTTCAAATATTAATTTATACCGTCCAATTTCCATAAAAAATATGTTTCCGCTGTTTTAGAAATTTGCCTAATTAAATAAATGTGAATAATGTTGTTTACTTTAAGCGTAAAATTTATATTTAGTATGAAATCAATGAAGTTCTCTTAAAATGACAGATGGAATTTTCCTCGTTTATGCCCTCTGTTTTTTATAACTTGTTTAAAAAGCCACAAATAAAAAGAATGGACGCATTCTATATAATGGGATATATAGAGACAAACGTGAAATAAAATAAATCCAAAATACCAAATTTAATAAATAAACATTATCGAATTAAAAAAAGAAATATGAGCATCTACCTTACTACATTTTTAAAACTGTTTTAAATTATATATAACACATGAATGCGGGATATGAATGTAGAAATTCTGTAACACTTGTGGCTATGAATAAATTTGTTATAAACCCAACATAAATTCTTTAAAAATTTATTAAATTTTTAAAAAATTATTAAAATTTATTAAAAATTTAATAGAATTATTTAATTAAATATATTATATTAAATTAAGTAATTTTAATAAATTTTTAAAATTTTTTAATAAATTTTTAATAATCAATAAATTTAATAAATATTTAAATTTAAAAAAAAATTTTAATAAGTTTTTAAAATTTTAAAAATTTTTAATAAATTTTTAGTAATTAAAAAAATTAATAAATTTTTTATAAAATTTTTTTTAAATTTTTTAAAATTTTTAAATTTTTAATTAAAAAAATTTTAAGTTTTTAAAATTTACTAAAATTATTTAATTAAATATATTATATTTATTAGTATCGTTTTAAATATTTTGTAACTGAAAGCTATTTTCTGCGAGTTAATCTACAGACTACAAAAAGTAAGAGTTTTACTACCATTACTTCTACAAGTATATTTTCGGTGATTATAATTTTGACAGATATACATTACTTTACAAAAACTCAGTATTGATTCATATCACAATTGTTTCTTCCTCCTTATCTTTTTGATGATCCTCACTAAGGCCTGTGCATAGATACTCCCCTGTGTGACGTTAACAGTAAACAGATTTACTGTCTACTACTTCAAGAAAGTCTCTTATGGGATAGAAATCATTTTACCTATAAAATTTTCGATCTACATGTACCTTGTGAAAACTCTGAACGGACTCCTGTTTGTTTACTTCTTTCTCCTTCACTTTCTGGAGATCTCGATTGTGTTGTGTTCTCAGATTCTCCTCTCAGTGATCACACAAATCTTTAGGTTATGAACCTTCTGGTAGATTAAGGAAGTCCATTGATTGTCCATAAATTATTTGGCTCTCCCTATAAACTTGAAACCTTTTTGATAGAAAATACTCAATTTCCATTGTTCGCTTAAATTCTACCAAAGTGGCACTTCCCGGAAAACAGTGAAATTGGTAAAAACGTCCTTACATTATATATTTGAGAAAAAGGAATTCGGGAACGATTATTCCGGGAAAAGTAAAATTGGATTTGCTTCTTAAATTTGAGACTGATTAATCTGGACAATTTTTAGGGAAAACAAATTATGCAGGATCGAGTTTCCACTGTGTATGTGTGTGTCCTTGTATGTATGTATGTAATCAGAGGAAATTATTTCCTCTGGTGACACCTAAATATTAAAGCCCCTACTGTACTTTTACTTGATAGGGCTATTGGGCAAAAAGAACCCTAATCAGCTAGAAGTAATAAAGTAAGCTGCAGTCGGGCCACATTGAGAAGAACGGCACACAAGTCCAAGTCTAATTGAAATTTTATTTAAGAGCTCTTACAAAAGGGCATCTTTACTAGTCAGCGGCAGACGCAACAATGTAGACGAAACACATGTTGGAACAGATTTAAACCCCATAGCTAGACAAAGACGAAATATTTCACAGAGAAACGGAAATTTAGTCAGTGAATTTAACTGTTAGATCAGGGGAAAAACTGAGCCATTTGCCGGCGACAGCTGAGAAATGCGGTGAGTGGACAGAAAATTTGCATCTACATAGAATACTGTGGGAAATGGATTGGAAGAATTTTAAAGCGTGGACACTCCTTTAAAATTCTTCCAACCCATTTCCTTCTTTCCTTTGATTAAGACATTTTGTGGCTGGGAAAATAGATTTTAAGGAATTAGAATGGGAAAGAGGAGGTTTTTAAAGAGATATTAAAGAGAAATAATTTTGATGTATTACATATATATATATATATATATATATATATATATATATATATATATATATATATATATATATATATATATATATATATATATATATATATACATATATATATATATATATATATATATACATATATACACACACACACACACATATATATATATATATATATATATATATATATATATATATGTATATTCCTATGTATATCTACAAATATACTTATATGATCTCAATTAAAGGCAAGGCTATACTTGTTTCAACATGCTATATTTTTCCAGTTTATTATCTTTAAATCCCGGGATAAAAATAAAATAAGAGTTTGTTTTCACATTCTGTTTCTTTTCCGTGCTCAACGGAAATTCAACAGAAAGCGTATACATATACCAAGAACCGGAATCGAGAGATCTGATCACAAGCGTAGAAGTCTGACGTTAAGAGTCCTCCCCTCTGGTTTTGAGACAGGAAATTAAAGTTTCCCAACAGCGGTGTACAAACAAGGAATGATCCATGTCCTGGATCATATCAGCCTGGGTTACATTTAAAGTAACGCATCATTCATTACACGCAGTACGAAAAACTCCGGAAAATTGGGAGAGTTTTGTGAATTTAACACTAGATCATTAATTACACCGTGGCTTGATTACTGTCAACTTTATCTTGTAGGAATTAAGTAAGCAAACAATCACTCAGACGAAAAGTTGGGAAGTGATTATACTAATATGATGCTATTTTTTTAGATAAGGAAATTATTTATCTTGTTAAAATGCATTTAATTTGATACTATGCCATTTAACATCGTAACTTGTTGAAATCTTTACCGTTATAAATTAGACATTTTATTTTCACACATTAAAATATAAGGTGAAAAATTTCAATAATTTACCTTGATCTTTATAATACATTAGTTGAAAGTACGTTTTTAAAAATATTTGTATAGAAAATTATAAGGAAAAATAAAACAAAATAAGACATTATAACAATTAAAATTAGATTTGAGCACGTTTTTCAGCCAAACGGGGTCAAATATATACAAATTATTTCAGTGTAATAATATAAACAAATTATTGTAAAGCGGATAAATTAAATAGGCTTATAAATATCTGGGAGAAAGTTTTATTTGTATTTCAGATGTAAATATCTTCATTTTCAAATACGAAAGGCAAAAAATGTTTTCTAATTGGATTTCACAACTCTGTTAAACTTTTAAGAACTTTGATTCCTTTTACTATCAGACATGTAATAAGCAAAGCTTTGAAATTAAAGTATTTAAAATTATTGTACTGTCATTGACATTTACTTCACAGCTAAGGATCTAATGTAAGTGGTTTAATTACACTCGTAATGAAGATTTTTTTCAAACTAGAGTATTAAGTAATGTATAGCAAACATTACGAGTCTTGCCAGTATCTATTTACACAGAAAGTAATTTTTTTATTTTAAATCGCTGCAATACTTTTAATCATTATCTACTATTTTAATGCAACACTAATACTAGCAAGCAGAGTCATAATTATAATGATAATTCGAGTTCTCTAAATACATACAATAATATTTCAACATTCTCTAGAGACAAAAACTTAGCTAGATCCAACAGAAATATTGTGTACACCTTTATTTTAGATAGGATAACGTGCTCTGTAAAACTTTAACATCATTTAATCCATGAATTCTACAAAGATGATAATATTACAGTATTACTTATTAGCACTAAAATCTAAAGTCATTGAATTAGGCAAAATAAAAAATCATATAAATATTAGGCAAATATATGAAATTGATTCTTAGCACGAGTATTTAGATATACGATAGTCACGAACTTTTATACATTTATTAATTTAAATACAAAACAGGAAATATAAATTTATAAGAATCAACCTACTTCCATATAATTGAGTTTAATATTACTTTACTCACATATCACTAAATTAGAAAAAAATGTTACCTAACATCCCATATCGTTCGTCTCTTTTTTACAAAGATAAAGAAGACCAAATGTATAATTTATAAATTGTTTTACTGTATTAAAGTAACTTTCTTTTTTTTTTTAATTCATAATATGTTTTAGATACAAAATCTCACAAGTATCGTTTATCTGCTATGATTTTCAGCACGTTGATTCTTTTTAAACTATGAAATTTTGAAATATGCACAATGATAAGTACTTAAATTAATTTAAATATAAAAATTCGTTATTCCGCCTCTCACCAAATAATATTTCTGCTCATATTTAAAAACAATTAATATATTTAGCCCAGATCATATACATACACAAATATATATAACTTAAACTTTTAAAAGTATTCACCCCCATTAGTTTTTTAGTCGGGTAATATAATGAGAAAAATAAAGAAGCTTAAAATCAAACAGAACTTGTAAACGTCATTATTATATTTTGTCTCCGAAACATAAAAAATAGCGCAATTCTGAAAATTATTTGATAAAATATTTATTTTAAAAAGAGTTTAATGAGGGTTTCAATGACTATAATGACTTGCTGGACATTATGCAAATTACGGAATTTAACCCCACATGGATAAAAGTTGCTTTAATGAATCATGAATAATGTACATATGAATGAACATTGAAATTTGTTTTTATTCACTGTGTAAGCATACTGTTTCTTATTTATGATGGTTTTGTACCAATAAATTTCCCTTAAGTTTATAATTTAGCTTATGAATAGATAACACACTTCAAAATATGTATATGAAGTAGGATATAGTGATAAATAAAAACTGCAAATCATTTTAAATAAAAAATACAGTGTAATTATTGTTGAAATTTATTTTTAACACAGAGGTAGACAATTGTATTTTTTGACAACATTTTGTTTCAAACAATTTTAAAATACAAAATACAAAATAATTTAATACTGAAGAGTCAAATACTCTATAATAGAAATTACAGATCAAAAGTAAAATTACAAGAATATTTTTCATCATTTTAAGTATAAACACTTTCTTTGGTAGAAAAAAGTGAAGAATATACATAACAAAACAGAATATTTACATAATATACATATAAAAAATTTTTAATTATTACTAAATTATCATTGAAATAATTATGAAAGTACTTCCAGTATACTAAATGTTATTAATAATCTATATTTTCTGGAACACATTTACTAATTAGAATAACTGGAATTATTAATCTCTTATAGGCTATGTTTAAAATTACAAGTTAAGTAAAAATCCCTTATTTCAATAATTATTTGTGGTGTGTAAGGTATATTTATCCCAAATACAGTACTTTTGTATTAAACATTGTTGAGCCATTTCTTTCTGTTGGTATTGACTGCATAAAAACATTTTCATGACTATAATAAAAAACTGACATATATTTAACAGCATACGAAAGTTTCATCAGAATAAATTTTAATCTCAGGTAACAATAACATAGATATTCCTTTTACTACATCTTTTATAATAGACTAAGGAATTATTTCTTCCGAAAGTCGTGGTATATACACTTACTTCTATATTTATACACATACCTACGGTTAACAATTTACCACCTCTCATTAAATTTGTCATTTATTAAATACTTAGGAATTAACAAAGAAAACTAATAAACGTCTGGTCTTCGTAACAGGGTTTTATCAAGAAAAATTAGCTTTCAATGAAGATCAGAAGAAAACTTTAGAAAGCCAATTTCTTCTGCTCACAATATTTTGATTCTTTTCATTCATTTTACACAATTCTTCTTTAGACTGGAGTATTTGCAAAACATGTTTATAGATATTAGGTAGTGAAACATAAAATGAAATATAAATTATAAATTATCGCTTTTAATAGCACTCAGTGGGCTGTGATAAGTATACTCCCTAGAAAAAAGCAGTTAAATTTTTATTACGAAATCTAATACTCTAATTCAGTTTATTTTCTTAAATCAACCTATATTTAAAAGTTACATTAATATAAAATTAATAAGAATAAATGTCTTTAGAAAGGTTTAAATGAAAATTTTCTATTCGCCTCATATAAGATACAACCTTAAATTTTATTTAAAGATCATTTAACCGTATATTCTCTTAACTTTTTTTACTAATAAGGATATAAATTGCAATTAATGCTTAAATAATCCGTAATTTGAGCTTTTCCGTACAGGAAATGTTATGTTTCTTATAAATGTAGAAATATTTTGCCAAAATTGAAATTAAAATAAAAGATTTTGAAAAACCTTTTTTTTCTTTCGTAAAAGTATTTTCCAAGGAAAAATATCGAGACAAACGGATGTTGAAAATAATAGGTGCTTTTCACTCTGCAAAAAGAGACTATTGTAACCGATTTTTCTCCATCATTTCTTCTCGTATTTCCCCTTGCTTTTGCATTCTTTTTTTTATTATTAGGAGAACAGCAAATATTCCTAGTGTAAAATATGAAGAGAGCAAAATATTTTCTAGCCATGTTTACAAAAAGAACCTTCTTTGTTGATTTGTTTAGAGCACTTTTTTCTGTGCATGTAAATTTATTGTTTTACTCAGCATTGTAACGAATAATAGAATTTCAAGGTCATTCTAGATTTCCTTCATACCTACAACATTTTTGTACTATGGTATATGAAGTTGTTCTTTCATAAGTCAATATTTACTGAAAAGAATTTTTTAAAGATTATTTTAAATACTGTACGTACATACATATAAGTCCAAAAGTGACAACGTGTTACCATTTTACACAGACTCAATTATACATGCACACACACACACACATTATATATGTATGCAGCATACTAAAATATTAAATTAAGCACATCTAAATCGCATATTCTAATTTTAATTCCTCTTCAATAAAAAGAAAATTGCTTAATTTAAGAGCACAATACCTTGAGTATTCCGATCACTAACATCTTAATTCTAATTTTGCAAAGTAACCAATCTGTTTCAAATCTCACGGCATTTTGTTGAGTAAGTCGAACTCTCAGAACTTTAAAATTTCTTTTATGCAAAGTTTCGTTTTAGAATTAAGTGTCTATCATTTTTTGTGATCATTGAATATTTCGAAAACTTGTGCAGAGCTGCTCTAATTTAACGTCAATACAGTGATGTGTTAAAGGACTACACACACACACACACACACACACACACACACACACACATATATATATATATATATATATATATATATATATATATATATATATATATATATGCATGTATGTATGTGTGTGTAATGATATTTTATCGCTCTCGGTTCCGATGTTGTGTTTCTGATAATTCTATACTTTCAACCTTAGCAAATGTTCTAGAATGTTCCCTAGTACAATTCTTCCTATTGCATATCTAAAAATAGAGTTTTGATGCTTAATTTACGTCATCCAAGTAACTTGTAGTGATCGCTAATTGGCTGGCACAAATAACTATAAAAGCATATGTATGGTCTATGAAAACTGTCTTCGGCAAACCTTACGAGAGGTTTTTTCACGTCTTCCGGCAGTTTTGATAATTTTGACAAATAAACTACGATAGTTTTGAGATTCCATTGTCTTTATTTCGTTATCATTCTCGTTGCGGGTTCTAAGACTGGGGGGCGGAGGTAACAGCCCGGAACTCCACTTCGAGATGAAGCAAAAAGCCTCATTTCACACACACACACACACACACACACATATATATATATATATATATATATATATATATATATATATATATATATATATATATATATATATATATATATATATATATATATATATATATATATATATATATATATATATATATATATATATATATATATATATATATATATATATATATATATATATATATTAGAGAGAGAGTCATAAAAATAAAGAAAGCTAAAAGGAAAATCATAAAGTTAAATAAATAGATTTGCGAAAATATGCGATATTGCGAAATGTATATAATATGGAAAGTATTAGTGAATAGTTTTAGAAACTTTTGTCATATCCAACAAAATATTCAATAAATACAAAATTTGTGACTTGTAACTTGATAAACTTGGTTTGATCTAGTGAAAGTGTCATTTATTTTCCGGGAACATAAAAATTATATCAACATTTCTATAATTTATAAAACCGATAATCACTTGAAATCACCTTTACACTTCATGTATGTAGAAGTCAAATGTGGTGATAGTTTTCTTATGTTTTATAGAGCCTAATATATATTTCTAAAAAGCACTGATCTGGCATTTGCGCTTATACCGTATGCAATTGCATAACGAATTCCTTGTTACATATTTTAGATTATGAACAAGTTTCTATCAAGAAATATATTTAAAATAAAGGGGTTGGTGTGTAGTAATCTTTTGAGCATTTTTTTTATACCACAATATATAATCGATAACAAAATTTCATGATTTTTGAAGAATTAATATGAATCTTCAATCAAAGCTTTGTTGTGAGAAAGCAGATTAAATAAAATGAAAGATGCTGATATCCACAATAGAATCAGGAGACAACCACCAAGTAAGAAAGCTCAAGAATCCAATCCTTATAGACAGGGACTCAGCTATTCGAACATTATCTTCGATTTTGAAAATGAGACTACTCGTATGAGGATAACATTTGACAGCAAAATTTTGTAATACATTATAGAATATTGTATAACAGTAATCATCAGCTTAGAGGACATTTATAAAAAAAATTGTCTCACCAATTTATTATTAAAAGATCCTTGCATCTTTGAAATGATATAGTAGTCACACAACGAAAATCTGAAATCTAATTTTGTAAGATGATAACATTTATGATAAATATTTCTTTAATTATAATAATTGTAAATATCCTTTATAGTTATAGTTATAAATGTGAATTAAAATTAAGTTCAATGAAATCATAAAATATAATTTTAGCTTTTGCTTACTTAGCAGCAATTTCATGGAGTAGAAAGTAATCCTATTTTTAACTTAAATAAATTTAACGAATATAGACTTTTGCCCACATTTAATGTAATACCGAATCTCAAACTAAAGTTATGTAATGAAATTTTTCTCCTGTATAATCTGGTTTAATAACAAAAACATGCGATTTTTTTCTCAAATTTGAGTTTTAAGATATTTTTAAGTTGTAGAGAAATAATGCTAATATATAATGCTAAAATAATGTTAAAATTTTTAACCTAATATAAAATTCAATAAATTTGGTCTGTGATAATTCCAAAATTAAAAAGGTATAAATTTGAATAATTAGAAGAGAACCAAATTCTATAAAGCTCCCCTTCGAATGTAACTCTAGTCTAATGCAGATCTCTACATAATGGAGTTTTATTAATGAAGTAAAGTTTCGCGTTGCATGCAATCCGTTTCATAGAATTAATCACTAAAGCAAATTTATTAGTTTACGGCTGCTAGATTTGTCCATTATTCTTAATTTCTCTGATGTATAGTTTTCGTGTATTATTCAAATAATAAGAACTAAACAAAGCTTAAAATGTTAACACGGTATTGTAATAATGGTGCAGGAAATAATAAGGTTAAGATAATAAATAATTATTATATCTCATAATATAAAACCCCAGGAACTATTAATTTCACCCTACAAAATAGCAAAAGTCTTAACTATGGCTAAAACAGTACTAAACCAGAATTTATTTCTTAAGATATACCATTGATATTAAGTGGTAATCAGTATGTTATCTACAAAAATTTGTTTGATTCTACAGTGTAGAAACGTAAAAAAACCTTAAAAACACATTACCATTTTTACGCTAAACGTATTTTACTAAAACGTATGGAACGTTCAAATGCTAAATATTTTTAAGCACTTGAGGACCACACATAAATGCTATACTAGTCGACCGTTGTAAAAACCGTTACCATTTAAAGCCATCTAGTAATTAAATATAGCTTTTAAAATTTAAAATAAAACGTTTAGATCTCCTATTACACATATCCAACGTTGGTCTCTCAATATCAACCGGAGATTATCGCGTTCAGGCAACGCTGGACTGATAAGAGGGAAATCGCTGCATTGCCTGTAGGAGTTTCTCAGCGTCGCCTGTAGTTTTAGGGACTTGGGGGGAATTGCTTTTGCGCAAAATCTTCGAAGCTAATAGCATTACACGAAAAATCTGGTTGAATCCTCATTAGAATCCTGTTTTAGCATAAATAGTTTTAAGAGCCAAATAAGCATCATGTTGGGTTTGAGTTGAATAAATGGGAATTTAGAATAAACTAGGCCAATCTGAGTTTACTTCTTTGGACTAGAACACACACACATATGTGCACATTTCCATGACAACATTTATTTGATAACAACTAATATTTATGAAAATGTATTCATGAATTGAATGTAAATTTTTAAACAAATTTTCAATAACACTATGTTAAAAAACTTTCAATGAAAAGTGATAGAATGCATTTATGAAAAAAGTTCATTTGATTTCGTAATATTTGTTTGATATGTAGAATTTATATTTGTATCAATGTGTCTTTTTCCAACATTTAATTATATATTCATAAGATTTTCAGTTAAAAGCGTGGGGTATTATATACCAAGAAAATTATCCCTGAATTATTGTTTACTCGGTCGGGCTAATTGTATTGACCATACATGACTTTTTTTTTTTGAGGGGGGCGGGGGGTTACGTAATACAAATGTAAGAGTAGTAAAACTAAACTGTAAGACGACAATTTCTCACCTCAGATCTGTAACTAAAAAAAATCTACCATTGCAGTAATGGATGCAGCCCACTTGAGATTCTAACCGATCTATCATAGATTTCTATGAAATACGCAGTAAAACCTGTTTAGAAGTTCTAGAGCATGTCGATAGTTATGAAGAACCACTTCAGAGTTTTCCATTTTTGCATATGAGATAATTTCTTTAGAATTAAATTATTAACCTTCTGTAGATGAAAATTATATTTTACAAATTTGGTGGAAATGATTTAATACGCTTCATAGAAGAAACAAGCTGTAATAATTATGGAAAAATTATAGAAGTATTTACATTGATATAGTTTCAATTATATTAAACGATATGATAACATTATTTGAAAAAATAATTTGAATTTACTAATTAAGAAGCTGTGTGATGAACAGAGCTGTTGCTTATATCTCATTTCATATAACTTCAGAGTTCAGGAATAAGCATGATGGCGAGAAACAGCAAATTAATTAAAGACGATGCATTTTTAGAAATATCTCTTTAACCCCCTTAAAATAAGATTTTTAACAGTAAATAACTTCTTCGTAATTACTGGCAATTATAATTTTGACTCACTAAAATTTTCCTTTTTTTAAATTTTGTTTTTATAAAAAGATTACCCAACGATGGACTCTGGTGGATAAAGTGCAAAGTCATGTGCGACGAAGTAATCTAGAATCCTAGTTCATCGAGAAGAAAAGAATACCCAAGCCATTAAAAGACCAATATATTTAAGGATGTTTCTGTCAGTCACATGTTACATTTTGTAGGATAGTATGGTTACAGGTGTGATAATTAACGAAGTCAATATACTTGAAAATAATAGGTCAATTTAAAAATGTTAAAATAATGACATAATTAGCACAATCTTTTACAATTCCGTGCTGACTAGTCAAACACAAGCAAAATTTACATAAGATGAATATAAGATAGGTAAGAAGAAACTTTAAAATCCTAAATGCACACACACGATAAAATAAGATAGGATCCTAGGCCAGTAAATTTAAGTACTTTTTTTAAATGTCAAAAATTGGTTACATAATAATTGTTTATCGCTAGCTAAGCCCCACCAAGCACAAGTGGCTAGCCTAGTCAAACTTTAATCATAAAAACTTCAAGTTAAAATATAAATTATAAATAGTCTTTTACTTGGAACAAAATAGCTTTAGTTACTTAAATTTACTCAAGGCTTCCAAATTACTACAAATATTTAATAAAAATAAAATAGTTTTCAAATGAAAGCTTTATACAAAAATAATTAAAAATTTGATGTGATATTTATAGGAATTAACGCAGTCGGATAACTGAAACATGGCTTACAAGCATCATATTCCTTTATATAAACACTAAATAAATTAATTTCAAAAAAATGTTAGGCAAAATTAGACTAGCAAAAATATTTTTGGATTTTATGTTCACGATAAAGACAAAATTTTATTAACATTAAAAAATAAATTCCACATTTGTACTTCTTAATAATCTGAGATAACTCAATTGCATAAAACTTAAGTAACCTTTGTATTATGCATACACAGTACATTAATAAAAATTCATACACACATGTGTGTGAGCATGCGTATAAACTCAGAAATACATGCAAAGTAAAAAAGCTAACACGGTAAAATAAATTCAACAAATTCAAAAGTGCTAGAACATATCTGGACTTTTATTTAAATTGTAATTTGAACACACATTACCTGTATCCATAACTCCACAAATTTCTTTAGTTGCAGTTTCGTTATTGCTTTCGTGAAACAGTCAGCAAGATATTTCGTTGTATGAATATACTTGGGTTTAAAAAGCTTATCATTTATTAAATTTCTAATAAAATGTAATTCAACCGATATAGGCTTCGTTACGTGGTTTTCTATGGGTGATTTATAGAAATTAATAGCAGCATGGAATTTAACAGTACCTTTGAAGAAAAACAGGATTGAAGTGGGCCAGACGGCGAAGTACTTAATTCGCATACAAATTTTACAAAATATCAAACCTCGAAACTCGTTTAGTTCGCAGTCGAAATTTTACTTGTTTTATCCATCGACAAAAAGAAAATTTCCTTTATTTGTCAAAGAAACCACACAAAATCTTTTCTCTACCTGAACAGTAACCGGGGTAGAAGAATAACCAGTTTCAGCAGAAATTACACCCCGATAACAATAAGTTGTTTTTCATAATTAACATCTCATAATCAACAATGTACGGCAGCTAGTCACATAACCCTTATGACAGTCATACGTAACATTTTGAAGAAAAGTGTGGTTGTAGGTGTGGTGATTAATGATGTAAACTTACTTAAAACACATTAGGTTTATTCGTAAGTATTAAATTATAAAAAGGTTATCCGGAATTATTAGCGCATTAAATACACTGGGTGTCGATGATACACAGCAACTGTCAATGACATTTTTAAAAAATAACACCAGTATCTAATACAATTCCGGGGGAACTATTCCAACCCAAGTGCAAGAAAAATTTAAATAAAATGAAAATAATAAGATAAAGGAAAGTTTAGAAATACAAAATGAACACAAAAAATATTAAATAAATAATTAGGCTCCTTGACAGTAAATTTATGTATTTAAAAAATTCTAAAAATTGGATATATGACAATTTTGTATTTAACCGCTTGTTAAGCCCAAGTATTCTTAACAGTTTCTTTACTAAAAGCGAAACTATAATCTTAATAATTATTTATATTTAATTTTAACTATTTATATAATACGGATTGAGGAAAAAAGCTAAATGCATGACAAGGGAAAGTGTACAATTTTTGAAAAAGTGTATTTTTTACTTTCAATAGTCTTTTTTTAACCTTATATCAATTTGAGAACTTCCAAAAAATATTTTTCCCTTTAGAAGAATGTATTCCCTCCTGACACTGATTGCACGACTGCAGTTTGTTGAACATATATTGCCAATTTTGTTTATATGCTTCTATTCTTCTTCAGATTTCGTGACAACAAAATCTGAGAGTGACAAAAACTAATTTAATGTTTAGTCTTGTACTAACCTTATGCTTACTAAGTCTTGGTCATTTTATTTTCCCCTAGAGTATATGCCGGATTTTTTACTCTTTATAAAATAACTGTAGATTATGATGTCGAGTTTTTATTTCAGAAAATGGTCCTGTGCTTAAAGATATTACCTTATGTGTTTAAACTTATATATTTAGCTTTTGTGGTAAAAAGTATTCGTGAAAGCCAAAATAGAGTAGTTTAGTATTTTAATGCAAAGAATAGTTTGTGCTTCCTTAGTAAGAAATTCGTCAAAGAATTCAGCAAATGTTTAATTTTTTATTTCGTAATACGGAATATACCTAAATAAAACGAAGTACTATGGGGAAATAACTTAATAATATAAGAGAAATTAATGGCTACCCTTGAGAGTCATAGTATGTTTATATCACTTTTAGTAATTACAATATAGTAGAGATAACTACAGAAGATGTTCGTACTATCTGAGACTCACAACATATAAAATAAATTATTTGCTAAGAAAGAATATTATCTGTGTTGTTGTTAGCATACAGATTAAACCAGACTCTTGTACTCGTGTTAAACAAGAGAAAAAAACTTGAAGTAAAATATAATTTTAAATTTAAATTAAGAGGAAAGAATAATACTACCTTAAAAGACACACAGTGACTGACTTAAAATACACATTTTTTAAAATATATAGTAAAGCAATTCATACTATCCATTAGTTCACGACAGCAAAGTTTTACATTTATTTTATAGATACTACCACACAGAGCAACGTTTTCTTTGTGTAAAGCTTCAAACTTTGTCCTCATATGAGGAATAACAACATATCATTTTAAGAAAAGGGTGCAAGAAGCTACTTCATTTTACAACAGTTCTCTTTTCACAATTATTACATTATGCATGATTTGTTACCTATCAATACCTATTGATTAGGAACACTGATAAGTAGGCTAGTATCTGAAAAATGCTCAAAATGCAATTTGGAAATTTCAAAATGCAATATTTGTCAATTAATATGAACCCCTGAATATATCATATATACAAAAATACCCGTAAAAACCATAAAAATCTCTAACAACAAAAATTTTATAAAAATATATAGTTTTCTTAGATAAAGTAGTAAACTGAAATAAAATTATTATATTAGGTACTTACAGTAATAAAGAATAACGATTAATAGCTTAAATTTACAGCATACACAATTACAGATTAAAAATTAAACAAGTATAAAAAAAATGTGATTTTTTCATAAATAAACTAAAACAAAGAATTTTTGATGTTGGATATTAACAAAGATATAATTTAAGAAATGAAAATATGAAAAGGTTTTAGCACAGATTATGACATTTCTTGCTGATTTATTTAATTACGGGATCATATTATTAGATTCCATTAATTGGATTGTAAGCAACTTAATCCCAAATTTACAGTGCAATAGAAATGTATAGAAAATTTGTGTATTTGAAAAAAACTAAACTACTCCTTATGAATCGTTTAAAATTATCCACTTCCTTAGTTTAGAAAAATAATTAAAATTTATTATCAGATATAATAATACTCTTTGAGAAATAAATTAGTAAATTCAACTTTGAGTTCTATCAGACTATTGTAACATTATCTCTACCGTCCTCTTCGACTGCTCCATCTGTTAGTTTCATTCTCCACAGTTGTGGTACTAATCTTTCCATTTTTTAGAAACTGTAGCTAAAAAATTAATAATGATTTGTTTTCCTTTCTGAGGTCTTAATGACAACTATAACTTACAAGTACCAATGTTCGCTTAATCTTCTCCTTTTTTCTTACTCAGCTGAGTCATATATTCTTCTTATTAAAATTTCCAACAGTCATGGGACACACCTCAACGAAGCTTAGAGATATTATAGGAAAGAATACAATTATTCCATACATAACCACTGGTTAGTTAATCATCTGTTCACATTCACACAATTAAATCAGGTTAACACTCGTGTTGCAAAATAGTAGATCTTAGCTCTCCAAACCTAACCAAACCAAACCAATTAGAAAAGGTAACTGATTTGACATTTTTACACTATATTAAACTATATTTAAGAATCAAATCATGTTCTCTATTTAAATAAATATTTCCTGAAAGGAAACTACAAAAATTAAAGCTTAGGTAAAATTACAGAAGGCTCTCCTTTTCAATTTCAGTGCTTAATAAACATTAGTTTTGCTTGTCAAGTGTTCATTCTAATTTTTAGATAAAGATACAAATTTGGTATAATGTGTTATTCAGTATACATTTAAGTCCGAAATTCTATTGCTAAAATATTTTCTACTAGGTGTCACACTTAATATCCCGTTTATAATTTCAAAAATATAATTTCAATTTATAAAGGAAAATACACTATCTTTTTAAAATTTCTCAGTATACTATTAGCAGTGTTTAATATTTTCAGTCCAGAAATCCTCTTAAAAAGATGTTTTATCCTGTGTGACTTATTTTCTTTTCAAAATACCCAATTGGAGCAAAAAGAAAAATAATTAATGCATATGGCATTTTATGAAGTGAGACGTGTATATAATACATAAAGTTTTTGCTCTTGCAATATAAAATCAATAAGTTATGAAACGTGAAAACAAAATCAGTTTCATAAAAAATAGTCATACTGAAAAAAATTGGATAAATCTATTATTAAATATAAGTTCATTCAACGGGAATTTATATGTTTCCATCTAAACTCAAAGACAAAATTTGTTACGTCGATAAACTTCATATTTTTAAATTCTTTTCTCCTATGATCCATTTTCTCCGTCTTTTCCGATTACCTCATTTATAGTTGAGGTTTTTTCTCAGTCGTTATTTATTTTATTCATGTAATGGTCACTAACAACGAAACACAATCTAACATTGTTAATAGCATTATTTATTATGGTATATTTTATAACATTTTTAATTGCAGTTCTCTGTACTGAAATAAAAGCACAAGTTATTTCGTGCACTCATTGGTAAAAGATTATCTTAAACTAAATAAAATAGCAATGCATAAAAGAAATAAATAATAATAAAAGAATATTTTACCATATAAAAAGAGAGATAACAGACATAAATTTGAAGACAAATAGAAACATCAGTTTAATTTTTATTATAATAAAAATTAATTGTAAATTTTAAATCCTTGTACATACACCTAGGTTTTTAAAGTTATACTTACAAAATTTTAGGTGTGTTCAAAGTAGATTCCTCCAGCATCAATGCACTTTTGTAGACGAATTTTTCACAGATTAAACGCTTCAAGCCATTCATTTCTTGGAATAGATGAAAAACTGCATTTATAGCCATATCAATCTCTTCCTCTGAATGAAACCGACGTCCAAGTAAGTTCTTTTTTAGATTAAAAAATAACCAAAAGTCACAAATAGCTAAATCAGGTGAATACGGTGGATGTTCTATTACTTTAATTTGTTTTTGTTTAAGAAACTCAACTGTTAATCCGGCTGTATGGGAAGATGCATTGTTATGGTGAAGCATTTGTCCCCTAACAGTCACTTCTTGTAAAATTTGGGGACAACATTTAGTGGTATACCAGTTTGCTGTTACTGTCGTCTATCCTTCTAACTTGATGGCTTTGACCAATCCCGTACTTCTGAAGAAAACGTCATACATCACTTTTTTCAGTGCACGTTGTCTTTTCATCACTGTAGGCGTGGGATCTTCAAAGACCCATACTTTGCTTTTTTGACGTGTTGGAACGTCAAAAAACGGTATGTACATTTCATCAAACGTTACAGTTTTAGAAATGATGCGGTGGTCACCATCATTTAGCAATTTAAGAGTTTCTTTACTGATTCTGATACGCTCCCCTTTTTAGTGCTCAGTTAGATTATGGGAATCCCAACGGAAAACTACTTTTTTTCATATGTAATTCTTCATTAATAATTTTGTGTATTTCTGCGGATCCAATGTAAAGTTCCTTCTGTATAATTTGATAGGTACAACGATTATCATCCATTAACATTTTTCGGATAGCAGACACATTATCCGAGATTACTGTTGAAGGCGGTCTTCCTGTGTGTTCTTCTTCCTGGAGAAAATTGCGACCTCTGCTTGATTCTTTAAACCACCTGAATACAGTAGCACGAGCTGAAGATTCATCACCAAATGGAAATTGCAACCATTGAAAGCATTATTCTTATTTAATCCTGATTTAAAATCGTATAAAATCATAGCTTGAAAAATGTTCTCGCTTCAACCCCATTTTCTGTTTAAAATTTATTCTATACTAAACAAGTTGAAGTAAGTCAGTAAAAAATCGTCTACTGTTTCATAATACTTTGTATTTTAAAACTAAACCGTTATTTTTATTTTGTAAATTCTCGTCTGAGCGTATCTCAAAAATTTCAGAGTAATCCTCGTATAATCTATAATATTTCTTTCTCTTAAGACCTGCTAGACAACTTCTTCATAAATTAGTTAGATTTATGTTAAATTCGAAATTTGAAAAATATTTTAATGCTATACTACTAATTTTAACTGTCAAATTTTATAGAGCTCCTCAGGGGAAATATTTAAAAGTAAGACATTTTTTAAGAAAATTGTTACAAGCTAGGAATATTTGCAACTACGTACTTTTTACTCCTGAATTTTGTTTGTCTAGTTAGTAATGAGGAAAAGTTTGCCTGATCTACATAAACTGTGATTAGGTTTATGTAAGTATATGATATTAATAAAATGTGACTAAAATGTTTGTGACTAAAATGTTTATTTTGTCATTGTGCACATAGTTCTCTTTTTAAAATGATATGAACATATTTCATAATTTTCAGTCAACCAAAACAGAGAAACATATTGTTTGAGAATTTATTGCATCACCTTATTGTATACGATATCTTAATGTATACGAACTTCATTGCATACGATATTAATAAAATCTTTGAATAAATGCTTATTCTGTCATTGTGCGCAGGGCACATCATTTTTTTTAACTATATTAATATTCTTCATACATTTGAGTCAACCAAAACAGAGAAACATACCTATTGTTTGAGAAGTTTAAAGATAAAATTAAACATCTCTCATCTATTTCCCTGATTTAGAAGAGCCTTTTGGGATTATGAGGATTTCAATCACAAAGAATGAAACCCTGAGTTACCAGGCGGAAAAGATGGAAGGCTATTATTCATTTACTATCACTGCCGGTTTCTGAAAATTTGCGCTAAACTTTCGTAAAAGGGATTAAAAGATATTTATCACTTTTATGGCGAAATCCGTCCATTTACAGTAGTATAAAACAACTACTTTTGCTTTCATATTTGGAGAACCTGTCCCAGATTGCAAAGATATTACTTAGAGAAATTCATCAGATTAAAAGTCACAATGGAATTTTAAATTTTATGAACTTAACGATTCAGGAGTATATAAAATTAATATATTAAAGTATGTTTTATTTTAAAATTTATAATTTGGTAAACAAACATAGTATTTTTGTAACATAAAAAAGTTCGGTTGATGGGCAGAAAATTATTAATAAAACAAATTTCAAATATAAGCAACTAAATAACTTGTAATAGAAAAACAAAAGCTGAAACAATAACTACTCAGTTTCAGTTGGAATTCTACATCGCTATTATCATAATTTCATAGCAGGCTGCATGTAATTTGTACTTAATCCTTGGCCGTAGATACAAATTTAAACTCTCTTACCGGTAACGCCTTCTTAGTTACATAGTTCCTTACCAGACTATAAACTTTCTTCACCTGTCTACACTATAAGCATATTTTGTCAACCAAAATGCTCTTCTTATCATTAATATTCAAATTGCCCAAGTTTACATTTCGTCCTGGAAACAGAGCGGTAGTATAGAACAGTTTGACCCCCTTACTATGTTTCTCAGTCACACAGCCCTTAATAAGGTTACTGATTTCATGAACTACCTGGAAACTCCCAAGACAATGGAAGTGGACCATTAGCATCACAAACTTATTAAAGAAGCCAGTTCTGTTAATAGCAAATCGACATCTATTGTATTACGCTCAAGCTAAAAGAATAGTTTTGAGGAAACTGCTAACATCTCAGCTATTATCAAGTAATTTCATTCCGTATGAGCAATAGGCTTTTAGAAGAGGTCAAATACTAAGAACCCAATTCAATTCCTCACTTAATTTATTAGAGATGCACAAACCTGAAAACCTATGAACATACATTAGCATTTTTCCTGGAGACATTTGATAAAGTCTGGAAAAACAAACTAATCAAGAAATACTATAATGAGTTTAAATTCAGGGGTAGAGCTTTTTCATTATCTCAAATTGTCTCAATCATATAATTTTTTCCGTATACTTCTAAAATATGCAATTCTATTTTTCCAAGTTGAATGAATCATTTACCATAGCTGTGTTTAAAACCCCATTTTCCATAGGAATAAAAATGTTTAAGGAATAGAAAAGGGAGTACCCTTGCCAAATAGTTATATTTGTGGATGATATAATACTGGGTTCTAATGGTGCAAAGATTAAAAAATTGAAATCTCGTCTACATAGGTCTTTAGAGGATGTTCATGTATTCCCATACTTTCACAAGTTAAAATTTAATGCTTCAAGTGGAATGGCTGCTTCATTACTACAAACTGACATCTCTTCAATTACTCTATTTAGATCTACTTTCCAAACCAGAGGTTTAGATAGCAATAAATATCCAGTTTATCTTGGATTTGCTTTGGACCCTGAAATAAGCTATAGTAGACATGTAGAGAAAGTAGCAGATAAGAGTAGAAAAATAATACAGATTTTGAAGTAAATTTCAAGCAAATACTTCGTATTTGAAGCTTCCATTCTTATCACTTACAGTGCTTTTCTATGCCCCATCCTTGAATATGAATACCAGATTTTCGAAACGGCCTCTGCCTCTTATTTAAAAATTTTAAACCGATAGTGCCGGACTGAACCGATAGTTGGACTGAGAGTCCAACTCAGGATAACAAGAATCGTCACAGACTGAAGGAACAGTTGCCCACTTGAACTGGTCCTAAAGAAAGCTAACATTATACCTTTTACTCAAAGATTTAAGATGAAATATTTCAGATATATTGATAAACTGATGATCCTTAGAGATTTTAACAGGACTACTAAATATATTTAAACAAGAAGAGTACCTGGCTTTTAAAGAGAGACACCCCATTTGATTATGTGTGGAAACAATGATAGGGGTATTCTAAAGTTGCTATATCGTAGACTTTTAGTTGTTTGCCCCCTACAGTTCTATTTTAGCATATTAGTTTCAATGAGGGTTTGAAGTCCCATGATAATAAGCTGGAGGATCACCCGAATCTTTTAAAACTGATGGACTCATTAATGTATCATTATGAGGGTATGTATAAATGGTCATTAATGTATCCCTTTCGAAGTCTCATTTATCTACATTGCTGATAAGAAATATGATGACTGTAGAGCTGGAAGTAGTGTTTTCATTGGCAAATCTGAAGAGAGTAATATATTTAGTATCCAAAACCATGACTATTGGTCTGCTTTTAGCTCAGTTAGTATAGCTATTCAAAACCCTATTGATTATGCTTTTACTACTAACAACAGTAGTATATGGATTTTGACAGACAGCAAAAATGTCATCCAATATCCAAATATGACAAAAATATATGATAACCCTGATCAGGATATCCTAGTACTTATTTTTTATATTTTGAAGATAAAATTATCGGCTGCGCAGGTTGTTGTAAATATAAAATATATTTTTATGAATAAAAATATGTTAAATTGATAAAATCTATATTGAAAATATATACTGATGAAAATATATATGATAAAATATATATTGAATTTATGTATTTATGAATTTATGAATATTATTATAAATATTTATTTGGAATTAATGTATTACTGAATTTATTGAAACTGCATTGATTAAAACATTTTCAATACTTGGAAATAAGTTAACTTCTATATTTTCCCTAATTGAGTGGTTATCAAAGATGCGATTTTAATCGCTGTAAATATAGTCAATTAATCATATTTTGATGGAAGAGTTGACTATTCCTGCCTTTTTGGACTTGAACAGAGTTCTCAACTTCCGTGTAAAAGTTTTAAACACTGGTTGAAGAGATTATTCCCTATTATTATTAATGAGGAAACTTAAACATAAAGTATTTCAAATGTTTACACTTTACTGTGCAGTAAGTGGATGTAGACTTGTAATATAACTTAGATGACGTTGTTTAAAAAAATCTATAGTACTTTAGGAGGGAAAGTTTTTAACTTAATATATGGCGAATAATATAAAGCTGTGAAGGGAACAAACTAAAGCACATGTGAAATAATATATGCAAGTAGTTTTCAGTACAAATTAAACATTTGTACGGTTTAAATATGTAAATATGTTTTCCAAAATTTTATATAATAAAGATACTTTCATATGGAACATGGAAATAAATAAATTCACTTGTATATATGTCAAAAATGGAGGTAAGTTATGAATATGTAAGTCTTTCTTTTATAAATTTTGAAATTTATAATAATGTTTTTAGTCGCGTTGTGTAAGAGCCCGACTATTAAGGGATGCTACCAAAATTAAGAAAAATTGAATATTTTCTAAATAAGACTTTAGATTAATTTATATGTGGTGTAAAATTGTATTCTCCTGGAAATTACTAACATATTATTAACAATCTAAATTAATCATACCTAATATTTAACACTAAATATTACTTAATACCCTTAACTTATAATATCCGTAAATTAAGCTTAAGAGAATATTAGTCTTTTAATCGAAATCTAATAGAGAATGTTAGAATAAACATCATACCAAAACTGACCATTTATTTACTGTTAAATATCATTGAATTTTATATCTAAACGTAAAAACTGAATATCTATATAATTATCTCTACATTATTTGTGCTGTAGAAGGTGTTGTATACTTAGCACTAATCATAAAGTTTATGTTCATTTAGTTTAGCTTAGAGCCTTGCAGTCTATTTTTTTGCTACATGATCTTTTTCTGGGGAATATAGTCATGAATGAAAATTTGACACCATGAATAAAATAACAAATATTTAAAGATATTGAGAACATTCTTATTCACAAGCATATTAAACTCTTTAGAATGCTAAACGAAGAATATAAAACAAAGATCAGCAATAAAAAAGTTCTTTTAATCTGAGTAGTTGGTTTGGGAATAATAACAATCTTCAGACAGAAACTATGGCTGATGACAACCATATTTAAATAGAATAGCCTAATAAAAGTCATTTACCTTGATATCATTCTTCTCAACTGTATATACCCAGAATTTTAAAACTAGTTTGATCTTCGTTTACATTCTAAAGAGTTGGACATGTTCTTGAATATGTAAATATAGTAACATTTCTTGTTTTATTCATGGTGTACTGTTTTCATAAATTTAATACGATCTTTATAACCCTTAACTGGCAATGTCTGGTCTGCACACGACCTTGTTTTTTCTGTAAAGTTCACATGACCAGATGACCATGTGAACGTTACAGAAAATTACTTCACTTTCTTACTTTACATTTTGCAAAAAAAGAAATTACTTATTTAGGTTTTTGTATCAATGAAAAGGGCTTTGCTCCATCGGAGGAAAACATTCAAAAGGTAGTTAAATTTCCCAGGCCTAGGAATGTAAAGGAAGTTCAAGCATTTATAGGTATGGTAAACTATTTTCGGCACGTAATCTTCAATTATGCAGATATTATAAAACTAATAGTGAACTTAACAAAAAAAATGTTTGTGCTACAGCCACAGTTTACGGTGCTGCAATTTTGAAGTATTTAATTGCTGAGGTATTAGAATTGGCTTTAAAAGCTAGCAAAGATCCTAAAGTAACGAGAATAATTCCAAGACATTTACAACTTGCTATTCGTGGAGATGAAGAACCTGATTCACTTATCAAAGCAATTAACGCTGATGATGCTTTTCTCAGATGCAAGAGTTGAAATTTTTCTGCCTCTGCTCAAGTTCTCCTTTTGCTTCCTAATTTTCTCTGAAGGGAGGTTCAAATCTGCCGAGTGAAGTATAAAAAAAAACTCTTATTGCCAAGGCCAACGACTACTGACCCGCGTCAGGCACCCCTCCTGTCCAATGGGGTAGAAGGGGGGGGGTCACTGTCATCGTCCCTGTCCCCCGGTTACAGTAAGGCAGCTACAATATTAGTGATGGCTGTGGCCTGGAGTATCT
>CM063502.1:140516672-140539172 GCA_032207245.1 Pardosa pseudoannulata | reverse complement strand
AAGGCTTTTGAATCTAATTATACCTTTTAAACTGATTTAAAATTACTGAATGGTTGAAAAATTAGTCGACGCTTGCATTATTTGAATGGAGTTTTAAACGAAATGCATATAATATGTGTTTAATATATCAAGTTAATATACCAAGTACTTTTTATAAAAAAACGTATTGTGTTAATTTTCTAAACAAGAACCTCTGCAATTTAAAATTCGATTCACTGATCTACGTGGTTTACATATTAAAGATAAGTAATAAGATCTATAGTTTTCATCTTATATATCTTTATCGAAATAAATTCATACTTATTTTTAAAAAATGGAAATCAACATTGTATTATGAACTTTAGATAAAAAAATATCTATAATTTATACCAAATTAGAATGTACTAATTTACTTAAGCAGAATATTCAAATCACTTTTAATTATTCTAATTTCAAATATTTCATTAAAGAATAAATTATGTATATTTTCTACACCAAATAATTTTATTAGTACCTAATATGTATTTCTATCAGTGAATATGTAATGTTTCAACTTAAAATTATATTTTATATTAGATCTGTGAAGGATTTGCAAAAGGGGGAACTATGACTTCCTAAGCTTCTCCCATATAATGTATCCTTTCTTTGTGCTATGTATTCCCATCTAAAGAAAAGAACAATCAACAAGTTGAAATGTTATTGTGTAAAATTGGTAAATACAAAATCTGAACATTTTATGGAACATGTCAAAATTGTAAGCTTAGATGATAAACTTCCTTTTGCAATGGATGAATTCCAATTACTGTGAACTCTTTGAAAGTCAAACAACTATCCTTCATAAATTTGTGTGAAGAATATCCTTCCTGTTACAGTTATAAAGTCACTTGATTAAGTATTCTGTCTCAATGCTTCACTGACTCGCAGAAACAATCAGGCTCAATATTTTTTTTTAAATGAAGATCTGGGAATTATATACACCTTTCTCTAACACAGGTAAATCCACCACTACAATATATAATTAAGATCCCGAAAATGTACATTTTACATCAAGTCACAACAGGCTAAGAAACCTTCTACTTCCAGTAGAGTATAGTTTGGTTTTGGTTTTGGTTTGGAGACCTAAGGACTACATTTTGCAACACGAGGGCTAATGAGACCGGAACCTACCCAGTACAGTATAGAATAAAGCAGAATAAAAATTAAAATATAGCGGAAGGAGACAAATTCATTACTATTTCCTAGAGTTTATCTGCATTTATTTCCATGGTAACATTTTAGACATCTTTAAGCATTAAAGAACGATATCCATATTTAGTTATAAATCTTTAAATTAAAAAATAAGACATAATTTTAAACATGATATTATAAATATATCTAATAAATAAGTAATATTAATGACATACTGAAATTAAATTTTAAATACTTTCCTTTAATATTTTAATACATGAATTATTAAAGAAATTTATTAAAGTTACCATTTAATATTTTATTACAGTTTAAATATTTACATTTTATAATTATTACTATTTAATAGTTTGTCAATTAAGAAATATATTATAATTAGTAAAAATTAATAATATTTATTATAAATATAAAATATAATTATATATAATAATATATTTAATATAAATATAACATTTTTTATATTTTATATATATTTTAATATATATTATATAGAAATTTATATTATATTTTATATTTATAAATATATACATATATATATATTTTATTTATATTATATATATATATATATATATATATATATATATATATATATATATATAATATATATTATATATATATATATATATATATATATATATATATTATATATATATATATATATATATATATATATATATATATATATATATATATATATATATATATATATATATATATATATATATATATATATATATATATATATATATATATATATATATATATATATATATATATATATATATATATATATATATATTTAAGGCGAATAGATATCTTATTATAATAATAAGTTTTATTAAATCGTTTTTAAGGAACAACATATTTTATTTGAATATGCTAATGTTATATTACACGCAAAATTAACATTATCTGTTTATCATATATATAATGATAATATAAAGATTACATAGTCTTTTCATTTAAGTTATTATTATATTCTCTTTTTAAAATATTTTTAACTTAAATAATTTTATATTTTTAAAACTTAACAACAAACACAAATATATAAATATATATTATTATATATATATATATATAAATATATATATAATCAGTTCTGTGTTTCAGCTATTAATTAGATAAAACATCCCGAGAGAATGAATTAAGCTCATTAGCTGCTAAAGGATTAAATCGATTACAGAACATAAATGCAGGCTGGAACAACAGCTAAATGACAAAAAGATAAATCAACAGAAAACCGTGACACTGCAAGGAAGTTTGAGTGCAGATAGAAGAGAAAAAAACAAAGATCTGCATGACAACGTGAAGCATTTGCTAACTTTGGGAAAGAAGTCAAAAGTAGCTTTTCAAACGGAAAAGGAATTTCATCTCTAGCGTTTGTTCAGTAAGATAAAAAAAATGGAGATATTTATCCACTGAATTTTTACGATTTTGTATGGAAATGAATTCATTTTACATTGATTAAAAAAAACTGTTTGCACACACAAACACTAAAATTATATTAAATATAGATATATAGAACTATTATTTATTATAGTTATTATCATTTTTTTTTTTAAAAACATACAATGAATTAAGCTCAAAGCTGCTAAATATTAAATTCACACACACACACAACAGCTAACACACACACACACAACAAAACACCACACATTCACACATTAAAAAAATAAAAAAAAACATGCATTGTAAAGCATTTTTAATTAAAAAAGAATCGTAAATCAAAAAAAAAATTCAAAAACCAAACAAAAAAAAATAAAAAAAAAAAATATCCATAAAAAAATTTATGGAAATGAATTCATAGAATAAAAAAAATTTTCAAACAAAAAAAAATATTGATACAATAAACAAAAAAAACAATATAAACAAAAAATATATAAAAACAAATTATATATAAAATATATACATTATAATATACAATATATATAAAAAATTTATAATTATAAATATATATAATATATTAAATATATATATATATATATATATATATATATATATATATATATATATATATATATATTAAATATATATTATATATAATATATATATATATATATATATATATATTTATATATATATATATATATTTATATATATATATATATATATATATATATATATATATATATATATATATATGTATTATATATATGTATATGTGTATATATATATATATATATATATATATTATATATATACATATATATGCATACATATATTTATGATTACTAAATACTTAACAAGCTATTAAATTGTTATATTTTACATTTAAATGCTACCATTACTCTTTAAGGCGAGTCAGCATTAAATGTGTCCCACTTTTTAATGCATAGATATGTATAGGAGGATATATTTTAATACACTCTGTTCACCTCACATATAACTAAGTGCACATAACTGTACTTTTTATTCTAACGTGAGCATAGTGGTAATAGCAATTTACAAATATTATAAGTACGGTCGCTTCTGTTAGCATTCCCTATCTCTGAGGGTTCAATACTGCCACATTATAATCACATTTATAGCATTTTTTTCGTACTATTATATCATTCTACGGCTTCCTGAAACGAAACAAATTATTAATGGTTGATATAATTTACAATACTATGTGAGTGAGGATCAGGAACACTGTAGAATTCATTTTAATATATATTTCTGGATTATTTCTTACTTATACTTTATAATACATTTTATATAACTGTAATGTAACTTTTTGATACCTTTGAGTATGTATAATTTAACGTTCTTATTGAAAAGCAAAATTATTATACTGTTAAATATATTGTAATATACGGAGGAATTACTCCTAACATGTTTTGTTTCGACTCCCGGGAAGCCAGAAATGAAAAAGGAAAGGTTCATAGCTAGATCTTGCAACAGCCAAAATATAAAATCTTAACGTTAAATTACTAACCCTTTTGGATTTAAACGTAATATATACATACATACATATTTTGTATGTACATACGTACTCACAGACATACAGACATCACGAGGAAACTAGTCAAAATGTACTTAGGGATGGTCAAAAGGGTATTTAATATTTCTAAAATAAATTTCCCTTATACTTAGTTGAAATTGATTATGTCATAGTCTAAATATGTATTTCTGTTGACATTTGAAAATCAAATTTTTATCGATTACAATACTTCATTTACTTGGTGTAAGGAAGTAAAAGTAATTCTAAAAGAAGATAAAGTATGTTTTAGACTGAATTCAAAATAGGGTATAGATAGAAGCATTTAGCCTCAAAAAGTATGTAATCTAAAGCAGTAGTTCCATGTTTTGTATGCAAATAATTGATCAAAGCGCTTCAAACTATTCTGGCATATGTTTTGTTTGATATCAAACAGCGTGGTTAGCAAGAAAATATTAAATTTTATGTAGATTAAATATTATTCAAACAAATGTTATTTTCTAGAATTATCAAGATGAGGAAATTATTTAATATAAATTATTTCACTAGAATTTTTATAGATATTAAAGGGATTTTTCATCGAATTTCCAGATGAATTGTTGAAATATATTTGAAGCTTATTAGACATTTTGATGTTAAGTATATATGCATTTCATAGCACTTGAATAGTAAATCAATTGCAGTTTGATGACAGAAGATCTTTTCGTTAAAATAAATATTTGCGTGTAGATCCAAACGAACCTACTTATGCAAACAAAAGTATTTAAATAGCAAAAGAGGCTCAGAAATTACAAGAAATGAGAAGGAAACGACAAAATCTCAAAAACAATGAACAATTTAATCCCATTACATATTCATGAAAAGAGAGACTACAGAATCGTAAATCAGGCACTTGCAAAAAATTGTAAATCAATTATTTAAAAGAGAAAAAATAGACGATGCCGAAAAAAGTATTAAGTAAAAGCACGATATTATTTTTCTCAAAAGTGAGAAATCACATAATCCAATGAATATCGTTAGTTTAATTAAATATAAATTAATCATTAAAATATTAGCTCTCCTTGGAATTCACAACATACTTCTAAAAAGAAACACATTATTTATTAAAATAGACTCTCTCCGTCTTTTATCTTTGAACAGTAAAAAGTATTAAAACTCTACTGATAGAATAAATTTTAAAACTCAGTTAAAGTTTAACTACGGTTTCGAAAACAATTTAATTATTTATTTATGTTTAGAAATACGACTTACTATTTTTCCTGTATATAAGATTGTAGGTATATATGTATGCATGTATACAAATCCACACATTTTGTCGTAGGGGCTATTAATTTTCATCAGGCATTCCTTTATTCATTCAAAATGGCATTTTCGATATTAAAATCTGATCTGTAGTATATGTAACGTGAAACTTCCCCATAATGGATATTGCTTCTACCTACCGATGAAGAATAGTGCTACTTGACCACTTCAAGAGAGTATATATATATATATATATATATATATATATATATATATATATATATATAGATATATATATATAGATAGATAGATAGATAGATAGATATAGATTGATTGATAGATTGATAGATTGATAGATTGATAGAGCGATAGATTGACTGATAGATAGATTGATAGATCGATAGATTGACTGATAGATAGATTGATAGATCGATAGAATGACTGATAGATAGATTGATAGATATATTGATAGATTGATAGATAGATTAATAGATAGATTGATAGATAGATAGATAGATTGATAGATTGTTAGATAGATTGATAGATTGATAGATTGATAGATAGATTGATAAATAGATTGATAGATTGATCGATAGAATGATAGATTGATAGATAGATTGATAGATAGATAGATAAATAGATAGATAGATTGATCGATAGATTGTTAAATAGATTGATAAATAGATATATTGAAAAATAGATTGATAAATAGATATATTGAAAAATAGATTGATAGATAGATTGATAGATAGATTGATAGATAGATTGATAGATATATAGATATTTATAGATATATATTGCTCTGACAGTAATAATTGTAAATACACAAATAACCGTAAATATATCTGGATTCTACGATTTTAAGATATTTAAATATACATCATTTTCTATACAAACAGATATTAATTAACAAAATAGTTCTGTAAGTAAATAAAATTATTAAATACTATTAAAAATTATTCTAATTATTCTGATACGTAAATAAGCTTATTTATTTTTTTTAATCCAGTAATATAATATTTACCCTAAAATAAAATATTTTATTCACTCTTAAATTTACTTCACATTTCAGTCGTTATCTTTTAATAACCGCTAGACGTTAAATTAACCAATTTTAAATATTATTTTTATTCTCCATATTTTATTCATAGTCTAAATGACCATTATTTCATTAATATACCATTCGTTTCAAATCTCTGTACGAATTTTCCCTATAAGATTTTCTTCCGTTTCATAATTTTATTTGTATCTAATTTTTATGTGTATTATTTTTATTTGAAAAGTACAACTTTAGTTATGACTTCATATATGCTATTAAAGACACTTAACATTTATTTTTATGTATTTAATTTTAATTCAAGAAAGGCAAGCATACATTTGAGGTCGAGATAAATATCCACTGATTTAAAAGATTCTTTTTCACTTATTTCTACAAGACTTACAAAACCTAATAAACTGAAATATTAAAACCACCCTAAATATTTATTTCTATAAGTGTTTTTCAGCATAAGAAAATCCTTTATGTTCAAGGACATCATAGATGAGAAAAAAACATGGTTTTAGGTGTTAATTTGTGACAACTAAAACATTTCAAACTTTATCTGGCATACATAAAGGTTAGTTAAACTATATCTATTTTAGTATTAACTAACGAAGTTTGTTCATAATAGTTGAAAACTTTTGAAATTTCATATCAACCACTCCAGGGATCGACAGTAGTGACTGCTGAGGTCGCCACATAACAAATTGTTATTTAAATCGTTTCGTCATGTTTGGTAGTCTCTAAGCAACAGTCCCATTCACAAGTTGTTTTACATAAAATTACGATGCGACAATGATAGAACTTGAAGAACAAGGTGTGCGTTATTGTGAAATTTTGCTACAAACTTTTCAAAACTTTTACATAGACATTTAAATAGGCTAATCAAGAAAATATAGATGAGACACTGTATTTGTGTAAAATACAGCTCTGTGATTAATTTAAGCGATTTAGAAAGGAAATGGTTTTAGTTGTGGAGAATCCCAGTAACAACCAAACTGTTGTGTCGTTTTGTTTGAAAAAGCATTGTTTATCATGAAATTGTAACACGTGGTCATATAGAAAAGGAAAACTGTTTTTCCAGGAAATTTTAGAGACAAAGAAATTTAGAGAAATTTAGATGCTCTGATCAGGAATAAGCCTTTTTTATAGTAAAATCTGAATTCGTTGATATAGTATGACAATATTCCATCCCAATCCTCAATTATTTTACAAACAGTCAGTCTCACGCTCAGCTCCACTAACTCTAATCTTTATACATTGCTCCTGTAGACTTTTTCCTGTTTCACATATGAAAAACCACCTTGAAAAGACACATTTTGCGAGGCATAGAAAATTTGTAGAAAAATGTAACAAGAGATATGTATGGTTTTGTTTTGGAGTGCTACAGTTTAATTAGAATCAGTAAATTAGAATATATACTCAACTATTTATTTATATCTTTAAAGAAATGTTGGTGACAGAAAAATATATTTTCTTCCATTATTCATAATAATTTCAAATTGTCCATATATGCCTCATTTTAAACTTTTTAATTAATTAAAGAAACATTTTACATTTTTATAAATGTAGGACACTAAAATCCCTATTATATTAAATAGTTTAAAATATTTTTATGATCTATAACTATAACTTCTTTCAATTCCTTTATGGAAATGTACTAATAAATTATATTTTATATCTATTTATTAAAAAAAGTCCTGTTAATTTATACATCTGAAAAAGATATTAGTACTGATATAATTTCTATGTTTGTGGAAATTTCGAACTTATTAAAAACTGAACGATTCATGAAAAAATATTTTATTGTTACCTACATAAACAGAAAATGCAAAAAGGGTTGCTTTATTTCAGTTCACTTGCTTTTATTTCCAGAGATATATGTGTTAAAGAATATTTTATATATTTCATTGTGAAAATACGAGAAGAAAAGATTTAAATAGATTTGATTTGATTTCATCTCACTTTATATAACATGAAATCGATTTGAAGAAAATAGAGTTCAAGATTTCTCTGCTTCATAATAATTTTGTACACTTAGATAATAGTTTCAACTAGAATGAAAAGTGGAAACTACATAAAAGTGGATTGCTATCAATTCATGATCTTTTCTCCAAATGGGAGATGCTTCTAGCCCGGGTAAAACCATAAAAAGTAAACTTTTCAGGGATTTACTTCTTTAAATAATGTATACAGTATAGTCGTTTTTTTAAGCTGCATAATAAAATAAAAAAAACTATTTCACAATTCTAGAATCATTTTTAATTTATAACATGACAAAGTGAAAACTCATTTATATATTAATAGAAAGTGTTATACTTTTCATCTTCATAGCTTAACTTTGATTTATTATTACACATTTTTATAATAATTGCTAACATTTCCCTACACCATTTTTTCCTTTAATTCTTTAGCTAATTTAAATATTTCTTTCGTATCCTATTAAATCTCTAATTGAAACATATGCATGTTTTAAATATATTCTGTAGAAAACAATCTTTCTTAAAGAAAAAAATTGTTTATTCAAACATAAGAAAATATCTTAGATTTATATAAAAAATGCAGATCAAAGATATACATACATTAAATGTTACTTCCAAACAAATTTATTAAACTAATTATATCCTATTAAATCTCTAATTTCAAAGTATGCATGTTCTTAAAATATTTTATAGAAAACAATCTTTTTTAAAGAAAAAAAATTGCTTTTTCAAACATAAGAAAATATCTTAGATTTATTTTAAATATGCAGATCAAAGATATTCATACATTAAATATTACTTCAAAACAAATTTATTAAACTTAATATATGCTATTAAATCTCTAATTGCAACATATGCAGGTTTTAAATATATTTTACAGAAAATAATCTTTATTAAAGAAAAAAAATCGTTTATTCAAACATAAATAAAGATCTTAGATTTATATAAAAAATGCAGATCAAAGATATACATACATTAAATGTTACTTCCAAACAAATTTATTAAACTAATTATATCCTATTAAATCTCTAATTTCAAAGTATGCATGTTCTTAAAATATTTTATAGAAAACAATTTAAAAAACAAAAAAAAAAGTTTATTCAAACATAAGAAAATATCTTAGATTTATTTTAAATATGCAGATCAAAGATATTCATACATTAAATATTACTTCAAAACAAATTTATTAAACTTAATATATGCTATTAAATCTCTAATTGCAACATATGCAGGTTTTAAATATATTTTACAGAAAACAATCTTTATTAAAGAAAAAAATTGTTTATTCAAACATAAATAAAGATCTTAGATTTATATAAAAAAATGCAGATCAAAGATATACATACGTTAAATGTTATTTCCAAACAAATTTATTAAACTAATTATATCCTATTAAATCTCTAATATCAAAGTATGCATGTTTTTAAAATATTTTACAGAAAACAATCTTTCTTAAAGAAAAAAAACTGTTTATTCAAACATAAAAAAAACTTAGATTTATTAGAAAAATGCAGATCAAAGATATATATGCTTTAAATGTTATTTCTAAACACATTTATTAAACTAAACCCTGTAAATTGATAAGTACTTTTAAAAATACGTTCTTTTAGTAATGTTATAAAGGTTTTAAACGTAATTAAAAATTATAAAATTTAAAATAGAATAATGAATTAATTTTATTGAAAGTTATCAATTTTTAGAAAAAGTAATTGTTTCCATATCTGTCAAAGTTAATTTATTTAATAATAGTAAATAAAAATAAAGTCTAAGAAATGAATAAAGTGAATTAAATGAAAGTTCTTTAACTATCAGATTTCTTTTAAAATGAAAGCATGATATTTAACTCCAACATTCTGTAGTTAATATAGGCTTAATGGATTTCCCATTAAGTAAAGTTATCTAAAGAAAAAATCAAGAATCCATACATCTATATAAAACTACTATCATCTAAAGAAATATAACCAACATCAATGCATTAATAAATAAATAAATAAATTTTAAAACTACTTCTCATTGCATTTCTTTTTCATTAATAGCAACTTTTGTTTTAACAGTGTCATCAATTTAATGAAATACCTTAAGATTAAATTTTCAACTGATAAAATTAAAGAGTGTCATCATATTTCAATTTCTTTCAGTTTTATCTTTCAAACTATTTTTAAAGTTACATTTTATATCAAAGTATTAATACCCAACGAAATTAAAATCATCAGTTTCCTTTCATCAACATAGATAACCAAGTACTTTTTCAGCTTCTGTATTTTAGTCTTTTATTACATATATTTTTTTTAAATAATGTGAAATGTTGTAGCTAAGCCACTACACAAATTAAAACTTCTTTTCTCATTTGAAATACTCAAAATGATTCATTTTTCTTAATTCTCTCATTTATTTCGGGATTTAAATTATCTTATAATTATGTCTTTGAAGATATAAAAAACTGCAATTTTTAATACCGTATATATCATATGCATTTTTCTGTCACTAACTTATGTAATTAAGTTTTAAATGTCTACTTTGATATATTTGTAGAGGAAATATTGAGGAGTTCTTGAAAGGAGAAATATGCTTGATTAGTAAAGGCCTGTGATAAATAGTTTATCCCTGAATGACTTCTTGTCTTTAATATTGATCACTGTTCCTCTATATGTAATTAAGTATTCTCTCACTTGTTTTAATTCATCATTACGAACGTTGCTTAGAACTTTTGGACTTTGCGCTATAACTTTTGAGTACAATAATTTAATATTTTGGCAGAATTTTGAATGAGATACAGGCATAAAATTTTATCGGATCTTTATCGCTAATACAAGAAAATGAAATTAATCTACGTATACAAAACCAAAAAGCTATTAAACTGTCTTTTATCTAAAACCAAATTAAACAATAGGATTTTTATCCTCCTGCAACACTATCTATCAAACGTATCTAGATTAGGTGATTAATAATCATAAAAACATAATTCCTAGTTTCATTCACCAAATTTTCTATATCAGAAATCGAGAAACAATGTCCGAAATGACCAGTTCCTTTCCATTACTCATTTCCTCTACATATTCTACCTCTAGTATAGCTCTTTCCGCAAAATAGGAAATACTATACTCATAATAATGATACTGATCATTTAGAGAGCAGACACATTTTCTGCCGCTGTTAATTAAGAAAGACAAACGAGACTTTTGGGAACTGCTCGCTGTAGATCGCCCATACAGCTGAGGGTTTCGATACGTCCCACACATTTATCTCAGAACGATTCTCCATACCTACAACATATTAAATATATCGCTTAATGATAACTAATGACTCGATTGTGACGTTTCATAAGAAAACGCTGATAAGAACAATCGAAAGACGTACATGTGTTTACACACTGTATGAGTACAGAATCATGCATGTGATACGCATTAAACAGAAAAATAGTTATTATCTTTATTGGTGGTAATTATGTTCATATTATCTTTCGTCCTGTATAATACTAGAAAAACCTGGATAGATATGTCTCCCAAATAAAATTTTAATCAACCGATACTCAAAGGTACATTATTATCTGTGGGATTATAAACATTATACACCAAAAATGTTAAAAACATTCGTTTTATAAACAATATTTTATAAATTATCTAACTGTTCTCTTTATATAGTTGACTCCAGTTAATCACTAATTAATTGACAAGCAGTTTCATCGTAATTAATTCCAAATCATCTTTGACCATTAGGACTGAACAAAAGCCCCTTTATAACATATTAAATTAAGTTACCACGAAATCCCTAATGTATAATTATATGGTTGTTAAAAATATTAATTTTACGAAAATAGGAAGAATTTTAAGTTCTAATACATCGGTGTTGATTTTTCAGGAAATTTCTAAAGATCCAGATCAATTTATGCGGTTATTCAAAATATTTCACATTATATTGCCCAAATATCCCCAATGACGTATATCTTTACAAGATATAAATAAGTCAAATTTCTCTGTCTTTTTAAGCAATCTTGCAGAGTTAATGTTGTTTCACGTAGCATTGTGCCGGACTGGAACCGAACCGCTGTCAGAAAATATCGCATTGTTTTTCTATGAAATCGCCGCACCTTGTCGGATGTGTATCTAATCAAATATCCAATGTTTCTGATAGAAATCTACCCGTGTTTCTCTTGCCCTGTGAGCCTTCTGTGCCTCGGCTCTGGCCCTTCATGGTGTAATAGAATCATCCATTAAGGTTACAGTGAAGCTGGGGAAAATTTAGATTCACTGACATAGAAATTCGATAACTATATCTCAAATAATTGCGAAATATAACTAGGATCAAAAATCAAACAGGGTGATTTAGTATCCATTACATCATAGTTAATATAATTAATTTTTCCACAACTGACAATTCAGCCATTACTAATAAGCAATTTACTCAGTTTTAAAAACAAGAATGTCAAATTTAAAAAGTATTTCTAAAACTAAAGGAACACTTCTAACAGTTATTTACCTTCGAACTTTATAGCAAATTGACCTTGTAGAATGTAAAATAAAAGTTAGTTATTAGTAAATAAGTTCCTATATTTCGAACAAAAATATTTTTCAAATATTGCAGATATAACTATTTCAACTACTATTATTTTGAAGAATACTTACGATAACAACTGAATTTCCTTCAAAGCTAATTAAGGCTTTTAAAATAATTAATAATTTGGATATATTTAAAATCATTAAAATATTACCTTGAAATTCTAAACATTTTCACATAAATACATTCAAAATATCATTTAATTTTCGGAAGATTAAGGAGAATGTTCAAAATCAAAGTAATTCATTTTCAATTATCCCCTTTAAAGATCCGTTATCCACTTAAACTACATTACAAGGTAACATTGTCTAAAAATTTGTATATCTGATAGCAAAACTAACAGTAACACAAGACATAAAAAATATGTGATATAATTTTTACGTTATGTGGTAACCAAAAGCTATGGAATGAAGGTATAATATCTGAAAAAAAACATTTAATGTTTTGAGGAAATAAATATTTTTAAATTATTAGCTCAACATTTTGATAAACCATTTATATACAGCATATATTTTAGATAGGTTAGAAATATGATAAGATTAAATAAATAAACCTTTAGTAAATATTTGTAATTGTTTCCTTAAATCTATGGGTCAAATTCTCGTTGCCACCATACACATAATGACTCTTTCAATCAGGATTCAGTAGTTCAAGTTATAATTACCTCTCGTGATTGACCATAGAACTACAAACTCATCCAAGCGTTAGCAGCTGTACACATTAAAACCTTTTTAAGTTTACAAAGCACAGAGACGACAATTATCGTAGTCATTTAGACTAAATTATGTGTTTAGTATAACATTCAACCTGAAATTGTTATGTACGCCCCATATTTTTTCTAATACTATCGAGAGGAATATTTTTATTAATTTTAAATATCTGTCTGATCTGTGGGCCGCCGGACGATAACCAAACGCTTAGGACTCTGATCTTCGGTACCGGAGTTTGTGAGTTCAATTCCTACTCAAAAATGGATGTGTGTAACCTTTAGTAATCGGCTTTCTGCATTAGTTCCTGGTCTCATTAGCCTTCATGTTGCAAAAAAGTAAACCGTAGCTCTTCAAACCCTACAAAACCAAACCATTTTTACCCATGAGCCTCACACAATGCAAAGGAAAAATTGGTGAAGAAGCGATGCCCAAGAAGTGATATTTAAACTGAAAAGAAATGTCGAAACCTCATCCTAATGATACATATTCGAGATCACAAACTGCCACTTACGTTAGAATTAATTTTTATGTCTCTAAATAACTCGTTCAATGGGCCATCGAAGTTCAAATGTTTGGACCCCTATGATTCAGATAAACTTATGCGGATATTTAAATAAACTATATTGCAATGTAATTCGCATTCCACATAGGAAAACTAACAATAACATATAATTATAAAATGTAATTTCATTCATATAAATCTGTTGTTTCTTTGGGTATATTATTCAATAGATATTTTACTGGAGTTAATTCTGTATTTTCCTTCATACGTATATGAATCCTAGAAAATGGGAAACTTTTAAATGATAAAAGAGGAAAATTAATGTATCACTCATTTTTTAACATAGTTTATCACAACAAGTTCAGTTAACCGTTGCAAAGGCACTCGTTGTTGTAGCAATCTCAGCATGCCTAATCTTTATTTTATCTGTAAAGTTTTATATATAATTACAAAATTCATTAACTGTGTATATATTAAGGGATTAGCTTACAAATACATAAAGCTAGTCATCCGAATACCAAGGTATACTGATAATTAAAAGAATATGTGGACAAAATCTGTAGCTGTCAGTAAAAATCCTCTATAGTTATATAAATGGGATTGACTTTCAGAATTTCTATTTTTACATCTTGCATTTATCATATTTACAGATTTATGTGCAGTTAAAATTACTCTTATCCTTACAATTAATTGACATTTTTTTCATACATTTTAATTATAAATTATACCTAAAATGACACTAATTATTAGGTTAAATATCAATTTTTATATCCGTTTAAAATGCTCAATAATATTAAATTTAAAATAACTCATTCGTCCAACTCAAACACGTCACAGTATAGCACTGTGCCGAGTTCTTGAGATAAGCCGCTCGAGAAAAAAGATTAACTAAAAGGCTGTGGTTATTTTGAAGCAAAAATATACACAGAGCTTCAAATTAAACCAAACTGGGTATAAGGTAGGCATAAAGTAAAAATAAAATGTTTTTAAGCTGTAAATGAAATTGAAATAATTTAATAAATTCGATACATGAAAAATTTTTGACTACTGATTTTAAAACTTATATAATCACTTTTAACATACAACTGTTTATAAAAAATGCCTATTTGGAGGAAAATATAGCAGAAGAAAAAATGTAGTAAGAGGATAAACAACGCCTTTAAGAATAAAAATTCAACGCATTCTATACTGTCCTTTGAAAGATGTTGTATATTGTCAATAGGGAAATCTCATAAATGCTTTTCAGTAACGTAGACATATTTAACATATTTAGTAAGGTCCTCGTGATATCCTTTTGACAGCAAATAAGTTATATAAGTAATGCCAATTACATCCGCATATATGTTTATGATTGTATATGATTCCATTATTTAAAAGACGCTCAAAAGCTTAGCAAAATATATCATTTTCTATTGTATAATGCAAAATCTCAGGTAACATGCAGAAAGAATGTTATTTAATTTTTGCATTATTTCTTGAATAATGAGGCATTGTTGAGAGTTATAATACAATACTAATGTGCTGTAGTAAGTTATAAACACAAGCTCCATTTTCTATGACAATCGGGAAAGATATATTTTGATTTTAATGATAAAAATATAAGCAATATTCATAGCTTTATTGCTAGTTGGAAAAATACTACAATGATAAGAATTCTTTTGAGAACCATTTAAAGCGTTATATGCAAAAGAATGTAACTATTATAACGGAAATTTTTATTAATATGTTCAGAGGAATCCACTTATAATCAAAGAACTTTGTTATATGAAACTAATTGATATGCTGTATCAAAATGCTGAAATAATACTTCAAGGTTTTTATTACATACGAGTCATAAGCTGTAAGTTCGTACATTACATGTAAAATAAGGAAATGACTGAATGAACCCAATACTTATCCAGCTATTTGTAGTATTATTTTAAAACTAACCAAGAAGCAAATAGAAAAATGACAGTGTTTCTTCATAAAGGATGCATTAGTCCTTATAAGTAGAGGAATTGAAAAGTTTTAATAATTACTAAGAAATAACTTACATATCTAAAAAATATGTATTCCGTATATTAATTGATTCTTAAGTAATGTTGTTAATTACTGGTATTCATGGTGATTTGTTTATATTTAGGAAAACGCAGACTAAAGTAATTAATCAAATGAAGACAATAAAGGATTTCAGTGAAATTATCACCAAGTTTTAACCCTTCGCACTCGAGAAGTGAATTTCACCACACTGTTTGACGTAGCAATTCAAGCACTTGGTTGTCATAGAATGTCAATGATTGTCAATTATTATTTATATTTAGTTTTTACCTATTCTTTTAGGGTAAAATCAGCGTTTTGGGCTATAATAAACCCACGATCGTGAACCGGATTTTGGAGTTAGACCTTGTCTTTCCAAACATGCGTCTATTTTACAATCAGAACTGAACCTCTCTTTTATTTTTTCTGTATCATGGATTAACTTTGTTTTTGTGTATCTGTTGTACTGGAGGTGTCAGATTTTAACCGAATTTGTAGAGATCTGATCCCGGTTATCGAGTCCACATTCTGGGATCAATTGAGATTTGATATTCGTTTCAAAAATAATTCTATGAAGCAGACAATAGAAGGGCCAATAAGTCCCTTACGGTATCTGAAAACTTTAACCGATCTACTGACTCGAGAATTTTGCCCAAGCATTGAACTCAACCTGTAATTTTGGACACATGAGATTGAATGAAAGCTTCATTTTATTGTAACAGGAGTTATAAAGATCTAAAAAGCTTGCTTTCCTCCGTAATATTCCAAGAAAAAACCACTGGACAACGAAATTTATGATGAGTATCTGGACAACCCGGGCATGCACATTGGAAACTGTTTTATAAAATATCTAAGCAATAGTAGATATATTAATATTTTAAAAATATCTCTTTTGGCTTAAAGATGATAAAATATTAAAATGTAAAACTTTTAAGCATTAGTTTTATATGCAGTAATTTTATGTTAAAAATAAGAAATAACCAACAACACCTAGAAATGTCTGAGATGATAGACCGCTCCAGTTGAAAAGGTTTGGAGTGCTGTGGTCTACTTTTTTAACAAACTAGCGCTAATAAAACCGGAACCCCTTGTTTAAATCTGATTCCAAACGACTACGATCATCCATGCCACAGTGGGATTCAAACCAACGAACTCAGGAGGATAACTCACTGAACTCACCGAAGACCCTAATCCTTCAGTCATAGTTCAGCCCCGAGTTGAAAAGACCTCGAATGCAAAGGGTTAGTGATTACCAAGCAATACCTAAATCTCTGAAAACAATGCATTCTGCATAATAAACTGTTCTCATGTACATAAAGCCGTAGATTAGATATATTGATGTCAGTTCGTGTGTTTTCGGGAAACTGTAAATTGAATTAATCCACAGTATAGAAATAAAAAGTGATTGCATTCGGAATATTAAGAAACGTTAGGAGAAATATAAAACTCTTGAGTGTGACTGTAGAGAAGTGTTCAGAATAATAAGCAAAAATGAAGCTTCTATAATTATACTTAAAAGTAATTTAAATTTGACGATAACCTAGCTTTTGTTGAACTGTTTCCATCTAATGAAAGTACATATAAATATATAAATATAAAACTTGAGCAATTAAAATAAACCTTAAAGAGGTATATGAATAAAAGGCATTAAAAAACTAAAATTTCACACTCAAGTACTTTTATAAATACTCCATCAACTGAAACAAATGGATATAGTTCTATTAGTAAAGTTACTATAGGGGGAAATTAGCTAAAACTCGCACTGCACTTTATAGTCAGCAGCCTGGTTGTATTATAAGTGGAGATTAATGTAAGTTCTAACTGCGATTTGATAGAGAAGCATAATATATCCTATTCAATTATATTAGTTCTAGAGTTTATTATTAAAACTAATTGTAAATGTTAATAGTCGCTACTTTTATTACATTAACCTAAACTCCCATAAATATTTAACCATTTCATCAATGATTTCGAGTGATTAATATTCTACCATTTATAACATATTAAAGTTAGTTAATATTCTACCATTTATAATATACTAAAGTTAGATAGTTAATATTCTACCATTTATAATATACTAAAGATTTTATTCTAAATGCATTTATATAATTTTTCAAGATTTTATTCAATTCCATTTACTTTATTTGTCAGGATACACAACAATAAGTGATCAATAATTTGTCTCTCCCTCTTTCACATGTATATACTTGTTAACATACTACCATTTGTAACATACTAAAAACTGTAACTTAAATATATCTAAATCATTCATTCCATATCATTATGACAAAAGTATTTCAATACAAGGGAGATCTTCCCGTTATCCTCTTAATATAATTTTGAATTTTATTTCTTACTCTTTTGTTCATTTCGAATTTCACCTCAGAAATAGGACCCTCAGTGTTAATTTTGCAATTTTGATCGACCAACTTCTCTGCTAACAAACCAAAAGCATGCTGAATTTTCATTTTATATGAGAAAATGAACCTTGTATAGCTTAAAAAAGTAATGTTTCTATCAGTTTTTCTGGCAACTGTCTACAGCCAGAGAGTCCGTCCACGTTGCGCTTTATGTTGGATTGACTATAATTCTTTCTCGGGTTGCTGTAGTAGTAGACGAAATTCTCTCTTAATAATCAATGTCCGAGTGGCTCAATGCGGTATAGCAACGCTACACCATGCTCTTTGGAGATGGATACGGAGTTGATTCTATTTACTACTCTAGCTTCGCATTAGTAAATCTAGATTAGTTAAGTTACTAAAAGGCCTGAGGCTCAATTGGTAAAGGTACTAAAGTTTTAAGTTAAAACTAGGTTAGACTGTTGTAGGTTTAGTTTATTTTTTCAATGCGTAGAAATTTGACTTTATTATTAAAATTTCCCTTTAATAAATCTGAGGAGTTGATAACCATTTCATCAATGGGGGTACCGTATAGGTAGGTCAACATTATTGTGCATGTACATTCCCTATGAAAGGAAACACAAAACGCAAATTAAGATTTGTGCGGGATTTAAAATCACACTCTTCAGTATATTAGGCAAATGTTAAAACCGCTCACTATTCCGACCGAGCGGCGCTTCGAGTTTTACTCTAGTTAATCCAATCTTACTTAGAAATATGTGCAATACAAAATGCAAAACGTGCTTCAAGTTGTGGATTGGACATACGAATTCTATAACTGTTATTACTAGCAGCGTTTTATAAAAGAAAACAGAATAGTATGGAAATATAAATGCAGCAATAATTCTATTAAGTAATTTACTACTTTTTATTTTATACTTGTATTTATTCATACGGATACAGACGATTACAACAAGAAACGGTAGAAATTATTTCTTGTATTACTAACTTCTGAATTTTTGCTTTTTTTTTAAGTTAATTTAAATTAAAACGCAAAGATTGGAGTTGAGAGCGTACTGTATTTATTCTCAACGTTTGAGTTGCGAGTAAATACAGTATGTGTATGTGCTTCCAACTAAAGACACACTATGTGTAACCTATCCTTGCATAGGTACATAATCTGAAAAATATTCATTTTATAAAATTCTTTATAATTTCTTTTCACAAATCAACGCATACTTAATACATATATAGTATAAACTCCCTAAAAAAGACGTATACAGAAAAAAAGAGAATTATCTTAATCAATACCTTTTTTTTGTATAATTTAACAGAAGATAAAAATATTGGAATAAGATAGAAATATGCATGTGCAGAGCTATTCTTAATTTCATCCCCGGTTTTAAAAGGGGGCTCGAAAAAAACCTGAGATCAATATTCCAAAACGAACATTCTTATAAATACAGAAACAATTGATTCTTATAACAGAAGTTAATAAGACTTAATGTCAAATGTTTTATTCAAGTTTTCATATTGCTAATTCGGAACTTCCGAAGATACCGTATGTATTTTGCTATGGTCTCTACACTGACTGGATTTAGCATCGTGAAACTAATACTTGTAGGGCTATATAAAAGACCTTATTTATATTTTACCCACGTTATTGTGCGACTTAGTAAATACGCAAGATAGCATCACTAGTACAATACCTTTTATAGTATCCTACCGATTAGAAACTTGTAGAAACTGGACTAACACATGGATATATGTCATGTGTCCAAAGGTTTACACGTAGAATCTCTATAAAATTTTTTTAAATGAACTGTTAAGTACAAATTATTTTAGTATATACTCCTTAGCTTTTTCATTGTATTCTTCTAAATTTCGTAGGGAAATATTATTAATCTTGTATAAGGCGAGAAAAAACCATTTATTAAGAGATAACTCTTACTTGTTTGTACAAATTTAATTTCTCACATATTAAATTTGTAATATACGAAATGTTTTTATCTTTTTATCCCTTGGTTAATCAAAAAATTTTAACGAAAATTTGTCACTAACCACTGGGCGGGAATTCTACTAGCAAACGATATAGAAAAATCCAGTGTGTCTAGTAATTTTATGATAATTTTTTAACCCTCAAATTCTTAATCATTTGTCTTGTAAAACACAGTGAGATAAATAGTTAGAACGTTTGTATTACAGAATTAAGTTTTAGTTTTCATTTTTAGAAAATTTTACTTTTTTTCTAGTGTTTAATTTATAATTAATGTTAGCTTCAACTTTAAATTTAAGACTGAAAAATGGTGGTTAATAAACTATTTCGATGTTTATTCGAAGGTTATATGCTGAAATGTATGTATAATTCATAGATTTAAAAGAGAATGTGACATTATTTCCTTATGTAAATGTATAATATTGTAAAAGGTATATAAAATATAAAGCTATGAATTAAATTTTTTATCTTTTCCTCTAATCTCTTGAAAAACTTAAATATATTAGTTTTGTTCACTGATATTGTGGCATAAATAAACAAAATTAAGTCAACGATTTTTTTCGTTATTTTCCTTCTGATCTTTTCCTTCTGAAGTGAGAATTTTGACTCGTCTTACATAAATAAATTTTTAGAATCTATACTTAACTTATATACTCTCATTATATATATATATATATATATATATATATATATATATATATATATATATTATATATATATATATATATATATATATATATATATATATATATATATATATATATATATATATATATATATATATATATATATATATATATATATATATATATATATATATATATATATATATATATATATATATATATATATATATATATATATATATATATATATATATATATATATATATATATATATATATATATATATGTATGTATATATGTAGTATTTAGAAGCAAAGCTGTTATTCATATCTATAAATTCTTAAAATACTCTACCTACAAAACAATTTCAGTTTACGTATTCCTGGATATTTGAGCCTTTATTTCTTTTTTAGCTTAACTTAGCTCAAAGCTGTTTTATGTCAAAATCCGGCTTAAAAAATTGGAGATTGTGGCTAACAGATACATAGTATGGAAAATATATATTTGGTATTCAAATGAAGCTAATGCATTTTGCATCTTAGCAGTTCCATCGATCATGGATACCGGAACGAAGTAGTTTCCGCCTCGTAATCGATTTCTCCTAGGTATGCAGTACAATTGTTTAAGTACAAGCATACCAGGCAATTTGAAGAGAAGATTATGAAATATTAAGGAACTTGAAGATTATTTCTTAAAAGGTTAACATGATTTGAATGTCTCCCATTTAGTACTGTCGAGCATTATCCGGAGCTAAACGCTCTTCCTAAGTGTGTTTTTTAATGTTGTATGAAAGAGAAAATAAAACACATTTTCTCCTTACAAACATTTTTATTTCTTAAGAATGACATCCTTGCTTTATTCTATAATAAGTGTGTGAAGATAGGTGTAATTAATACCTGTTTTCTAATTCAAGCTTATAAAAATGTTATATAATTTTAAGGTAATCATTCAAAGTGTAAACAACAGAGCTATTTTCAGAGACACACCTACTATTTTAGCTCTTAAAAATATGATAATCTTCTTTCTATTCCTAACATTTCTATCTTCCGGACGTCACTAAATATCCACTCCAGCAGTGATATTTTTCTCCGTGGACTCTAGTGCAAGAAGGCAGCGTCATAACATTCGACATTAACTTTCAACAAAAAATGAATAAAAAGATAGAAGGAATCTTGTGTTTTGTCTGGAGCGATAGAGATTATATTTTCAATATTTTGTTCAAAAACTTGCTTAAATCCGATTTTAAAAGGCTAGGAGCATGTTACCAACACTGAGATTTAAAGCCACATATAAGGTTACCTTGGCCATATATCATGATTTTGTAAGGTATCTTGGGAAATAGAAAAAAATAATAATTGTAATATAAAGTAACAATGATGAAACACGCATTGCAAATTAGTATTTTTATCC
>CM063502.1:140501672-140511672 GCA_032207245.1 Pardosa pseudoannulata | reverse complement strand
GGTCAGCCTGTTTGCTAAAAGACAATCAAGTTGGTGTACCACCGCTGTCCGACCATCTCCAGACATATCTTCGCTGGTTATCGGGGCTCAGCTGAAATTGGGACTCATCACTGTAGACTTTTCTAATCAAATCAGTGACATTCCAGTTCGAATTAGATAGACACTAATGCAAAAGGGCTCATTGTTGTAAAGAGGTCAATGGTAGTCGGCTCAAAGAGCACCGTGACTTCAGCTCCTTTTGAGATGCCTATGAATGAATGCTCCGGTCACTGAAGCCCTAGTTGCACGCCTGACGCTGTGAGTGCAGCTCTGAGTATTGCATGGTCCTCACTTTCTGTCGTTTCTCTAAGCCGACCACTTCTTTCTTGACTTTATGTTTGGCCATCGTTCACCCATTCCTGTCAACATCGTTTATTAGTGGTATCGATCCTGCCCAAATGTCGAGCAATTTACCGATTTGACCTGCCGGCTTCTTTAAGCCCAACTACACGTCTCTCTCAAATGCTGACATAATCGCATATCATTCCCGCACCTGTATACGAGGTATAGTTACTAAATGAAATGAGTACACTGAATGAAATTTGCAAAGAATTTATGACCTGGAATTGAAAATTCTGTTCTTAAATATCCTACCAGTTGCGCAGATAAGAGGCGATGAAGCGACAAACGTTCATTCATTGGTACCCAAGATTTAAAATTTTGCGTTTTCCGTCGGAACCTGTATGCATATCAATTATTGTCTAACTTGCAATGCATCTTCTTGGTGAGTAGTAGTGGGTCTTTTTTTTCTACGAATGTATATACACATGGTAGAAATTGGTTGAAAAGTTAGTGAACTGTATTTTAATAATAGGCGCTGTTTATTGCAATTCCACTGTTGACATGGATGTGTGCAGCCAATTGGGGCAGTTATTAGGCTTTAAACAGCCAAACTTTGTCAAAATAGTACTTGTGCCGAAAAACATTGATCCTAAAGCTCAGAATCAAATACTCTCTTCTTTGCATATATATTCTTATGTTGCTTATATAATACAGAATAATAAAAGGATAGAAAACAAATTAGTTTATAAAATATTCTATAAAACATTGGTTCTATAACATAAAAGTCTGTGTGAGTTATTTGCTTTCTATTTCTCAGAAATAAACTTGCTTTGTTTTGCAATATGCTTTATTTTCTAACTTTATTTGTATTCTCATTTCATTCATTAGTCTCTTTAATTATTTTCGTTATTCATACTTTCACATGTCTATTCTATAGGCAGTCTGCATAAATAACTCATTTCAAATAAGTTAGCTAAAGTAGAAATTCTGTTTAAAGCTAAGAACAAACAGTCGAGTTAAATTTTGAATGACAATGAAATTTATTTCTTCCATTTTGCAGCTCTTTTTACAATGCTTTTCATTGTAATTGGATTCAATTTTCATTTCATCACCAGAGCTACATCAAAGTATTCAATTTTTTATACACAATCATAAAAAAATATTTTGTGTATCTCCTAGTACAAAACAATTCGCCATGCACATCACTTTATCTCATAACAGACCTCTCGTAAAAGCTTTTTGTGATATGTCTGGTTCAATTCCCGGTCTTGATGAGATATAGCACAGCAATGACATAACTAATTAGGTAAAGACAAGGCTCATCTCACAAACTAAACACCCTACCAACACTTGGCAGTTAAGATACGTTCAGATGAATTTATATAAATAATTGTATCTAATTGTATACTAGCCATAAACATATAAACGGATTTCCTTTTGTCGTCAGATATATTTCATATAAGAGTATGAAAAACTATGAAAAAGGCAATTTACTTATAAACCATTTTTAATCTGCAGTACACGTGGTTTTGAACCTGTCTACTTTTAGTCTACTATAATCATTCAAATATTTGTTTACACTCGTTGGCATCAGTAGTCTAGATTTTGTTGCTATATATTGATTTAAGTATTCGAGGATTTTACTATTAATAAAGTTTTCATTTAAATACTTATTAATGTCTACTTGATATTTAAAAATGCAGCTTTTAACAAAATATTCAGATAACTTAAATAATATTACAAATGTCTGAACTTCATAAAAATCATCTTATCTCATAAATATAAGATCAATTATGTTATTTTAAATTAATTATAGTTTAATCAATTTTTTACTGTTCCAGTAAAATACTACAAATTACATTTTTATATACAGGGTATTTCAAAAATGACCGGTATATTTGAAAAATCAATAAAAACTAAACGGACAGTGATGCATAGATACTCAAATTCAGAGTTTATTGCAATATGCTTCTGGCAATAGTAAATTTTATTGAAGGTAAACTTTAAAATTACAATATTCCACAACAGATGGCGCTGCAGCCTGGAAAAATCTAAACTACTATATTTGTCTGTGGGGACTCTTAAAAGACCAGGTGTACCACCACTATCCAGAAACAATTGAATAACTGGAACAGTACATCTGTTCTGCATGTGAATCCATCCGGCCTGAGATGCTTACACAAGTTTCTGACAATTTCGTTCTGAGAATATGCCATATTATTGCTGCGCGTGGTGGATATCTGGAAAATATCGTTGTTTAGATTTTTTCCAGACTGCAGCGTCATCTATTGTGGAACATTGTAACTAATTTTAAAAGTTTGTTTGCTTAAAAATTTAATATTTTCCCAAGCAAATTGAAATAAAATGTGTATTTCTATCACTGTTATCCGTTTAGTTTTTATTGATTTTTCAAATATACCGGTCATTTTTTAAACAACCTGTATTAGCTACGTTTTAATATTTATTATATAAGCATTTACTTCATATAAAATAACTTGTCAAAACATATTTTCGTCATTTGCTGAATAAATAGAGTAGAATAAATTCTCAATGAATAGCCTTCGGTAAAAAAAAATTGTGTATTTCTCATGTTTCCTACAATTTATTTATAACGGTAAAAAAAATTGGTATAACTGAAAAATGTCAGTAAACGACGTGCAAACTCTAAATGGGCGAAATCGCAAAATCACTTATAACATTTAGATGTACCACCAAGCTTTAGTGGCTTTGGGGAATTAGAATTCCTCTTCACTACTCGAATAAAGACAGCTTGAAGAAATATTTTAACGTTACTGTTTCGCAAAAAAGTGAATAAATAAAAATACTTAAGCATAGATTTTGCTTTAGCCCTGAAGTTATGCATTTAATGTTTTGAAGAAATAGATAGTTCTACTTTAAGGAGGTATTGTAGAGGTTTTGTTTTATAGATTTTAACTGACGTATAAGAAATTTCAAATCTTCCAAATCTTTGATGTGAATAAAAACTTGGTTAGTGTGGCAGTATTCAATCTAATGAGTATTTTTAAAGTAACTTTCTTTTAAACAATGAATCCGCCCATGTAAATTCTTCCCTTATTCTTTAAAACCATTTTGAATATGTACTGATAGAATTTCTTGAGTTAAAGTTTTATCTCCTATAAATTTTAAAACAAATCAAAAATGTTTTAAAGTAATGGAAAATGGTAGTATCGTTTAGCCTTCGGCGCTAATTATTTACAACGCAATCTCTTTTAAACATTGCTAAATGCTTGGATTTTTATTTAATAACGTAGAAACCAATCATCCTTTTCTCTTAAAATAATTAAACTTTTTCAAACCTGTATCTAAATTACCTCCTTTCATCAGTGTTTAAGAGCAAGGAATTGTTGCGGTGTTCTTTCACAAGAGCGTAAAAAATTATGTCGCTGAATCTGCTTGTGACAAAAACAATTAAGTACCCAGCTTGAAACGTAAGAGTCATCGTCTCGCTTCTCTAGGATAAAAAAAAACATTTTTTACGGAAAAACAACATCGATAAATGATTTTATCGAGAGGAAATGATTCTTACGAAAAAAATAATAATTTCTTTAATAAGATCGATTTCTTATATATTTATTTTATCTTCCCTCAATTTTCCAAGACCATTCAGTATGAAATCCATTCAAGAAGAAATAGGATCAATAGATCAATTTCGGTAGCTCTTGACTTGCTATCAAAATATATTTTCGATGCTTATTGGATTTCTTTCACTTATTTATAATGAAATGTGTTACTGAGATTAAATACATTTTAAGGTTTTTAAATAAATACGAGTACTGAATTATGGATAATATAATAAAATATGCAGAGTTTTCACCAGATATAATTTTCTATAACAACTTAAAGTGTACTTAACACATTGAAAATTTTAAGTAATCTTCAATCAATTAAATTGTTACATAAAATAATGGAAAAGACATTAAAAAGTAAAATTGCAGCCTTTTATTTTGTAACGTATAGATGTAAAAAAAGCTTTTAAAAAATAGTGCATAAAGATAAAATATTTATAATATTTAAATATAGATAAGATACATATTGATACTTAAAATATTATATGTTATGATTTGTGCTTTTAATATAACCACCAATATAAGAAAATCTAGAGATATTCATTTCCTTCAGTGCAGCATAATAAAAATAATGTATCTAGTACTAGTAAATAAAATTTCCATACTAAAATGAGAACATGCACTTGTAATTACATTTCAAATTTTATTCTAAATATTATAGATAAGCCAAAAAAATTTTATATAAATATAATTGTATTAATACATCAGTATACAACATTAGTTGTGCATTAGTATACTGATTTATGGAAGTTTGAAATTGATTGCAAAACATGTAATTACATTAAGGCTTAAGAAAACAAGTAAATGTCTCATAAGATAATGATGCAAACTAAATATTATACTTCCTTAATTTATATCATGCTATTATGGATTTAGAAATACTGATATTATATTGAATTTTAAATTGACATCATTTTTATCTAAATCCACCTATCTTTAGTCTTCTAAGCATTCTATAATTTTCAACATAAGTTTACTATAAAATGCCTAAATTCAATTTTGGATTACCACAATATTTACAAGAACAATTTTTCTTAAATCAATAATATTAAGAGGAACATGGAAATTTTTTTGAGTAAAACAGGTTAATATATTTAATTTAGTCCAAAAAAATTGCTATTAAAACTATAACAATTCTATTTAGTACTTCTCCCATGTATATGAAATCGAGCTTTAAAAAAAAATTAAATGCTTCAAAATAGATTTAGTTATGTATCAATTTTACTTTTTAGTTAAAGACACTAAATTAAAACATAAATATAAAACGTTTCTATATGTAGCTTATAAGAATGTAGTTCCATATTTTTGATACCAGTGTTTCATAGAATTATATTACTTTCATAATACTCTAAACTAATTTTGCAGCTTAAATATGCAAGCTTTAAATTTCATTTAAAACAAAAAATTAGTATTCAAATTATTTCAAATACCATCTTTACTTTTTTCCCTTCTTAAATTTGCAGAATGAAATCTGTATAACACATTTACACACACGTTATATATATATATATATATATATATATATATTATATAATATATATATATATATATATTATATATATATATATATATATATATATATATATATATATATATATATATATATATATATATATATATATATATATATATATATATATATATATATATATATATATATATATATATATATATATATATATATATATATACATATATATATATATTATATATATATATATATATATATATATATATATATATATATATATATATATATATATATATATATATATATATATATATATATATATATATATATATATATATATATATATATATATATATATATATATATATATATATATATATATATATATATATATATATATATATATATATATATATATATATATATATATATATATATATATATATATATATATATATATATATATATATATATATATTTATATATATATATATATATATTTATATATATATATATATATATATATATATATATATATATATATATATATATATATATATATATATAGACACATATGTATATATGTATATAACCAAAAAGGTAATATCAATTAAAGTATATTAAGGATTGTCTGGGATTTTAAAATAATCCAAACTAGGGTTTCTTCGTAGCTGAAAATTTCTTTAAAAGTAGATGAAAAATAGGCGCATAAAAAATGGTTTAGTTCAATCATGAAAAATCAATACATTAAATTTAAATGTTTTCGAAAGAAATTATTTAACTGAATTCTCAATTATAACCTGTGAAAATGTACCTAGAAGGAATATGCAGTTCTTTATTATTTAGATGAACCACCTAGAATTTACATATTCAATTTTCTCGGAATCTTGTGCCCTGAGTTTTTCCGTTCTTAGAATTAGCTTTCAGGCAAGTCATAGAATTTCAGAACATTAAAAAAAGAATTCATATGCAGAATTTCTGAAAATTTTTATTATGTCTAACATATGGGCAACATTTTGAATGCTCAGAGGTAAAAGCTATGGAAATTAATACCTTTAAAAATAGTACGTATGATTATACTATTTACGCCTTTGTCCTTCTCAGCCATCTTGGAACCATTGCCCAAGGATAAGAAAACATTATTAATATCACAAAAATATATCGAAGGATAAAAGTGTTTGACTGTGGGACATATAAATCTTGATAGTTTTTACCTTAAAATTTAATGAATTTAGGATTAACGTCAATGCAAAATTTTGAGCTTAAGAAAATGAAATTGTAGTCGGGAAATAGTCCTGCAGAAGAAAACGGATTTAATACAGTACTGAAAAACTGAAGCTGGTTTAAAAAATGAAAAAAAGCACTGGTTTCACATTTTTCGGTTATTTTTATAAAGAATGAGTGAGAAATTTAAAGAACAAAAATTCTATTCCTTTTTTTTATTATTATTTAATGCATTTCCTATCCTACCAGTCAGTTCAAGAGTAAATGATTAAACTCTTTAAGTTACAATCAAACATATTACAATAAGCGGAAAAATCATTTTCTTTTCAAAGACGAAAAATGAGGTCTTCATTAAACAGAAACTGCATATATTAACTTTTATTTTATCGTCATAGTTTCTCCAGCATTCTTTAAATAAAAGTAGAAAAAGTCTCAAGATTTTCCCTTTCCTATCTGAAGGAAATATACTTTATTATTTAGATTAGTTCTAGAATTTACTTTCAGCAAAGATCTTTTCTTAGTCATTCTTTGTTATTCCTGAGTAAACTCGTGTTCTCTTTTCTCGGAGGAAAATCAGTTGTCTTGTCTACAATGATTTGTTTTTATAATCTCCTCTTTAAGATATATACTCCCGCAAAATCCCTCGTTGATGACTGTAGGAAAGAAGACTTGTTCATTCATATTCATTCTACGGTAAGTGGATTTAACTTAATGGTGTGGAAAAAGGACTAGTTTTCTTTTTGTCTATTCATCATACTGTTTAATAAGAGAATATATGATGTACTGCATGGATAAACACATTTTAAATGAAAACTTCTTTCAAATACTTCTACACAAGTATTGGTGTTTCAAGAACTTCAAAAGTGACGGTCTGTTACATTTTTAGAAGCCATTAGGAAAGAAGACTTGTTCATTCATATTCATTCTACGATAAGTGGATTTAACTTAATAGTGTAGAAAAAAGGACTAGTTTTCTTTTTGTCTATTCATCATATTGTTTAATAAGAGAATATATGATGTACTGCATGGATAAACACATTTTAAATGAAAACTTCTTTCAAATACTTCCACACAAGTATTGGTGTTTCAAAAACTTCAAAGGTGACGGTCTGTTACATTTTTAGAAGCCATTAGGAAAGAAGACTTGTTCATTCATATTCATTCTACGATAAGTGGATTTAACTTAATGGTGTGGGAAAAAGGACTAGTTTTCTTTTTGTCTATTCATCATACTGTTTAATAAGAGAATATATGATGTACTGCATGGATAAACACATTTTAAATGAAAACTTCTTTCAAATACTTCCACACAAGTATTGGTGTTTCAAGAACTTCAAAGGTGAAGGTCTGTTACATTTTTAGAAGCCTAAAAATGATTATGAATGAACATGTTCGTTCATATTGGCTTTAGGATAAGTGGGTTTAATTTGGTAGTGCGGAAAAGAGAAATAATTTTCTTCTATTCCTCATGTGTTTGATAACAAAATATATGTTGAAGAGTATGGCTAATCATGTTATAAGTAGAAAATTACAAATGGATATTGCATAAATATTCCATAAAGTTATGTTGAATTACATACCTATATCTTCATTAAAATTGAAACTTTAAATTTTAAAATTAACATCTCTAAGAAAGATGAAATGCATTAAAATCTTGTAATTCATCTAAATACGTAAATTTAATAATGCAAAATTACATACCTATGTCTTCATTAAAATTGAAACTTTAAATTTTAAAATTAACATCTCTAAGAAAGAGGAAATGCATTAAAATCATGTAAATCATTTAAATACGTAAATTTAATAATGCAAAAAGAAGAAATTTTTATCTATACTTTTTATTTATCATGCCTATTTATTTAATAAGATAATATATGCTTTAAACAGGGTTTATCATCTTTTAAATCTAAAATTCCTTTAGAAACACTTGTTCACAAATACTGTAGCATCAATAAATTCAAAAATGTAAGTTGAATAGTCTTTGAAGATTTTCATTAAATATTTAGTAATTCTAATAATTTTATGGTAGACCAATTAAATAATTCATAATTTTAAAACTCAAAACTATAAGATATTAGCACTGCATATTTAAACAAAGTAATCGTTTTAGACTTACGAGAAAAAGCTTCATTATATAATGTTCTCCCACATTAGACAGAGGTAATTCATTAAAAATTTTATTTAAATTATAAAATGCATGTTTAAAGTAAAAGTATATTGAACTATCCCACAGTAAATTATACTTTAGATTACATAACTATTTATAACAAATTTTTAAATTTAAAAGTTCTCAATAATTAAAAATCAACTAAAAATGTTATAAATATAAAATTCTTGGAAACACAACATTAGATAAGAAGCGAAAGTTAAAAATCACATATAAATGTGTGCTTAACTTCAAGGCAATTATTTTTTAGTTTTATTTATACAGGAAACATGACTAAACTTGAAAAGATAATTATTTTATGTACACTAACATTTATTTCATTTTTAATAAGGCACGTGCTACTACATTAAGAAAGTATAATGTTAGAATTATTTTCATTTTTGGAAGATTTAATAAAAGACTATTTCTTTTGCAGGTAGCATTATTCATACAAGATTTATATAATGAGGAATCATTTCTCCTAGAAGCAGACAAAAATTTTCATTGAAAAATATCTTACAGTAACAGGCAGTAACAGGGTCTCATTAAAAAGATATTTAACATCACATGTCCAAGTAGCTAAAATTCCATTTAATTAAACAAACTTGATGTGTCTTCTGCATGTTAAAATGAAAATTTTATTAATCTGCACTATCTAAAATGGAATTCATTACTTTACAATTTCTCCTTCAGAAACTTCAAAAATTTAAAACGGATTTACACGTTTTATTTTAACGCATTTCAATATTTTGTGAACAAATATTTTATGCATACGTAGCATCAGTAAACATTTTTTTTTATGTTCTTCATCTTTTATTTATTTAAATACGACAGAACTGTAAGTAGTAAAATTATAAAATGAAAAATGCAAGTTGAACGCTCAATTTAATTAAAAATTATTTGATAGAATGCACGAAATGACTCAAAACGGTTTGCAAAAGAATAGAAAATCTATCAAAATATTGTATTTTAAAATTTTTTTTAATTATTTTACTTTTTTGTAAGATGTTTAAAATTGCAAAAGCATTTGGTCTTCCGATTTTAATAACAATATCAAATTTAACTAGGTCTGAATCAGTTTCGACTAGTTTAAGAGCTATGTTTATACGTACTTACATGATGTTGTAAATTTTGCAGTTGTAAATGTATTTTTCACAAAAACTGAGTGGTTATTTTAACTAGCTTCGTCGTAATGTTTGTACATACTATAATGCAAAATACATAATTTTCTGTATGTTGTATAGTACAAAA
>CM063502.1:140451672-140496672 GCA_032207245.1 Pardosa pseudoannulata | reverse complement strand
GATACAGATCTGCAAAATAAATTCAAATTTAAAATATTCCTTTTGACTGTAGATATGACTCAGCAATATAAAATGTACATTGATAACAACTTTTTTAAATGAGTATATATTCATTTGGTCTGGTTTATTCTGTTATGGTAAGATCAACTTCTTTGATACACGTTTCACAATGCAATAGGAAACTACGTATTGAAACAGAGTACTAACCGATGGGAATATCTTAGCCTATAGTGGTATTCGAACCCACAAACTCCCTTTCCAGAAACGCTACCTATTCGTCCATTGTTGAGCTACAAGCACACATTGAATACATGAAAAAAATTATATCAAGCCTTTCAAAAATATAGTGAAATAAATATGCGTATCGATTACGTGACATGATCATTTTAATAATACATTCAAATTATATGTGAATTAAATCAGATGCATTATTATTAATAGACTAATATTTAAGCTGAAATGCAACAAATCAATAAAATATTTACATAAAGTTAAAGAGCGAAACAAAAGTTAAGTATTCAAATTTAATTTTATATTTGTTACCTCCTGTTTTTATTTCCTTGATATATTTTCAGCTATTAAAAACATTAAACTAATAAATAATTTTATTTAGAGACAGAATTGCTATCCTTCAATCTAAAAATTTTACTTTAAAAAATTTAAGAGGGATTTTACCTTGAAACTATCAAAATATTCCCGCTGGAGTTTTGGTTTGGTTAGGCTGTGTTGGGTTGAATTGGATTTTAAACTCTACAATCTACTCTTTTGCTACACGAAATTTAATGAGCCCGGGATTTAAGCTTAAATCTGATTACAAAAGACTACAGCTCTGTTAGCAGTGGGATTAGAGTTCACGAACTCCGGTATGTTAAAACATCGCCCTACCCCTTCGGTCATCGTTTACAACAAGAGAAATAACTAGAGTAGAGATACTAGAATAACTAGTATTACTTAAACCTGATTCCAATTTTTTCCAATTTCTGAGTTATGGGACTAAAATGTACTATATTAATTGTTCAGGAATTGCCGCTAAAAATGTTAAAGGACATAATATTTCCTTGAATATTTTAACAAGGTAATGTTTTATCTAACAAAGAAATCTTTTTATAAAGTGTTTTATACAAATTAAAAACTTTTAACATTACTTTAAAATAATAACATTACTTTTTAATCATTAAATGGAACCTACTTTAATACCAAACTTATATTTCTCGTTTGAAGCATGAGACTCAATAATATGTACTATTATATATAAAATATAGTTTTATATTTTTAATTAAAATAAAAAATATTTCTTTATTTAGAAAAAACTTATTTATTTTTTATCAGTATTCGGTCTGTTCTTTAAAAATCTAATAGTTCTGAAATCTCAATAAATTTATTTAAACACAAATAGGTGTAAAAAAAGGTTCTTTCATTTTCACAGATTTCAATTTTCATATGAATATTTTTTCTTTAAATTCTTCGAAAACATTAATTTCCTAACTGAAGGTAAATAATCATAAAACACACAATTTCAAATGTATGTTTTAGCAACAATTTTCCACTCACTTTCAAATAATAATAAAAATATCTATCCAAATAGATCAACCAATGTATATTTGAGCAAAAAAAATATTGTATGACAAAAATAAAGCGGAATCATTTTCAGGGTATAAAGCAAAGCCTTCAAAAGTTATTAGATTTATCTCAACTGAAGCTTGTAAGAGTTTTTCCTTTTGACACCTTAAAAATATCTTCTAATCTCAGTTCCTCTCTAATTATATTTTATTTCCGAAAAACTGAGAAATCGTTGACGTTAAATTTACGGATTGACGAGTATAAAAATAGGTACGCCAAAAAATAAATTTATTCAATTTCTTCCGTGTTGAAATACTGCCTTAACTTTTAACATATTACATTTTCATATATCTAAACTTACTATCTTTTGCTTGAAGAAGTGATTTATGTGATAAAAGTATTTTTGTTTTGTCATTTTAAATATAAAATAAATGTTGCAAACTTAATATTTCAGTTTCTGTGTAATGGTCTACAATGTTTTTGCTCACAATTTCTAATACAAATAATAAATATTTTGACATTTTTATATTACTGATCAATAGTAACAAACGTAGCATATGTTAATTTTAAAACAAAATAGATATTGGTTTTGTCCATTATTTTATGATTTCTTTAAAAATCAAATTCCGTGAAGCATAAACAGAAAGAAAAATGTTTAACTGCAAATAAAAAAATTATTTTCATTCATTCCAATTTTTAATTTAATATCCCATTTTTAAATTCAAAAATTATAAAGCATCTACTAAATAGTGTAATAAAAATTAATAATAAAATAATAATACATAATAGAAAATGAAGTATATTCTTAATCGTTGTTAATCAACAAGTATAAATCATCTATCTAAATTTAATCATATAACCTCATCTGTCTAGTTAAAAATTTAGAATGAAGTAACAAATTATAATATAAATCAACCAATAATAAAACTGTTTATCCAAATAAATTATATCGTATATATTGAACAAAAAACATCGTTATAGTATACCTAAACATTTTATATGAACCGTCTTTATGATACAAAAGAAATCCCTTAAAAAATCCGATGGCTATACCAAAGTAAGGTTTTAACAGTTTCATTTAGAGACGTTAAAATAGCTTCTAATCTCTCAACCCTCTCTATATTTTATTTTCTAAAATTCGCGAAATCTATGATGTTAAACTAACGGATTAAGTAGTAAAAAGAATGGATATGTCATATAAATAAATTTAGAAAGTTTCTTTCGGATCGTTATTTTGCCTTAATTTTTAACATAGTACATGTTTCCAAACCATATATTTATGGCTTTAAAACAGTGTTTTAGCTTTATTTACAGGATAAAGTTATTTTTCTCCGTTATTTAATCTCTAGTTATAAAATATATATATTTAAAACTTAACAGTTTATTTTTTATGTAATAGTTTACAGTTTCGTATGTGTAATGCGCAACACAAATTAAAAATGCTTCGTAAAGGAGTCACTACAGATACTATTTAATTTACTGTTTGTATCGGGTTTGTTACTTTATATTTTTATCCCATATTGCATAAATAATACATACCTGTGAAAAAAGATGAAAACAGTTTTATAAAATAAATCCTCTAAGCCCTCTGAATCACTGTTTTGCAACATATCGAAGAAATGATGTTAACTACACAGTGTTGTGTAAAAGATAGTTTTGTTGAATATTGCTATCTTACTACAGTTCAATTAAGAAAATTAACACAATGTGGTTGAAAGCATCGGTGTTGCAACTTATATTTCTTTTAGTATATTTCTTCCTTTTAGGATATACACCTTTAATTTATACCTTCCCACGTAAACCTTTATACATAGGAGATTACACACAATTTAGCAAAGAAGGTACTTGTGAGCCGTTTGGAACCCCTGATTCGCTGACTTACCTGAAATTATTTTCGATGGAAAAAATTCAGAGTGCCTCTACGACCACTTCACCTGTACCGCAATGGTACTAGAGAAAACCTCCTGTTGCTCTGTGGCTCTTCAGTAAGTCAAATATGAATAAACATTACTTTGCTAAACAGTAATTCCACTAGATCTCTGTCTATTTCAACGATATTAAGGACCAGTCTCACCAAAGTCGTTTAACAGCTAACCGGTATTAGTCTATTTCTAAACGGAGAATTGAGTCCCACCATTGGTTGGAGCCATGGGTTAATCGCGATTAGCAGTTAAACGACTTTGGTAAGATAGGCTATAAGTCCGTACTGGTCTCTACCACCCGTTGTAATAGCAAGGGCTCCCTCTAACAAATACTTGATCGTTTAAGGTTTTCCATATATGATCTTTATTCTAGGCTGTAGATTGTTTCGGATTTACTTAGAGTTCACAATGTCATTCGACTTAATTTAGCTCTGCTGTCTTGTAGATTTACAAGCACAATGCAAAATTTAATCGTAGAAATCCTATATAATTTCAATTTTATATTTCATTTCCATAGCAAAATTTCATTTATCCTTTTATTAGATTTAGTCTTTTACGATTATTATTTTATATTTCAAAAATAAAGAATTCTAACATTTGGAGAAATATTTTTTATTCAGGATAGTTGAAAAGCAAAGGGTTAAAAGTGTATTTTCACACATAAGTAGCAATTTTTATATAAAAAGAATTACAGAAGTCATATAAAAGAATTTTTTTTACTATTTTATAAAAAACAAGCGTAACTTCTTGAAATATATTTTTTTATTCATGATTTTAAATGACAAACTATCTTTTCATCAAATATGGATAACATTCTTAACAAAACGCTAAAATTTATAACTCAGTTCTAGAATCATTAACTCCAAACAATTCTAGCCATGTATTTTAATTGCTACAAAATTCAAAACTGTCTTTTGAAACATTAGCAAAATTTATATTATATATAACAAATGAAATGCTCTGTAATTTTTGTTATTTTATTATTTTTATTTTATCATTATAACTGTTATGATTAATTTTTGTTGCTATTAATTATAATATGCTGTTTATATTTTTTATTTTGCATATTTATGTTAACAGTGTTTACGTATATTTACATCAAATCAAACACAATTTCACAATTTTAGCTAGATAATACTTCATTAATGAATACAATACATAATAAAATACTTCACCCCATAGTTTTAGATTTAGTAAACTTTAGTTAAGTTTTTAGGAGTTAAGTAAATTAAGTAAATTAAGTATTTAACATCAAAAAATCATAGTTAGGGATATTAATTACTTATTAAAATTTTCATTTCTGTTCTGTTGTAAAACATTAGCAAAAAATTATATTAAGATCAGCAAATGAATAAATAAAATTTTTTGTTGTTTACTTGTTATCTTATTTTTAGAAATACTTTATTACTATTACTTCAATAATAGTAATAAAAATAATAGTAATAAAAATTTATTACTACTATTTATAAGTATATTTTATACAGCAATTTCATTTTGTATAATTATGTTAAATCTCTATAGGAAATATATTATTTTTTTTGGCAACCCCCAGAAACCCTTCATTTGAAATAAATTTCACATTTTTTGGTAGGATATAATTGACAATGGTTTATTAAATAAAATGACACTGTAAAATATATCACATCATATAAAAAGGTTTGATAACTATCAGGTCAAAAATCGTCTACCCTATATTCCGCATTATATTGAGCAACTGTACATACGTCAAATCAAACACTACTTCAACACTCTCTCAGTGAGTGAAATCAATTTTCATTAATGAATACAACAAAATGCTTTTATCATACATACATTCCCTTTACATACCGCTCAAGCCCAAAGGAGTTGCAGCTAATATTCCCCAGTGGCGTTACTTGATGTTAATTAAACCGTTTATTAAGCATGCTTTTTTTCATAATTTTTACACACTTCCCGAAGAGAAACTTAAATATATGTTATAAATTTTGATTTTTAATCCGAGTAAAATACTTTTAACTAAATTGAAAGAGGTTTGTTTTTCTGTTAAATAGGATAAATTTTATTAGTCTTTAATATTTTTAAAGCAGTATATTTATTTATTTTTTTTAATGTTGAATGAGTTGTACAGTCAGTTAAACTCAAATTTAGAACCAGTATTAGTATTTATTGCATTTTCAACAAATTAGAGGTTAACTGATGCTCTTATGAAAAAAAGTTGTAATACAGTTATTGCTCTTTTCTAATAAATGTAAAGTATGGTGTCCCTGGTGACAGAAAAATACAAAACGACATTAATATTTTAATTAAATTAATTAAATGAAATAAACTTAATTATAATTATGTAATATTTCTACAGGTAACTTAAGTATTTACTTAAAGATAAGTTCATACTAAAACACTCTCTGCTAATGTTAAATTTTCGAAATTTAATTTTAATCATTGTCTTTTCTGATTACTTTAAAGTCATGAAAAATTCTTTTAAAATTGAATACAAAGGATTTAGATTCTTTGTTATAAAAATGGTTTTAAAAACTCTTTTTATCTAATATATTTTATATAAAAATATCTAAATGTTATTGGAAATTTCTTTTTTTTATAAGCCTAAATAAAAATGAAACTTTTTTTCCTTACAAGCAGAACTATAAGGTATGATGTTTAATCGTTAGGAGGTATGAACTATTATCCAAAGGAAACGCAACAATGGTTTGCACTATTCGAAAGATTTCATCTCTAGAAAACAGATAAGTTTCCGATTAGAGTTTTGATAAATTACAGCAATTCTGAAAATATGGAACTTACCATTGTTTTTCTTTGGCCGAAAATGCCGTTAAGGGGATATAGTACCTTTCCTGCTAAAAAGCATTCGTTATAACTGCCTATTTTTGATTCAACATAAAATAAAATGTTCTGCTTCGTTTACCATGAACTTTTTCATTGATCAATAAGTTTGTCAAGAAACGTCTAAGTTTATAAAGAAGATATTTTTGTTATATGAAGCAATTCATTATAAAAAATAACATATGTACACCATATGAAAAAAAAATCAGTTATTCACAAAATAACTTAAGAAATTTAGAAATTAAAAACCAATTATTCGTATAAAATAAAATACTTATTTTTGAGTTATGTGAACCTCGGTAATATTAGGATGAGCAATATATTTTATACTAAGGTTTCTAAATAAACTTTTTCTACAACTTCCACAAGTAAAAGTAGTACTAAAAGTATTAAATAAACTTCGTATGGTGCAGACATTTGATGAATAGATTAATATCAGTAGATAATCCCAGTTTTAAATACACTCATGTCCATAAATTAAGGATAATGAATTTCAGGCAATGAAAGAGACAAAAGCAAAACAAATTTGACTTATTTGTAAAGTCTATTTATTAAACAAAAGGTAAAGAGCAAAAAAGATGCTATATGTTTGACATAATTAATAAAAATTGCGATTTTTACTCCCTGGAGCAAATTTCAAAAAAGAACCTATTTACAGAAAACAGTATAACATGGTTAGTATGATGGTTAATACGGAGTATGTCTCCCGTACGATGCAATACAAGCGTTACAAGGCCTACGCATGCTGAGTATCAGATTATCAATCTGATCTTGAGGAAAATTACACCACTCATCAAGCAATGCCCTCCGAAGTTCCGATAGACAGTTGGGAGGGGGTTGACGGGCTGCAATTCGTCGGCCAAGCATATCCCACACATGCTCTATTGGATTCAAGTCCGGTGAGTATGCTGGCCAATCCATACGGGTGATATCCTCCTATTGAAGGCATTCGTCTACAATGTTTGCACGGTGAGGTAGGGCGTTGTCATCCATATACAGAAATGCAGGACCCATGGCGCCCCGAAACAAACGTACATGTTGTTCCAGAATGACATCCCGATAGATGTAGCCTGTCATCGTTACACTCTGAACAAGCAGGTCAGTTCTGGAACCAAGAATAATTCCTCCCCAAACGAGCCATCCTGCACCACCGTAAGGGTGTCGTTCAATGATGTTCTCTTGGTGGTAACGGGTACCTGGCGCTCTCCATATGGAAGTCCGGCGAGAATTAGAATGTAAACTGAACCTGAACTCGTCGGAAAACATCTCACAAGACCACTGTTGCGGTGTCCACAATGCATGCTCTCTAGTCCAGCATAATCGCAGGCGACAGTGAGTTGCGGTAAGGGGAATACATCTGACAGGCCTACGAGCATATAGACCAATGTTCCCTAAGCGTCTGTACTCGATCTGCCTGGAAACTGACGTACCGGTAGCTGGAGAGAGCTGACGACACAGGTCCGGTGCTGTGCTCCGTCTGTTTCTTTTGGCAGTAACTGCCAAATACCGGTCATCATTCGGCGTAGTAACTCGTGGGCTACCTGTGCTGTAACATCTACTCACATTACCATCATGTTTGAATCGTTGCCAAAGCCTGGAGATGACACTCTGGGCGATTCCAAGTTCCTCGGATACTTCCAGCTGGGTACGTCCACATTCCAGTCGTCCGATAATTCTACCACGTAAAAAATCACCCAAATGCTTCCTTTGTGCCATAACTATGCGGCTATTGCATTGAAAGGCTTTGAAAGCCCTTGTGAACAATTTTACTTCTTTGCTACCATTCCTTCTGTACCCCTTTCATACACTCTCGTCATTGTGACGTACTATCCGCGCCATCTGGTGGTTTCCTGCAATTTGCATATTCTTCTTCAAGATGTGTGTGATAATTCTACAGGTGAAAGTTTTATTTTAGAGCTCAATTTCTGTGTGATTCTGAATTATCCTTAATTTATGGACATGAGTGTATGTAGATGCAACATATTTATGCACCTATATGGTATGTTGTCTAATTCTCCTATTTTCTATGTACGTGGTGGAAGCATTTATTGAATTTCCCACCGATAGGTTTCGATATGTGAGCATGTATAGCTCACAAACAGTTTAGGAAGGTACTACTTTATATAACAGCTAGATTTTCGGCGGCAAGTTACAAATGAAGTTTATATTCATTAAAAGATTCAGATTACATTACATACAACAATATAAACAATTTCGGAAACAAAATAAGTTATTTTCATAAAATGAATAACAGATTTTAATTATATTTAATATCCTTTATAAACTTAGGAAATATAAACTAAATCAATAAAATTACTCTCTCTGGCAATATTTCACAATTAATATTTACACTTCTACAACATTAAAATAACTACATTTTGGAAAAGGTTACTCAGAAAAATCCAAAATACTTAACAAAAGATAAAAATAATCATCATGTGACAGATAAGGTGTTTGCTATGTCTAGTTTTGTATCAATGTCATTAAAATTTAGGTATTGAAACAGAAAATATTTTATATCGAAAATATGGTTAAATAAAGATTTAAAATATAAGAATGGAAATAATTGATGCAAACTAAACAATTTGTAGTATAAAATACCTAAACTTATATAATTTTAAAGCACATTTTACATTCTATCACAACAGTTAAGTTACCTGAAATATTTCAAATTTTCAGTATGTCATGCAATGAATGAATTTTCGATATACAATCATGAAGCTGTATATAGAGGAGAAACTTTCTTTCATAATGTCCTTGATCTCCATTCAATTTGACCTGCCTAGAACCTTCTCACGGTTTACTTGAATTCCCACGAAATTTTTCGTTAATATTGGTTCTGCCATTTTGAAATGCTTAAAAAACACAATAATGCATAGAAAGTGTGTGGGTGTGTGCGTGCATACGCGAGTTATGTGTGTTTGTGTGTAATATATCAAAAATCATTGGGTCTAAATTTCTTCAAAATTTTCCTAATTTACGTTCTACTTTTTTATTTTTTTATTTTTTCCGCCATCCAAAATATTTCCAGGAATTGAGTCATTAAGTTTTGCTTTCCTCCCACACTTACTAAACTAAATATGAATCAACAAGTATTACGTGTGTTCTTTATTTCCTTCTCTCACCCAACCATCCAATATACCAGGAGAAATTGGAATTGTTTACAATTTTATTATCTTTGTTTAGTGTTCGCTACTACTGTTTTAATAAGTCACAAAAGAAACGCTGATCAGAAACAATTTCCGATAAATAAGTTTCCACGTGTTTTTTCTCTGCTCAAGACGTCAGTTTCACAGATTAAACAAATGTATGTTTGTATCTTATCTGTGTGAGACATGTCTGATATTATTCTGTCATTAAGATGAAAATGTAGGATTTGGACTAAGTATTTCTCTTAGTCGAGTTCTAAGTGTGAACAATTCTTGTTAAGATCACAGCATCTGGGTTACATTTTTGCACAAGTCCTGTCAATTAAAAATATGAGGTAGTCCTCCCGTGTGATCGATAAATAGCAAACCGAACAAAACACCTTTGATCGATGAAGAACTTTGGTGATAGAGGCCCTTAAACAAACCATAAATTGAGTGATTTAAACCAGTCCTAAAATAATTCTGCAATACCACCTTACATCCAGACTTCGATCATGGGACTTTGATGTTCTCATGTAAAATATTATATTTATAACAAAATTCAATTTTATTTTATTTCTACTGTATATTAGGTAAGCAATATAAAAAATTTAAAAAACAACTCTTTTTGGTATAATAATGGACATAACCATAAAGGAATAAAATATTTTATTTTAATTTTGTTCATAACATTAGAAAACCCTAGATTCAGCGATTTATCATGGTTAAAGTAAAAGTATTATGTAAAGATAATTAAGGTAACTATAAAAATGCAAAAATGAAGGCCGGATCTCACCAAAGTTGATTAAAAGTAATATGGAGTTTGCTGCCGTATATGTGGATAGTAAATAATCATTGATTAACTTTAATCGACTCCAATCATAATTAGTATATTAAATAATTTTAATTCTGCAAATGATTACCCTGTTACTCTTAGAAGCAAAATAGATTGGGTTTTTAAGCCATTACAAAATAAAATTGTCCGAAATAGATAAATATTTAAAAAGAAAACTAAATCTCAGAAGTAAGAAACAAAATTTAATTTAGTAGCCATTTTAAATCGCATTTTAAACAGTATCACATGAATTAAGAGTCTTAAGATATTTCATTATATATCTATCATGTCTTAGACCTTCGTTTAGATTTATCTGCATGAAATCTTCTCAGGGTTTACTTTAATCCCCATGCAAAATTAATGTGATCCTTTATATAAGCTATTAAGGAATATATAGCGAATATACATACATTATGCATGCACACATACAGTTTTTCATATATAGAGATTAAAACATAAATGTTAAAATTCGTGAGTGGACTCTGGATTAACGAAGGAACCATTTTACCCACTGTTGTTACCCAAACAATTTGACTTGTAAAGTCTGATCACACTAAGTTTCTAAAGTTAAAAGAAAAGACATTTGTTTAATCAACAACATTAATATTTTTACTTATGATGCTTTTACCACATATTTTTAGGATATGGGTGATCTAATCTAGGGAATTTAGTTTTTTAGATTAGATCACCAATAGCCTGAAAATAAATACTTAGTTTTCGAAAAGAAAAAACTTAGTTAAATATATTCATTTTTTTTCACGTGACTTTTAACTATCAGAAAAATTTGCATATTTTAATTAAACAATTTCTTCATAATAGCAAATAAATTAATTTCTGTAAACCTTTTATCATGAAAGCGTAAAGTATTGTTTTTTCCAAATTAATGGATTATTTTATTTTCTGAAATTAACTCAGCATTCAAAGATACCCTCATACCTAAACACCTGATGCCTTTTCTGAATATTATGGAGAAAAGCTTTAGCAATATAAAACCTCACATATTAAAAAGATATTTAAAAAATAAAAGAATCCTCATCTCTATAGAAATACATTATTTATATGAACATATTTAAAATAGTATTTAATTTAACTCTCCGTTTAATACATTTACTGTATCCTCAAGTACATACTTAACAGACTTCCTATAATTAAAAAAAATTATTTTTGAAATTATGTTTTCACCACAAAATTCTAATAGTCAGATTTAAAAATTGTTTCTTTTACATATTAAATATATAATGATCTTTTATTATTTTTTTTTAAATTTTCTAATTCATATTAAAATTTAAATGATTATATGAATAGTTTAATTGTTTATATAAAAATTCTAAATTCTTCTTTAAACGATTAATTTAAAAATAATTTTATAAAACAGAAATTATTTTCACAACAATTAATTATATTCTTTTTGTACAGGCTTAAGGAAAAATATATAATTACAGCCTGTGTTATGTGTAAATAAAATATCACACGATACATTCACTCCTTCTAGAAATAAAAATAACATGTAGCAAATATCTCGCATTCCATTAATTTTCCCCTTCAGATTCAGCCATTATCTGGATTGAATAAATAGCTATATGGCAGGGTGATGCAGAGTTAATGAACAAGCTTCGTGTAAGTCAGCAGAGAAGAGGACTAGGCTCTTATAGATCATTTAGGTTTTTACAAGATCTTTTCTAGACAATTTATTAGTCACAAAAAATATATTTTGGCCTAAAGGGGAAATATATAATAAAAGAGTTGTATAACTATTTTTTGCATAAATACTTAGTTTATATTTTGCAGCCTCCATTTACTGACATTTAAGTCAAATAATTATCAGAAATTCCTTTATTTCCTAAATATTGTAGGAGGAAAGTGCATGGTCTCCTTCAAATTAAATTTCACTCTAATATTATTTTATAACTAGCATATAGCCCGTCATATCACGGGATTAGTAAAATTTTTAATTTTCCAGAATTGTAAAGTACCCTGTGATGCCGGTAAAAAAATGGTTTGTTTTTTGGCTGAGAATTATCTGGTACATGTTCAATACTTTGTTTATCTTTATCTTCATACTCCTCTAATGTCTCCTGATATTGTGAATGCAGTTTAGAATCACGTAGGTTACATTTAGTCAAACCGTGTGGTTATGTATAAAAAACAAACACACAAATGAACAAACTTCTTAATTTTCAAAGATATTTAACTTAAACACTAGATATTTTTTAGTCCGTGAAATAAACTCCTAGACTTTTATGAAAAGAATTTGTTGTTAATACCGGTGATAAAATTTTCATTGCAACAAAAAGTAATCTATGATTAAATTTAAAATGATCACATATGTACCTAATTTATTATTTAAGCCAACTATAAAAGAAAATTATTCAGTTAATATCCAAGTTCAGTGATAAAATGTGTGAAAATAGTGCAGACGATATTTAAATAATTTTGAATAAGAAATGATTAAATAAGATAGTTAAATTAATAACGTCATAATGCTAGAAAAAAAAAATGTTATTTTTACCTAAGGCCGGTCCCAGCAAACTCGGTAAACGGCTAACCGCGATCAATCTCTGTTTAAACGGAGAATTGCGTCCCACCATTGGTTGTAGCCATGGGTTATCACGGTTAGTCGCTAAACAACTTTGGTGAGACCGGGCTCTATTTATGTGATAAATTTAATCGCCTGCTCTTACCTGGAGAAAATAGGGCTTGAAATAATGGCATTATACGCTCGACAAGGGAAGGAGGAGGATTTCCAATGTTTTAAAGACTTGCTTTGAATTTTGCTAACCCTAACTCATCAAGAATCCAATATGGATGCTCCTACCCATTCCAAGTCAACCGCTTCATAAATTCGAGGACAGAGGGACGATAACTTAGGCTATTATTATGTAGGGGATTGAAATTTTTACAGATCATAGCTTTACGTTTATTTAAAATTATTTCTAGTTCATAAATCTTGTAAGACTTTTCTTGAATAGACCTATATTTCTTCTAAATTTCATTAAATCGTCTTTCGTAGGTAGAGATTAAAACTTTCGATTGTATTCAACATTTAAGAAGAAGTTATTTAAAAAATTGCTTTTACCCAGACTGTATTTAGGGTCTGTCTCACCAAAGTCGTTTAACGGCTAACCGTGATTAACCTATAGCGCCATTCAATGGTGGGACCGTTTAAACAGAGTTCTGCATTTAAACAGAGATTAATCACGGTTAGCCGTTAAACATTTTTTGTGAGACTGGCCTTTAGCCTTTGATCCGCCTCGTGCAAATGTAAAACAAACATCCATATGAAACTACATAAGGTTTCTAATTAATAAATATGGTCTTTTTTACATATTGTATCAAATGTCCTAAAAACAGCAACATTACCCAAATAGAAACACAAATATTTTTAAAGTTTTTCACTTAAAATATCTCATAAAAAACTTTTAACAGGGGTATAATTTAGGCGATTTTTTATCTTTGAATTCAGTGAATTTTATAACTAACTAGCAAGTTTGCCCGTGCTTCGCTACGGTGAACTTAATATATTACTTTTAAACAAAGATTTATTTTTCGTGAATAACTCTCTAAATTCGTCACAGTTCAGTTCGAGTCATTGGCATGTTTATATATTTCTATCATAAGCGTATTATAACATTATTCAGTTTTTATAATCGAATTTGTCTTATATTAAATTTGCTCAAACTTTTTTTATTGTAAAATATAAGCTTGACCCTAAATTGCATTACTGTATTACTACTGTACGTTGATTAGCAAAGTTAACATATCTTGCCATATTACGTGATAGAATAGGAAGCACAGGTTTTGACAGCAACAGTGCTAATTTTGTTGGTAGTAATAAATGTTTCTCAAAATTAAGGAAATTTATGACTAACCACATAGTTTTGTATGAAACAGAAACACACATTCATATCGACAACCATATGAATATGAAGATAACTATATAAAATGATAGGTTTTATTTGGCCATGAGAGTCACTGAAATTTGTACTTTTTGTACTTAGAATATTGTTGATATGCATTTCATTGTAACATAAAAATGAACCAAGAATTAAATTTAAAATTAGTTCTCATATAAAAATGCTATAATTTGCGTCACATAAAAATGAAAGTGAATCACTTTATATCTCAAATTTCAGTTCAAATCGAATAGATACTAAGCAGACGATTTTAAATAATATAAAATAAGAAATGAATAAATGAAATATTTAAATGAATGACGTCATAATGATAGAAAAATATCATTTTCGCCTATTTATTATGTGATGAATTGAACGTTTTAATCTCCTGCTTTTAACCGTGGAAAACTGCGTTTAAAACAATTACTTGGGATGACGTCACATTGCTAGAAATATTGCTTCTTTCCCTTAGATATGATGCGATAAATTAAAAACTTAATCGTTTGCGTTTAACCGGGGAAAATAATGCTTGGAATAATGACATGAAATGCTCGAAAAAGGGGGAAGGAATGAATTTCGAACGTTAAAAATTTACAAAAACCTTCCCAGGGATATACCTAAACATTTCCCAAATTTTCACGGCGATTGGATGCATAGTTTTTGAGTCTATTGAGTACAGACAGACAGACAGACAGACACACACAGATTCATTTTTATATATATAGATTACAAAACATCTAGAACAAGAATGGTGAATCTTTTTCAATTAGTGTGCCAGTTATATTAAGTTTTATCATATTCAGGTGTCCAGTTCATGTTGTTGTATTTTTTGTAAAAATCCTCTTTAAATCCTTTTATCTAAATAAAAATGTTTTAAAATTCTTTTTTGTCCTCTTGTCCCAATATGAGAATTGTTTCTCTACTTTTAAGGCTTTAAGCAATATTTATTTTAAAATCTTGTTTCAAAACTTGTTTCAAAATGTACCTAATTATTTATCCTTTCTTCTACATCTGCTACAATTCTAAATATTTCTCATCAGTAAAAATTCTTGTAAAGTTTTTATCATTGTGTAAAACTAGTTTGTTTTTAGAGATTTTCTCAGGGAATCTTACAGTTAATTCCGAAACGTCTAAGTATTTCTGATATCAAACTCTGTTACAAATGCAATGAGGTCTGAGAATCTTGTTTGAGATGTTTTTCAAAGATAGTTCTTGATTAATTTTTCGTTTAGAAAAATTATGTTTCTTTAAGGAATAGTTAGTAAAATTAATGAATAATGCTCCAATTTTGAACAAAATTTACTTTTACTGTCAGTTTCAAATATTTTTTAATTAAAAATATTCCTTACTATAAACTCAAGAGCCAAAACATTATGACCACCTGTCACTAACGAGTTGGCGCTTCTTGTGAGTCAACTTGGCCCAATGATGTTCAGATACTTTGTAGCATTCATGGTCTGCTCTACCACAACCACGGGTTCCAGAGAAGCCCAAAAGAACATCCCCCAAAGCATAATACTACCAACACCGGCCTGTGTATGATCTACTGTACATTAAGAGAGCAACTGCTCGCTTGGAAAACTGCGTATTCTGACATGGCCATCGGCGTGATAACTGACAAACCGTGATTCATCTTACTAGGCAACTCTCTCCCACTGATCCATGAACCAGTCGCGATGTTCCCGGGACCAGCATAGGCGCAGTTGGAGATGACGCTTGGTCATCAAAGGTACATGAGTGGGACGTTTTCTGCGTAGCCCCATATTCCACTTTGTCCGTTGAACAGTGTGCTCCGATACTATTCTACCTGACCCTGCATTGTATTGGGTTGTCAGCTGAACCACTGTCTGGCTTCGGTATTTCTTTACCATGCTAGACATCTCCGACCTTTTTCTTTGATAGCTTGTGGACATCCAACACCTTGTCGTCTACCGCTGGTTTCATCGTCATTCATCCACTTTACATAAGTACTAACAACTGTAGATCGCGAACAACCCACGAGTCGTGCAGTTTCGGAAATACTTGTTCCGAGCCTTCGAGCCATTACAATCTTCCCTCTATCAAAATCCATTAGTTTCGTAGCCTTTCCCATCACACACAGAAGTAAGTGAAAGAATGATTCTTCAGGCTCTCCAACAGCAGTTAAATACCACTTCCACCTGATCACGTCATCCTGGCGAATTCATTGCAAAATGTAGGGGGGGGGTCATAATGATTTGGCTCTTTAGTGTATATCTGTCTGTTAAAACGGTTACCAAACCTTTCAAAATAGCCAAAATTAAGTGAAATATTTTATGGTTATTATTATTGTGCATAAAATTACATTTTTAATTGCTCTTTAGTGTGTTTTAGAGAATTTTTAATTCTTTTAGAAACTTCGTTGTGAATTTCATCTCATTTTGTTTTGCTTATTTAGCCCCACTCTATTTCTTCTGATTGTACCTAAACATAGAATAACGAAGTGTAAACGAACACTTCGTTACCATGATATAATAATAGCGTTTACCATGTTATAATAATTCTGAATTTAAGAATTTAATTAACTGTAATAAATACTTTTTTACAAAATGTTATTAAAATATTATTAGTATTTTTATAATAATATTATTTGAAAAATAATATTAAAGGAACAGCACGGGTTACAAAATATATTTATAACGTATTAACTAATTCTCTTTTAGTTAGTCTTCCTTAATCTTGTAGTTACTCTTAAAGTTATTCTCTTTGCAGAGTAAACGATGAATTATTTTTTTATATTAAAAAATCTTTTATAACTGAATTACTCAGATTAAATAAATTAAAACTCATATAATAAATTTTTAAAAGCTCAATTTAAAAAAAAAATTTTTGTTTTAAATCTCGAAGTGTTTTTTGAGTTTTAGTTTTCTAATATTTCTTCAAATTGTCCTTCATAATTGGCTAAAAACATATTTTGAACATATTTAGGTTTAATTTAGTTGACGAATTAAAGAGTTAATTTACAGAAACTTTTGTATAATGTCTGCACATTGAATTTTCTTGAGAAATTCAGAACTTTCGTCGCTTTAAACTGAGTTTCAATAATCTTATTGAAGTTAAAATTTAGATACACAGATTAATTTTCATATACATTAACTGTGTTTCTAAAAATTCTTATAGGAATCTAAATTTAAGTCGCAGAAAAATTTATAATGCCAACTTAAAATTTTTAGATTGTTCATTAGTTAAAAATTATGTAAATTTAAGTAACAATTTTAATAACATTAATATAGTTTTGTATAAATTTTTATGTATGGAAAGGAGCATAAATCTGGGACTATTTAATTGACAAGCACACTTTGAAATGTTCACTGTTTTTGTAATGTCCAGTATAAATTTTAAAATCATCTCTATATTGCATGAGTATATTCCATATAGATATATCCATATAAAATGTATATAATAATTATGATTGAATATGTGATGAATTAGAAGTCATTATAAATAAGGTATCTATTATAAAATATAGGATTATTTATTATTGCTTCAAAAGTGTTAGTTTTTCTTCATTGACCACAGACAAATTGGATTCCTGCACAAAACTTCAATTCAATAATGTAAAAAGCATAAAGTGTTTTTAAAAGCGAGATTACTAAAAGAATATCCTTTTAAATAATTCTAAATTTCGCCTGATTGGATCAGTATTTTGTTACTCAAGATCTCGTTATATTAGGCCTAACCGCTAGGGATATATATTTTTTAGAAAAAATGCATCAAATGCGGAATTTATTCCTTTTTATTTTTATGGACTATATTAATAAAAATATTAGAAAAATTGTATTTGTAAATATAAATGAAATACGTACTAAAATATTTTATATTCACCTGATAGAAAAAAGATAATACTATTATATTTAATTAAATATTTTTAATTATATGAAAAAATACCGATAAAATAATTTTAAGCAAAATATAATAAACAAATACTAATCTAAATACAATACTGTTTTGAATACGACAATAATTTCCAAAATCTTTTGTATAATGTGTTTAGAACATCATGGCAAGGCACAAAAGCATTACAATAATATCTTAATCGGAAAAACTAAGGTGTTTATAATAACAACTAAATTTTATTCCTTTACTAGACACTACTGTCGAAAGAGGGCTTAATGTTGATTCCCGCATGATATCAATGTATATAAAGGTAACTATTGTTATCTATCATGAAAACAATGGTTGCATATATAACGTATATTCAAGAAGAAAACGAAATCAGTTCTTTATGTTATAGAGACTTTATTTCCCTATCAAAAGTCAGTTAGGGAAAAAACACATATTGCACTGTTTAATTTGCTTCAACTGTATTTGTATAAGACTGTCAAGAGGTTATTCTTTTCGTGCCGTGGACGTATTTTGTAAAATAAATTATTACAATCATTTTAACTGGTTGTTCTCAACTTGGTCAGTTATCTACAGAGCGTGCTGCTGTAAGGTAAAGAGATGACCGCTCATGCATTCTAATTTCGATGTGTAAAAGCTATAAAATCTGTGAAACTACACATCACTCACGATTAAAGTCGAATCCACCTCCCTTCAAACATGTATGTCAGCAGTCCAATTCAAACCCCCGAAACAAGCCAAAATCTAGTCAGAAACATATACGCCCTAGCCATTAAGTCATTATCACGGAAGCAGTCTCAGTTAATATGATTTACATTTAGATATTTGATGCATTATTTATAAAACTAGCTGCATTCCTGCACTTCGTTATAGATATTCTCTTTTATTAAAGGAAATTGGTGATTCATCTCGCTTTAGTTTTAATAAGTGCAATGCTGGATATCACAAACATGAATTAAAAATTAAATAAAACTGCTAGCATTGTATTAAAATATCCCTTTAGGCTTTCACATTAATCATTTTAAAAATGTACAGTGACCAAAGCTAATATAACTCTTGAAATGAAACAAAAATATACCATAAGATGAAATTATAAAAAAATTAAATTAAACTCTCGCTGCAATGATATGTATGTATTCATCCAATGAACGAATTATTTTTACTAACAACCCAGGAAAGAATAATCTTTTTCCCGACATAATGTTATCCATGATATTACTTTTCTATTATTTACAAGAAGTATTACGTATTCTCATTATGGTAAAGAAAAAAATTTACATAACATAAAATAACTTTAAGTAACATTTTAGGTACAGGCATCCTGAGTTCTCTTTTCTTGAACACAAATAAAAACATGGATACCTTTTCGATTTTTTGGAAGTGGGCCACATGGAAACAAGAAAAAGGATATTATTATAAGCCATACCAGTTTCATGCATCACATTTATAATAATTTGAACACAAATTTACTCTCAAAAATGATATAGAGTGACCTCCGCTTAATATGATCGCGGTTAATGTTATCAACCACTTATTGTTATCGAAATCACTTGGTCCCGATTTTCTCTATTCATTTGTATTAAAATTAGCGTTTTATGTAATCATTACATTGGTTAATGTTATCAGTTTTCGAACCTTATTTTAAATGGCAAAGGAATATTCACCATGTATTCAGAAGTAACCCATTCTTTCTTTTCCTTCGCTGTTGCCTGAATTTTTGAAAATTCTCCCTCATCCACCTAGGGGAATGGGGAATGAACAAAGGAGTGGGATGATTACACGTTCCTGAATTTTTTCAAAAATACGCACACCCTGCTGGTGGTCAGTGGTTGTCAGATAAGCAGAAGGCAACACATTCTTATCGGAACTGAGAATGAACGTATTCACATTTTATGCCTTGCTTGCAGCTTGTCGATGTTTAAGCCAAAAAGCGAAATGGCTTAACGTTAAAACAAAAGGTCGAAATTTTAAATCATTATAACAGGTTGATTATGATTAAGAAAAATGTATCAATGATTTCTTAGAAAAAATTTAGACAGTCAACAATTGATCAATTTTTTTAATGATGCATACAATTCTTGTGCTTCAAAGGATACTAAATGCAGATAATATTTGTTTTTTCATTTTGTTTTGAAATTTAGTAAGTTAAAAAAATAAATTTACATTTTGCATATTTTATTGTTATCAATGGTTTTGTTATCAAAAAATCAAATGATCTCATTAAGCGGAGTCACTGTACAATTTTTTATCAAAATACGTATTTCATTATGATAAGAAAAAAATTTATAACTGAAATGAATTTCACATTTTATACAGCTTGCAGCTTGTCAAGCCAAAAAAAATGATAATCGATAAAAATAAACAAGAATCGATAATTTTAAACATTCATTTATGAAAATTTAAAAATGATCAATTTTTCAAAAATTTATGAGTGACCTCCGCAATTGATAATGTTATTTATTGTTATCGAAATCACTTGGCGAATTTTCTTATCGATTAAAATTAGCAGTAATATTACATTTTATGTTATCATTTTCGATTATTTTAAGCAAAGGAATATAATTTAAAGTAAATTTTTCTTTTTTTCGCTGTTTATTTTTGAAAATTTCATATGAATAATGAAAAAATTTATTAACGTTTGATTTTTTCAAAAATACGCACACCTGCTGGGTCAGTGGTTGTCAGATAAGCAGAAGGCAACACATACTTATCGGAACTGAATGAACGTATTCACATTTTATGCCTTGCTTGCAGCTTGTCGATGTTTAAGCCAAAAAGCGAAATGATTTAACGTTAAAAGATCGAAATTTTAAATCATTGTGACAGGTTGATTATGATTAAGAAAAATGTATCAATGATTTCTAGAAAAAAATTTAGACAGTCAACAATTGATTTTCAAAAATACACCCTGCTGGAGGTCAGTTTGTCAGATAAGCAGAAGGCAACACATTTTATCGAATGAGATAAACGTATTCAATTTTATGCCTTGCTTGCAGCTTGTATGTTTAACAAAAAGTGATGATTTAACGTTAAACAAAAGATCGAAATTTTTCATTATGACAGGTTGATTATTTTGAAAAAATGTATCAATGATTTCAGAAAAAATTTAGACAGTCAACAATTGATTTTTTCAAAAATACGCACACCCTGCTGGTGGTCAGTGGTTGTCAGATAAGCAGAAGGCAACCATTCTTATCGGAACTGAGAATGAACGTATTCACATTTTATGCCTTGCTTGCAGCTTGTCGATGTTTAAGCCAAAAAGCGAAATGATTTAACGTTAAAAGATCGAAATTTTAAATCATTGTGACAGGTTGATTATGATTAAGAAGAATTTATCAATGATTTCTCAGAAAAAATTTAGACAGTCAACAATTGATTTTTTCAAAAATACGCACACCCTGCTGGAGGTCAGTGGTTGTCAGATAAGCAGAAGGCAACACATTCTTATCGGAACTGAGAATGAACGTATTCACATTTTATGCCTTGCTTGCAGCTTGTCGATGTTTAAGCCAAAAAGCGAAATGGCTTAACGTTAAAACAAAAGGTCGAAATTTTAAATCATTATAACAGGTTGATTATGATTAAGAAAAATGTATCAATGATTTCTTAGAAAAAATTTAGACAGTCAACAATTGATTTTTTCAAAAATACGCACACCCTGCTGGTGGTCAGTGGTTGTCAGATAAGCAGAAGGCAACACATTCTTATCGGAACTGAGAATGAACGTATTCACATTTTATGCCTTGCTTGCAGCTTGTCGATGTTTAAGCCAAAAAGCGAAATGGCTTAACGTTAAAACAAAAGGTCGAAATTTTAAATCATTATAACAGGTTGATTATGATTAAGAAAAATGTATCAATGATTTCTTAGAAAAAATTTAGACAGTCAACAATTGATCAATTTTTTTAATGATGCATACAATTCTTGTGCTTCAAAGGATAATATACATAAATGCAGGATAATATAAGGTGTGTTTTTTCATTTTGTTTTGAAATTTAGTAAGTGTGAGGAAAAGGGGGAGGGGATAAATTTATCCAATTTTACATATCGTTTATTGTTATCAATCGGTTATTGTTATGAAAATCACAGTGTCCTAAACTGATCACATTAAGAGGAGTCTACTGTACGTGTGTTTCATACAATTATATTGGTAGGATGATAACACGAAAGATATTTTTAAAATTCCCGCACTGAAAAAGTTTTACAACTGTTCCTGAATTTAATAAATTGTAAGAGACTATATTTCATTTCTGCTTAGATTTTATTGGTCATTAAAATAGTTTTCCAAATGTTTTTGCAATTTTTCTAAATATATTATTTTCAGCTATGCTTGATTTCACACAAGTCTAAAGTAGTCTACCTTTTTTCTGCAGAACGTGACATTTTTCACCGTCAACGCTTATTCCATCACGTGCAAATACTAATATATTTTTCCATAATCTTGAACTATACAGAAAAGCTTTAAATCTCCGATGCATTAAAAACTTCCCAGAATTTCCAATGAATATTTGTCCATCCGGAAATAGTAAATAAAATTTTCCCGAAGTGCGTTACATATTTGATTTCTTTCGTTTTATTTCAGAGATTACTTTTTAATAATCTCGTAAATTATATTTATTTTCTCTGCTTCGCTTAGATAAATATGATATTAGCGAACGGGTAAATAATGAAGTATCTGATATGCTACATGCACCTTTAACTTTTAAAATAAAATCTGTTTGCTTTAACAGCGTGCTTCTTTTAGAATTATTTTAAAGATTCATATCCTTTTTAATTTTGGTCTGATAAAGGAAAAATGTTAGCACAATATGCTAAACATTAACATAATTCTGTTTTTACGATAATAGACAGTCAGAATTATTTATTTGTTAGGCTTAAATTCATGAGATATATGCTTATAACGAGCATGATGTGTTGTTTTTATAGTGTTAAATCGTGAGTTTAGCTTGGCTTGTAGTGCTACACTTAACCTTTGCTTTTAGAGCACTGATTAGGCTAACCAGTAGGGATAACCAGTAAGTAATAACCAGTAGGCTTATTCCTACTGGTTATTTCTAACATTATACGAGCATACATGCAATAATGGAACCGGAACTCATGCAATGAGGAATTGAAAGGCAGCGCTCGACCACTTCTGCCATTATTTGTCTCCAAGAACCATGGAAATAGAATATGTAATGAATTATATATATCCCCTTAAGGGCCGATCCCACCAAAGTCGTTTAACACTAAGCGCTATTAATCTCTGTTTAAACGGAGAATTGCGTTCCCTATTGGTCGTCGCCAAGGTTAATCTTGGCTAATCGTAGTCAGCCGTTAAACGACTTTGGTGGGATCGGCCCTTAGTTAACAAATTCTAGCTAACATTTTACTTACTTGAAGATGAGACAAAATAAAAGAATATTGTAATATAACTGCAGAGATATCGTAAATACCAACATAACTAAAAAATGTGATCTGTCTACAGAGATTCTTCTAATTAATGTTACATAGTTAATGTAGTAATTGTTTCTTGTAAATAGATAAAATGCTTTATAAATATGCATTCATTTTTCTCTCTCGCTCAAAACATTTTTCGTGTTATTTAGATAAAATTTTTCCGTAGATTGAAGCTCTGGAATTTATAACAGTTATTTATTTCATTTAAAAAATTCATTCACATCAAAGTATCTCGTAATGATCACCAAATGTGTTTACAAATGAATAAAGCAGAAGTAGATTTTTTAATTTAAATCCGTAATATGTATTTACTAATCTTATCTATGTAATTAACAGTAATTTTAATGGTATAAAAATAGCATGGAAAAAGATTTATTGAAAAGTTCTTATTGAAAGGTTTGAATTCAACAAGTATCGAGATTGTACTCGATTTCTTAAACCTGGTATGATTTCATAACCCTTTAATCATGCGAATTCGTCTTTAATTAGGAGAATAAATTACATTTGTTCTCCTGTAAGAGAAAATTAAAAAAGTGTCAGTACCGGTGCTCCTATTAGATTAACATTAATGAATATAAGGGTCAACTTGTCAGACCGGAAGCTAATTTTAAGGGCTATTCATGTTCAGGCATGTTAACAATTGTCTTACATTTTATACTTAACACGCAATGATTCTATCACGCAAAGGCAACTCAATATATTCAACTTTCATTTGACTAAGCAAAATACGGGGCTCAATTTTTACTCATGTCCTATGCGATTATGTAATATTTTATGCGTCTGTAACGAAATTTCACCCGTAGTTAATTTAACAAGGGCAGTTTTAGTAATTATATTTTTGGCATTTAATATTATTAATTAAATTATATAATTCTAAAAATTATATAATGTACATTTGATATAATGAACTGTACAAGAATCTATAACTCCATGTCCTTATTGCACACTGTGCTTAATAAACATAAGTAAAATGTCCTTAATACATATTTAAATATTTTAGAAATATTTTTAAATTAGGGATATCTCAAATTTGCCTTAAAAATATTTTAAAACATTTATTTTCATATTGTATGAAGGTATTATAAAGTATTATAAGTTTTGAAGGTATATAAAATCTATTTATTCTCTCTACAGTGTTTCTATGAAGAGATAAAATTTGATGCATATTTGACGCCCTTAAAATAATAAAAGATCTGTTTTGTTGAAGAATTGTATATACCAGAATAAATCTTAAATATATATATCTCAAATTTGCCTTAAAAATATTTTAAAACATTTATTTTCATATTGTATGAAGGTATTATAAAGTATTATAAGTTTTGAAGGTATATAAAATCTATTTATTCTCTCTACAGTGTTTCTATGAAGAGATAAAATTTGATGCACCTTTAACACCCTTAAAATAATAAAAGATCTGTTTTATTGGAGAATTGTATATACCAGAATAAATCTCAAATATATATCTCAAATTTGCCTTAAAATACTTTAAAACATTTATTTTCACATTGTATAAAGTATTATAAAGTATTATAAGTTTTGAATGTGTATAAAATCTATTTATTCTTTCTACAGTGTTTCTATGAACAGATAAAAATTTGATGCATCTTTGACACCCTTAAAATAATAAAAAATCTGTTTTATTGGAGAATTGTATATACAATAAAAGGTAATGATTAAAAAGTACGAATGTTTCTTAAATCCTGATAAAATGCAAATTCACAGTGTAGACAAGTCTATTTTGTTTATATTTTAACTTAATTATAATTAAAATATAAAATCTTAACGAATTCAGAAAATATGTAGTATGTTTTGTTTTTCCTTGAACTGTACACCAAAATTAAAAACTCTTATTTCTTTCCATTGAAAACAACAACATAGAAATGAAATTATATCAAATTTATTTAAATTTAATTCATTTTAAAGGACTAAGTATTAATGTGTATAAATTTTAGATATCTTTTTGTCTTTTTGACTAAAATCTTTTACTCGCAAATACTTTGATAAATGTACAATTTAGCACGAAGAAAGAAATCGTAATTATATATATATATATATATATATAATATATTATATATATATATATGTGTGTGTGTGTGTGTGTGTATATATATATATATATATATATATATATAGTGTATATATATGTATATATTATATATATATATATATATATATATATATATATGTATATATATATATATATATATAATTTCAGTATTATTTTAATAAAAGAGATTAAGCATAATTTCCTTAAATATACACAGTCAGGCACAAAATTTTGATTGTATAATTTCAATCAAATATATTTAATGATCCAACTTCAATGCGATCGTTTTATCGACAGTATATAGTGAGAAACCATGTTTGGATAAAACGCCACCTGCATGTGAAATGATCGTGTAACATCCTGTGACGGCACTACAGCTTGTATGTTTACTCATCAACGAACACTCAATACTTCACATAGTGCTATTTGAAAGCCAGATTGTCACCATTTGAATAGTTTCTATTTTATGTAGCATAAACAGGACAGTAGACTATATGATGGAGTTTATTAGGTATTCATGTCTATGAATTTTTGTAGGGGCGAAATAAATAATATGAATTTAAAATTAAACTAAATACAGTTTCAAGCTAGACATTTCAAGCCTTCTCTGCTCTTTACGTTTAAATATGTAATTTATCAAGACAAGAATATCATATTCTTCAAATTATTAAATAATTGACATTTTCAGCGAGTTACAAGAGGTTATTTTGAGTTTGAATTATATGCATGTTTTTTGGAATCTGAAAAATAAATACAGTCTGACCTCTAACAAGGTTTCGTTATATAAAACATTCACTAGATATAAATTCGTCTTTTAAAGTACACTAGCTATTTTGAATTCATAAACAATGAATATTATTAGAAATTAATTACATTTTTTGTATAATTAATAAATATTTGTTTTATTTAGTTAACCAATTAAAAATAAATCTGAAAAAAAATTATTGAAGCAACCGGTAATTCTTCTGTACCATTGATTCGTAATCTTTATTAACGATAACAAATTCATTTTCAACATCATGCTATTAACTATTTAATTTCTAAATAAATCAGTATATCTTAGAATTAACTACTAATTTAAGACTTTTGGTACTTAGAAACAGATTTTAATCAAAAAGAAATTGATTCCGAAAAAGAAGAAACACTTGATGGAAAAGCACATTAAAATTTCTTAACTATATAAGATTAAAAATCCCGGAATTTATTGGTTTTATCAGCTTTGCTTGGAACTTAAATAAATAAACAAAAAAGAGCAATTACTTTTAAAAAATCCGCTGAATACGGAAGTCTTTTTTTTTTAACTTTTTTCCTTGAGGAAGAATCGCATGAATTCTCCATTTACTCGTAATTACAACCTTGACTACCTCTTCATATAGCAACAGCCATAAAATAGTACGGAAAAAGGAATGTGTGATTTTTAACCTTGTATCCAATTTTTTGCATTGCTGATTTAAAAGCTTATTGAAAATGAAAATTTAATTTTTTTAAATAAATTATTCATTTCCTTTATCTATGGAGCTCATAGAATGAAATATGAAAGATTTCATCAATGTAACCAGTTAATTTGGTATGTATGTTGAGTACACGTAATTTTTTGGCTTTCTTCTTTACGCTTTCTTCCAAAGTAAATAAATCTTTCAATGGGATCCTAACAAATTTTTAAATGAATTATTTATTTCCTTTATCTATGGAGCTCATAGAATGAAATGTAAAATATTTCATCAATTTAACGGGTTACTTTGGTATGAATGTTCAGTACAAGTAATATTTTGGCTTTCTTCTTTATGCTTTCTTCCAAAGTAAATAAATCTTTCAATGGCATCCTAACAAATTTTTAAATAAATTATTTATTTCCTTTATCTATGGAGCTCATAGAATGAAATATAAAAGATTTCATCAATGTAACAGGTTAATTTGGTATGTATGTTGAGTACAAGTAATTTTTTGGCTTTCTTCTTTATGCTTTCTTCTAAAGTAAATAAATCTTTCAATGGCATCCTAACAAATTTTTAAATAAATTATTTATTTCCTTTATCTATGGAGCTCATAGAATGAAATATAAAAGATTTCATCAATGTAACAGGTTAATTTGGTATGTATGTTGAGTACAAGTAATTTTTTGGCTTTCTTCTTTATGCTTTCTTCTAAAGTAAATAAATCTTTCAATGGCATCCTAACAAATTTTTAAATAAATTATTTATTTCCTTTATCTATGGAGCTCATAGAATGAAATATAAAAGATTTCATCAATGTAACAGGTTAATTTGGTATGTATGTTGAGTACAAGTAATTTTTTGGCTTTCTTCTTTATGCTTTCTTCTAAAGTAAATAAATCTTTGAATAGGATCCTAACAAATTTTTAAAATAAATTATCCATTTCCTTTATCTATGGAGCTCATAGAATGAAATATAAAAGATTTCATCAATGTAACAGGTTAATTTGGTATGTATGTTGAGTACAAGTAATTTTTTGGCTTTCTTCTTTATGCTTTCTTCTAAAGTAAATAAATCTTTCTATGGTATCCTAACAAATACTTCAAGAACTAAAAAATAAATGGGAAAAAATAAGTAAAATTTTAAAAACACTTTAAGGTAATAAATGTTGCATGCTTGGGGGACATTTAAAATACAGTGTGTAGACAATTTTGAATTCATAAACAATGAATATTATTAAAAATTAATTACATTTTTGTATAATTAATAAATATTTGTTTTATTTAACTAACCAATTAAAAATAAATCTGAAAAAAATCGAATGGAAGCAACCGGTAATTCTACTGTACCATTGATTCGTAATCTTTATTAACGATAACAAATTCATTTTCAACATCATGCTAGTAACTATTTAATTTCTAAATAAATCAGTATATCTTAGAATTATCTGCTAATTTAAGACTTTCGGTACTTAGAAACGGATTTTAATCAAAAAGAAATTGATCCCGAAAAAGAAGAAACACTTGATGGAAAAGCACATTAAAATTTCTTAACTATATAAGATTAAAAATCCCGGAATTTATTGGTTTTATCAGCTTTGCCTGGAACTTAAATAAATAAACAAAAAAGAGCAATTACTTTTAAAAAATCCGCTGAATACGGAAGTCCTTTTTTTTAACTTTTTTTTTCTTGAGGAAGAATCGCATGAATTCTCCATTTACTAGTAATTACAACCTTGACTACCTCTTCATATAGCAACAACCATAAAATAGTACGGAAAAAGGAATGTGTGATTTTTAACCTTGTATCCAATTTTTTGCATTGCTGATTTAAAGGCGTATTCAAAATGAAAATTTAATTTTTTAAAATAAATTATTCATTTCCATTATCTATGGAGCTCATAGAATGAAATATAAAAGATTTCATCAATGTAACAGGTTAATTTGGTATGTATGTTGAGTACACGTAATTGTTTTGGCTTTCTTCTATATGATTTCCTCCAAAGTAAATAAATCTTTCAATGGGATCCTAACAAATTTTTAAATAAATTATTTATTTTCTTCATCTATGGAGCTCATAGAATGAAATATAAAAGATTTCTTCAATGTAACGGGTTAAATTGGTATGTATGTTGAGTACAAGTAATTTTTTGGCTTTCTTCTTTAAGCTTTCTTCTAAAGTAAATAAATTTTCAATAGGATCCTAACAAAGTTTTAAATAAATTATTCATTTCCTTTATATATGGAGCTCATAGAATGAAAAATAATAGATTTCATCAATGTAACAGGTTAATTTGGTATGTATGTTGAGTACACGTAATTGTTTTGGCTTTCTTCTATATGATTTCCTCCAAAGTAAATAAATCTTTCAATGGGATCCTAACAAATTTCTAAATATATTATTTATTTTCTTCATCTATGGAGCTCATAGAATGAAATATAAAAGATTTCATCTATGTAACGGGTTAATTTGGTATGTATGTTGAGTACCAGTAATTTTTTGGCTTTCTTCTTTAAGCTTTCTTCTAAAGTAAATAAATTTTCAATAGGATCCTAACAAATTTTTAAATAAATTATTTATTTCCTTTATCTATGGAGCTCATAAAATGAAATATAAAATATTTCATCAATTTAACAGGTTAATTTGGTATGTATGTTGAGTACAAGTACTTTTTTTGGCTTTCTTCCAAAGTAAATAAATCTTTCGATGGGATCCTAACAAATTTTTAAATAAATTATTCATTTCCTTTCTCTATGGAGCTCATAGAATGAAATATAAAAGAGTTCATCAATTTAACAGGTTAATTTGGTATGTATGTTGAGTACACGTAATTTTTTGGCTTTCTTCTAAACTAAATAAATCTTTCAATAGGATCCTAACAAATTTTTAAATAAATTATGCATTTCCTTTATCTATGGAGCTCATAGAATGAAATATAAAAGATTTCATCAATTTAACGGGTTAATTTGTTATGTATGTGGAGTATAAGTAATTTTTTGGCTTTCTTCTTTATGCTTTCTTATAAAGTAAATAAATCTTTCAAAAGGATCCTAACAAATTTTAAAATAAATTATTCATTTCCTTTATCTATTGAGCTCATAGAATAAAATATAAAAGATTTCATCAATTTAACAGATTAATTTATTATGTATGTTGAGTAACGTAATTTTTTGGCTTTCTTCTTTATGCTTTCTTATAAAGTAAATAAATCTTTCAATAGGATCCTAACAAATTTTAAAATAAATTATTCATTTCCTTTATCTATTGAGCTCATAGAATAAAATATAAAAGATTTCATCAATTTAACAGATTAATTTGGTATGTATGTTGAGTACAAGTAATTTTTTGCCGTTCTCCTTTATGCTTTCTTCTAAAGTAAATAAATCTTTCAATGGTATCCTAACAAATACTTCAAGAACTAAAAAATAAATGGGAAAAAATAGGTAAAATTTTAAAAACACTTTAAGGTAATAAATGTTGCATGCTTGGGGGACATTTAAAATACAGTGTGTAGAAAATTCTTTTCCGGTACCTTTAGATAGAATCCACATGCATTACTCAGAATTTTACTGGGATCATTTTAGGACCTTAGAATCTGCATTGAAAAATATTTTTCTTAAAAAATTTGACAAATTGCAAGATCCAAAAAACGTGCAAAATACACTGATTCATTTTTTTCAAAATTTGACAGTTTTAAACGGAGTAAAAAGAACATCAAAATGTGGTATTCAAACACTAGCACCGAAAAAAATAAGCACATACACTCAAGAGCCAAAACATTATGACCATCCCTACATTTTGCAATGAACTCGCCTTGATGACGTGGAAGGCACATGATCAGGTGTAAGTGGTATTTAACTACTGCTGGAGAGTCTGAAGCATCATTCTTTCACTTACTTCTGTGTGTGATGGGAAAGGTTGCAGATCTAAGCGTTTGTGATAGAGGGCAGATTCTAATGGCTCGAAGGCTCGGAACAAGTATTTCCGAAACTACACTACTCGTGGGTTGTTCGCGATCTACAGTTGTTAGTACTTATGCAAAGTGGATGAATGACGGTGAAATGAGCAGTATCCGTGGGAGAGAGTTGCCTGGTATGATGAATTACGGTTTGTCATTCATCACGCCTATGGTCGTGTCAGGATACGACGTCTTCCAGGCGAACAGTTGCTCCCTCAATGCACAGTATGTCATACACAGGCAGGTGGTGGCGGTGTTATGCTTTGGGGGACGTTCTCTTGGGTGTCTCTGGGTCCTGTGGTTGTGGTAGAGCAGACCATGAATGCTACAGGGTGTCTGAACATGATTGCGAACCAGTTGCACCCTTACATGACCTCTGTTTTTCCAGCTGGAAATGTAATATTCCAACAGGACAACACCCCGTGTCACAAGCCTAAAACTGTTTTGGGGTGGTTCCAGGAACATGATGCTAAATTCCAGTTAATGTCCTGGCCACCTAACTCACCGGATCTCAATCCGAAAGAACACATTTGGGAAGCTCAGAGTTCAAAGACCACCAATTCGCTATATCTCGGATTTGCGTAACCGTTGCTTAAATACCTGGTACTATCTGTCTCCGACCATCTATCAAGGAGTTGTGGCATCCATGCCAGGGTGTGTTGAAGCTGTTTTGAATTCGTTATTGACATGTGGTCATAATGTTTTGGCTCTTGTGCGTATATACAAGATTGAAGATACGAATCTACATACTAATGTAGTTCCAATTTATCTTTCTGAAAAATTAAAATCAATCCCATAATTAAATTTTTACTTAATTTTTTTTTAATTTCTTAATCAAGACTACCTTCAGTAGAAGCATACGCCCATCGGATAATACTAAAAAGGCAGAGACCAGTCATACAAAACCAGTAATAGTTTATTTATTCTTTACTATTTATTTATTTATTTTATATGCAGAGAGAAAGTGAGTACAGGAAAAAGTTTTGATCTATCTACAAAGTATTGACTAGAAGCTTTCTTAACTCCACAAGTGTTCGGTTAACGTGATCCAATACGTAAAATCTTTTATTATCATTGAATTTAACTAATATCTGTTAATTCAATATCAAATAATACTTAAAATAATAACAAGGATATGTAATAAAGACAAAATGTGTGTAATCTTATTTATACCTAATGTCATTATTTTAGTTATAAAATCTTTAATTAATAACTCAGTTGTATCACTTAGATAAATAATACAAGATAATTTACTTTATTTCCATTAGAATTATTTACACTGTAATCCCGAGTAGCGTCTTCAAGTTATACAACCCAATGAAAGAATTATAATCTTTATAATATAATTTATGAAAGAAGTTAATCTTTATAATATCGTTTCTCAATTAAGTTTTTACTTTGAGGGTAAATATTTAATCAGACGTATTGTCCAAATTACTAGTTTTGGATTAATTTTGTGTAAATTTATTTTTACTTATTGAAATACGATACAGTTAAAAGCCGGAGAGTCTACTTAAATATAAATGTTAAAAAAATATTTTCCTTAGTATTAAACTTAAAAATTTTCACTCAGTTTTAACTTGGGATTTGTCCCAAACAGTTTTTTTTTTTTATAAAATCTATCAGAAGGAAATTAATAATTTTAGTCTTATATCAATTTATATTCTAATTCAAAAATAAATCATATATTCAATTTATATAAATTGTTTAGTTTGTTATGTGAAACAATTCATTTTTAAAGGAAAATAATAAATAGATATACAAATATAGAAACTAAAAATGACAGAAATCTTTTACCCACAAAATAGCTTTTCAAAAATGTAATTTGGAAGCTAATTTTCATATTAAATAGAGGTTATTACTTTTATTCTTTTAATATCAATTATAGTATTAGGGGCAATATATTTTATTTATACTATGATAAAAGCTTTTTTTAAATTTTTATTTTTATAATAATTTTATTGTTTTTATCTTAGGTTTGGTTTTCTGGTTTTGTTTGGAGCGCTACGGTATACTGTTTTGCACACTAGGTTTAATGAGACTGGAACCTATAGTTTACAGCCGTGTACTACCTGTAACCAGCCACCCACCCGAAGTCGGGTGTAGGGTGTTGAATTGCTGGTTCGGTCTGGCCGTCCGGCAACAATGCGTTACGCAGGGTACAAGTCAGCATTAAGTCAAGCAAGCAAGCCTATAATATTTAAAATAACAAAAAAAATAGAAATAGAAATATAACTGTAGAAAATCTAGACTAATAAGTACAATTAATGCGGTTTATGAATTAATGCAATTAATGCGGTTATTTATGGGGATACTCCGCAGGAATCCTGCCCAGGTTAAAAGTCAGGTGTAGTACATGAAGCTTTCTAACATGACAGCAGGTGTTTGCGAGGAAAGCAATATCTGCACAGGGCAGTTGTGATGGCCATTCGTGAAGGGGTACTTTGACCCTTGCGGTGTGGTTTTAGGTTAAAATCATGGCCGCACGATGGCGCCTTGATTAGCGGTGAGCCAGTCAACCAGGCTCCTGGCCTTCCTTATCAATACCGGGTTTTTCATTAGGCTCTCTGCCCAGAGTTCCTTGGATGTGTCAGAGGGTTTCTTAATATGAAAGTCATGTGTCGAAGGGCAATACTGCAGATAGTGATTGGAGTCACCGAGTGCACCGCAGACACAATCTCCCGATGAGGTATCTGAGACCTGGAACCTGTGGAAATACTGAGGAAAAGGTCCATGATAAGAAGGGCATTTACTGCCGCTTTTCCGCTCAATGGAAACAATTTCACATTTCTTAAGAAACCATAGAGAACACTGCCTGTAGTGGCCAAGTATCAGTAGTTTCCCGATTCCGAATGGCTACAAACATCCTTGCCATCAGCGGGATTCGAACCCACGAACTCCAGTTCCGAAGAGCAGCACTCTACTATTCGGCCATAGTTTGGCTGTTTTTATTTTAAATGTTAAAATAAAAATAATAAAAATACCCCTAAAATTTTAGTTTAGAAAAAAATTAGATATCTTACTTCAGATGGATATAAAATATTTGTTTTTCTTATACAAAGCATTTTAAATTTTACCAGTGGCACTGGGGAATTTTTATTTCTTTCACTTGGGGAAAAAATTTTTACGTTGCTATAAAAAGTATAACACTTAAAATTACAAAACTAAATAAATTCAGAGTGTTAAAAATTTGTTCTAAAATGAGAAGAACATTTTATTTTACGATGAATTATAGAAAGACTGTGATAATGAAGATTTTAAGTCTCGAAAAATACTATGCCTCTTTGATAACAAGTGTAGATCACACCAACAGTATCCAACATGTACTCAATTTCCTTTTAATTATATCTATATCAGACAGAAATCTCACGAAACACTTTCCTTTAGACAAGCAGCACAAACTAAGCCTGATTCAAAGCTTTCTCCCTACAGATTTACAGAAAGTATCAGGAAATGAACTGATTCGAAGAACTAATAGCGGTGGATTTTTTATACAATTAATTCTTGTAAGCTACTTCGAATGGTAAATTTCCCTACTTTCTTTTCCTAGCTTACATTACGTTATCTTACTTTCATAATACTCGTTCGTCTGCTGAATTACTTCCCTAATGATCATAGACCGTTTTATGTCTACATATTACATCAACATTTAAATCTTGGAGGAAATTTCTGTAGGCATGTAGAGAAGACCAGTTATATAAATTTAAGAATTACCTACATACTAATTTAATTTATTTAAGAATAAATTCAGTTATTTACTGCAATTTATTTTAAATTTTAATTAAGTATTATGCATCAGACTACATATTTTACTAATATGCATTAATACACAACTGTGTTCTACTATTCAGGAGCTTTTACAAATATTTGCGTCTATATATTTTTTAATCTTAGAATATTTTGTATACTTCTGAAATAGGGAATAAAATACAAAGAAAGTTGTACCTGATTCGAAATCTTTTAAGACATCTATGAATAATTGCTTCGCTTTTGAATCTTTGAATGCAGTTCTTTTATTTTAACTCTAATTAAAATAACATTATTTGCTTTTAATTGATAGAAACAAATATTATATAGTTTTACCGTTATATAATTGAACATATGTATAAACAGGTAAATATGAGGTAAATATTTTTGAGTTAATCATAGTTTTGATTTTGTTTTGTTATGTTTAGAGAGTATTTTATCATGATTTTTTATCAATTGTTTTGAAATTAGGAACTGTTTTCAAGCGTTATTCAGCCTGTCAGATTGGTAAATAACAAAAAAAAAACTAAATAAATTCCTGCATTCAGGTTATTTTCTTTCGTATTTATTCTGAATCATAATCTTCTTATATAACTTCAGACACTATACAGTCGGAATCTTATTTCAGAGTCAGTTTCCATTATATGTAAATAGCATGTAAGTTAAGAATAAAATATTATAAAAAAAATCTTTATCACGGATGACTTATTTCTGTATTTTTGACGTCGTAAAGTTTTAAAGAATATTTATTTCCTAAATTATCCCTATTGTTTAAAATTTTAAATTTCAAATTTTATTTTAACATACCTTATACTGACTACTTACGTCTCCATTCAGTATTTTTTAGTTATAAATGTTTGAAGGTTTTAATTAATTTGTTAATTTTATTTTTCAAGTTTTAATGTTAATATTATCTGTTACGTTATTATAAAATGAAGCATGTAAGAGTAGCAAGAAGATGCTTTCATAAGAAAAAAAACAAATCATAAATTTCACTGTTTAATTAACGTGTTTGTGCTAAGTAAAGCAAAGTTACTTTATTCTTTATATTTGCCCGATCAGTTCTTTTATACATATATGCTTTAAAATGTTCAAAGCATGTCAGTTTTCATTTAAAGAACTAAAGTAAAGTCTTTACTACTCTAATTTAGCAGAGGATCAAGCATAATAATGCTAATTCATCTAACTTTATTTATTTCTAATTCAAGGAACATATATTACCTCTTAATGTTGCTATAAACTTTACAAATTAACAAACAATTACCACTAAATTCATATACATTAAATGCACTTAACCTAATTTGTAATCTAAATTTCGATTCACTTATAATTTCTCAGTTATTTTCAAATCTTTATTTTAGACTTAATGAGAATATTACTGTTCAGTCTTTTCTATGCTTACATATATTATGTCTGAAAGGTTCATGGGAGAAATTCTGCAGTAATTAATCAGAATTTTTAAAATGTAATAGGTAATTCTTCGACAGTAATTCAGAACGGTATATATTAGCCAGTTAAAAATAATTCAGTATTATGCGATAATAACATTCAAGGTCTGTTTCAGCGTTGAACATTCTTTAGTCGCTGAAAATGAAAGACCGCTATATCTAACAGCTGTTGAAATCTCAGGAAAGGAAGCGAAGATAAACAAATCATTAGCAGCTGGTCTTGGAAAATTTCGCAGCATTTTAAACTAATTTCTCAAATGATTTGAACGAAAAATGAGAATAAAACTTGTTTTCTTTATCTATTCGGAAACTGTGTAAAATTTTGTCTAAGAACAAATTGTGTTATTCAAGAAACACTAATTTGCATAAAAGCATCATTAGGCATAAAAATGTATACTTCTTTAAATGAATTAACATTAGAAGAATTATTTCTCTAGTGCTATATAGTAAGATTAAATTAATTACAAATTTGGGTGTGTATAACCATATATAATTATTGCATAACTAAACTTTTTAACACAGTATTTAGTATTTGAAGTTTTGAAAAATTCCCTAACTGGGATTTTGAAAGAGATTTTTTTTCCCTCTGAGGTGTTTCCAGATCTAAAAGCAAAGTTAAACTAAGAAAGTTTGAGCTCTTATACAGTTAATAGAAAAACGGAACCAAATAAACAATCTTTCATATATGTATATATATATATATATATATATATATATATATATATATATATATATATATATATATATATATATATATATATATATATATATATATATATATATATATATATATATATATATATATATATATATATATATATATATATATATATATATATATATATATATATATATATATATATATATATATATATATATATATATATATATATATATATATATATATATATATATATATATATATATATATATATATATATATATATATATATATATATATATATATATATATATATATATATATATATATATATATATATATATATATATATATATATATATATATATTTAACACGGGATGAATATCTCACGAGAATGGATTTTAATACATTTTAATAAAAACAGTGGTGTACGGAGTAATGAATAAGATACCAATAGGCAGTGCCCTATCATCTCATCTATCACGTAAGAGAAAAAGATGGATTATGTGACATAAAAATGCATATGTATAATGCTTAAATACATTCATAATCATAATATTATAAGACATAAAAATTTTATTCTGATATAGAGAATACATTAAAAAATTTATTTATTATGTTTAAACACCACTTTTTTGAATCACTTACATAAATTTAATAATTCATGGCTATATTTATAGAGTTTTAAAAATAAGATTTGTTCTTTTTACAATATTGTGCTTAATACTTGGTACTTGTAAAGCTGCTGCAAGGTCTTTCATAAAAACCAGATATATCACATTTGTAGCTACATGCTTACAAAACCAATTTAAAAGCATAATGCGGGTGTCAAAATACCTATACTTATTTGATAAATGAAAATTTCATAGGGGTTTTTGAAGCAAAATTTCTCTATTTATAAATAGAGATATACAAAAACTGTCTTGAACATTCTGATTGTTGGTGTCACAAACTAAATTTCTTTTCAGTACCTACTACTTAAAAACTTTAACAACATTTCTTATTTATATGTTAATTATTAAATGTTACTAAACAATTTTCAAATGTTTTAATTATTATGTCTATTAGTTGTATAAGTATTTTGCCTGATGTATAATCAATAAAATGATATTAACTCTTCGTACTATTAATATCGGTATGTATAAAGATAAAGCATTCAAATTTTAACTTATCAGCTTACATTTTAATGCATGTGTTTTAATTACTTTTTCCTTGAAGATTTAAAATAAATGATTTACGCGCATACTAATTTTCAAAATTCAAATTGAAAATGAAACTATTACTAATATGTATAATTTTAAAATAAAAATTGTCATATTATTCCCCTTTTCATTTAAAGAAGCATTTGTTTTCATTTCAGAAGAAAATGATTTAATTCGTGGTCTCAGTAAACTGGAGAGGAAATTATTTTCAATATATATATATATACCTCATAATTAAAAAAAGTATATATTCTTTGAAATACGTTTTTAACATTCTGTTTTACTTTGTTAATCATGAGATATTCCGTTCAATATAAAATCTACTTTAATTAGAGAGACATGATTAAAGAATACGTTTGAATCTTTAATAGTACAGGAAATAAAGCCATATATAAATCTCATTTGTTTACTTTTCTCTTGGTCCTAGCTTTACATTCTCTATATAGTGAAATATTTTTTTAAATTTATTTAAATTAAGTTTAAATTTTATGTAAGGAATTTGGGCCCATGATCTGTGTTTCACAGATGTATACCGTTCACTATATCTGCAAAATCGACCCCATTGATCCCTTTCACCCGGAGTTCCTTAGGGCAAATAGGAGCCGGCCGGCTAAAGGGGCTGATAAGGTTTTTTGGATGTGTCGCTTGTTTGTTTGCCTTAGCGTCAGTGAATCAGAAAGGAGGATTCCCTTTTCGGAAGGGATCAAGTGTTCAGAAACTGACCCTCCGAATACGGAAGAGAGGATCTGCCGGTAGTTGACTTCGGGAGTCGAGATATAGCCTGGGACTTGAAGATATCTCTCTGGTTGGAGTGAGAGAAAACAACGTCGTTTTTTTTATATGGAACGCTCGTCCTCCTAATCTGGTTGTGTCAGGCTCCGAGACTCAAAAAGAATATGTTTCTGTTCTATATTTAATTCTTTTTCATCAATTTTGTAAATTTGCAATTAAAAATTTCTAGAAGTTGACCCTTCGAAGAAGGGAGAGAGGATCTGCCGGCAGTTGAGTTCGGGAGTCGAGATAGAGCCTGTGACATGAAGAGATCTCTCTGGTTGGAGTGAGAGAACACAACATCGTGTTTTTAAATGGAACGCTCGTCCACTCAATCTGGTTGCGTCAGGCTCCGAGACGCAGAGAGAATATGTTTCTGTTCTATATTTAATCCTTTTTCATCAATATTGTAAATAAATGTTATTCGTTGTCCTTAAAGTTTTGTAGGTAATTTAATGCATCCCAGCGACGGTTTAAGAACATAAAAGCATACCTGTCCTAGTTAAATAGGCGAGCAGGCCACACGCTAGCATAGCACCCCAGAAAGCGGTGCTTTACAGTTTAAATTTCATCTTCAAAGCAGAATTAAAATTTCTTATCTTACAAATAATATATACTCTCAGCGTTATACCAATAAACCTAAAACAATAAATTATTATCCCATTCATAGTTATTACTTAGGGAAATTTAAACAGATTCTAAACTAGTTAATAAAATGTTGAAGAGGAAAATATTAAACAAAGTATTTAAATCATTTCCTTGTTGTTGAACTAATATCTAGAACAATTTTATTTAAAAACGACTATTTAGAATTTTATCTATATGTGGTTTAAAATAACAATACCCTATATAAAACTTTAAAAAAATTTAATGACAAGTTTAAAACATTGATTTATCTGCAATTTTATAACTCATATTTAAAAAACTCGTATAAGAATCTACTTAAGTTGCCCCAAAAATATTATTAGACATTTAATTATTTATATTTTCGCGTCTGATGTATTTATTATAATTTGGAGTAGATTTATGATAAAACAAAAGAAAAAAATAATATAAAAGTCAATTCTTCAGTTATTTCAGGTACTCATCTTCTTTTGATAAAATAAGTCCCTATATATATGATTTTTTTAGGTTCTTACATGCGTCCTAATTACCGACCTGCTACTTGAAATTTAAAGTCAGTAGATCCTTGTTTGGAAAACATATGTATACAGTCAATTTTATGGATTTCAGTATAAAAATGTTGCCGGACATACCAAACTTTTTATCTTCGACCAATAAAAAAAGAGCTAGTATTTTATTTTTCTTGTTACGAAAAGTTCGACTTCTGTGAATTTTAGTTTACGAGCTATAAGATATAAATTAGTTTTATTTTGTCATTTTTATTTTTTTTTCATTACTTAAAGTTTAAAACTTTTTCAAGATATTATAAAAAATTGCTCTTTATTCCAAACATGATTTTCATAAATGTAAGAGAATTTGTGTGTACATCAAACTTACAATATATTTCTAATATTTTAAAAAGAAAAAAAATTATCGAATTTTTAAGTACACCATCATCAATCTAACTAGTATCATTACCCCAATAATTATTTTAATTCTATTGAAAATTTACTTGAAGGGTACTCAAGAGCTGAATAACATTTTTTCAATTAATGTTTTCAAAATAACGTAATTATCTTTCATACGGAATAAAAAACATTATCTGACATATTTAAAAATTTTCAAAAGAATCACGTTATACATTACTTAAAGGAATTAATTTTCCCGAAGAACATGTAAAAAAGATTACAAAAAATCTTAAAACTTGGATATTTTTCTGTTTCAAGAAATTTTGATACGGGCTCTTATTTTACATCCATTTAAAATACAATGCGTAATTGAATGATATCCAGCAGGAAAAAAAATCTATAATTTTTTTTTACAGTGTTTATTTTAATTGTCATTGATATTTAAAAAATTGAAAGCAAGAACGCTTTTTACAAGAAAGTAATTTTAATACTTTAAAGGCTTACTATAAAACGAGCTTCATACAAAATTAAAAGTAAAACAAGTAAAAGCATATAAAAGATGTTCTATATGATAGTCAAGGATAAAATTTAAGAAAGGAATTCCAATTCGCAAATACAGTTCTTTTTATTCATGGCGAAGCATTAAAGGTATTACAGTCGCAATGAATGAGAGAAAAGAGGAAACGTCTGGTTTGCCTATATCTCAATTTAAGTGTTTCAAAACAAATTGAATTCTGCGTGTGTCTGAATTCTCAAGATTAAAAGGTATTAGAGAATTAACGATAAAACTTCAAGTAATCTTGCCTTCTCTCCTTAGTCGGCAAAATTATGGACTATAAATATATGATCCACTGGCGGTGTCAAAATCGTTTCAGAAAAACCATTTAATTTGATTTAGATGTCAGATGAAAATAATTATTTTGATATTAAATCACCGAGTGAACCATAAGGTCTAATACCCATTCTAGTAACCATAAAAAATAACTTTTCTCCTGAATGGAGTTCGTTTTTAAAATATTAGTCTGAAAAATATACAAACTATAATTTACACAAAGAATATTCAATAGAAAAAACTTTGTCTATATTTATTGTATTGATAAAATGCAAATTAAGAAATATTTCCCTTTGAAAATTTATTTCTCACTGCAATATAATGCTTTTCTATAAGAGGGTGCATCAATAAGTAACATATATGTTTATTTTCTTCATATTAAGTAATTATTTCTATAAATGTGAATGGTCAAAATAGCGAGTACAACTCTCTGCATACAATCCTATGAGGATATTCTGATTTTCTGTACGCATAAAGTATTAAAAAGCAGTGTGCAGTTACATCGTAATCTCTGGAGAAGCAACGACTAATTTCTGTTAAGGGAGAAAATGTCGAAGAAATACATTCGAGAATAGTGGGTTCTTACCAAATAATCTTTTAACCATACCAACGTACGGAAGATGATAAAATTATTTGAAGGCGGGTAAAATACTTTAATTGATAAATCCGGATATAGAAGACCAGTGTCTTCTTTATATAAACCTGTGAAAATATTGATACCATAACCATGTCACCCTCAGGATTTCATCTACTTAGTCCTCGAGAGAGATTAATCGGTACCAAGTTTGACGATGAAGTCAAGCAGGCAGTGTGACAGCATTTAGTACAGCATCCGAAGGAGTTCTCTGAAACAGGGCTTTTCAAAATAATCCAATAAATAAATAAATTAAATTGAATAAATTCCTCAATGTAAATGGTACTAATGACAAAAAATAATACATTGGTACCTCTTTCATTTCTTTTTTAAATTATCAATAATTGCCTTTTTATTACTGCTTCCAAACTGATTAATTGATTAATTATTTATATCCCTCGTATTTCAAGAACATTCTAACAGCAACACCTTTATTATCAAATAGATTAGTTACATAAAAAATATGGAATGTATAAAGAAGATGACTAAGTGTATTGATTTTTAAAGATTTAAAAATAATTTTCCTGTACATTCTAATATTTAATATAAATAATACAGTACAGTAATACAATCAATGCAGAATGCATTTCATAAAAATGTGTCAATAATTTTGTGAAAGAAAGAGTCATTTGGTATTGAAATGGTTGACCAATCCCTAAGTTTCAAATATACTAGGCAGCAATATGTTGTCCCCGGACGAAACAAAATATTGATTAATTTTGACTATGAATGGCATATTAATTAAAAATTCAAACGCATTTAATACTTTTTTTCATTTATGGATCAAAAAACTTTAATAAATTTATCTTTTGAAATATACTTTTAGTAAAACTGGGGAAGATTTCATTTTATATATAAATATATGTATGTGTGCATATAAGTGTATGCGTCTGTGTGAGTTTGTGTGTTGGCTTAAAAATTATATTAAACTTAAGAACATTTAAAAAATTGATTATCTATTAGCGTTTTATTTAAAGCCATAGTTTAATAGATATCCTTTTGTTTCCACGTTTTTATTGTGTAATGTTTTCTGATAGCTGAAATTTTTATCTATATCTCAGACAAACACAAGAAATTAGTAAATATTTAATTATTTAAGCATTAGATAATGTTTTAAAACAGCTTTAAGAAGGCAATTCAGAATTCACACAAATGTCTTTATACACCAATTATTTAAAATTTTATCAAAACTGTACTCCTCTTCTCCAAATTCTAACACCTTTTTAAAAAATTTAAAAGTGTGTTTATGCTCTAGTCAAACTACATTGTAATTAAATATTTTTATATGTAAGAATTAATGAAGATATATGAAAAAAGATTTCCTGTCATTAAAATTACCATGACGACAATTTAATGGTATATTAATAATATCAAACACTTTTTCAGAACAATCGCAAAACATGAAAACTTTTAATATAGAGAACAATTTAGTATTCTTACGTATACAATTATAAAAATAGATGTATGAAATGAAATAGATATTTTTACAATATTTTCAAACCTATGCAGCTGTTTTATCAGTCTTAAATGCTGGTTTGAGCAGTGGGAAAACATGCCATAGTTATTTTTATGATTGGTTTAACAAGATAAAAAAAAACAATGATCGTGTGTCAGAAAACGATTAAGAGTTGACCAAACGAGTTAAGTAGTATGTTGAAACTTTATGATTGTTCACCTTTCATTAATAAAGCAGTTACTTTTTGCTGCGTTTCTGTAAATAGGACTGATATACAAACAATTATACACTGATCATAACCGAGCTTTAAAGAAGAGGGAAAGAAGAGTGTTGTGCTACTTATGTAGTTAAAATTTTTCAAAGACGAATTATAAGTTTAACTTTAAATAATAAATCTAAAATCAATTCATATTATACGGAACATAAAGAGTGCTCTAAAACGATGCTTTCGTTTCCAGCATCACAATCATTTTGTCACGCAATTGTTAATTAAACCAGCACCTACTACATAAAGTCGATTCAGAATTGTTGAATCCTTGTTGATGTTGTTCGATCAATATCGGACAATAAAGATCGATTATAAAGCCTTAAGGTTAGGTGGAGGGTTTTTATAATTACATTAATCACATGTACTCAAATAAGTAAATCATTAATTAATACATAATATAAAAATATAAAAGTGATTGAAAAGAAAAGATCAAGGTAACTAATCATAGAAACCTGTTTTAATTTCGTAAGTATGTAAAACTTCTCATCCAGGAAAAGTAAATTACTTGGAATTTATCAATCTACCTATATATATTTCATTTCAAATAATGCGAAAATATCCGTTCATAAAGGAAAAATGCCCGTTCATTAAAGGACATTAAACCCAACTTGCTCTGCAATTAATCATTGTAACAGATATTTTTAAATATCGTAAAAAAGTTTTACTCGCTTAGCAAAATATTCACTAGTCCTTTTCTAAGACGCTACTTAAAAAAAAAACTATCTAAGTTAATACACTCAGTAAACACAAAATATATTTATCAGAGGTAAAAAAATATTTATTAATAAGATTATTTTCTAAATATATATTTTATGATTTAAAATTTTATCCATTTTATGTTAAGTAACTCCTCCTTTTTTGTGACCCTTAATTAGGAACCTTTTATTAATAAAAGGAATATATTTTACATTATGATAGTAATTTTTAAAAAACTACTATCCAATATCTTAGGCATTTAAAATTATATTTATTGTTAAAATCTTTGACACTCTGAAAATTGAAGTTTTAAAGAATAAAAAATATATTTAGCTATATGATATAAAAACTTATCTTCAAATATATATTTAGAATATGTGTGTATGTAGGATAATAACATATAACAAATTAAATTGAGAGTGACTATTGAAGAAACAAACACTCAGTAGAGAGGTCAAAATTTTTCATTACCGCTAATCATCAAGAAGAAATAAAAACCACTGATATACAATGGCTTCTTTCCTTTTTCAAATACGGAGCACTTCCGTAATATATTACAGTAAAAGTTGTCATAAAAATGAGCAGTTTTGGATACACCATAATTATTTTCGTATGATTTCACGTTGCCTCTACGACTAAAATAACATTATACATTCATACAGAGAAAAACAGGAAATTTTAATTTCAGAATTGCTCCCACTAATTTGTTGTCATTACAAATATGTATATATCTATATAGTTGGATATATAGATATATGATATCTATAGTGTTGCGCTAAATGGGATGAATACGGTAATTGCATATTCAGTGATTATTCATTATCACCACTAAACTTCCTAAGTGTGATAAAGCAATGAAATATTTACCAGTTAGTA
>CM063502.1:140359172-140446672 GCA_032207245.1 Pardosa pseudoannulata | reverse complement strand
TTTTAAATTTCCTCATAATTTGAAATTAAATTTAGTTTTCTCTTTCAAACTGAAGCAATAATTTGTCTAAATATGTGCTCATAATAATGTGCTTCTGTTCTAATTAAGATATTCTAAAACTATTTTTTCTGAATCATGAATCAGACAATATTAAAGGTTTTGGTACGGTATAATAAATTCCGTAGATAGCAATATAGCTGCATAAAGATTTATCACTTTTTTATCACTTGTCGTTTTAACACATATTTTCTATTTTTAAACAAAAATATCATAATACGTGATTATTCTTTAATTGATTGAGATACGTGATGATTGATTGAGATACTTGATTATAATTCGTTAGTTTGTAGCATTATGTTCCATAATACTCAAAGGTTAATCACCCTGAGACCCAACACTTATTAAAAAGCTAATCAGTCATCAATTGGTTTGCAGATTACGAAAATAAATCTAGTAACTAAGTGACGACCAGAATAAGATTTTAATGTAACAAAACGTGTAAAGTTTTAAAAAGCAAACATAGCTTTACAAATATCACGTTAGTAAAAGGGATCAATTGAATAATTTGTCTAAATATGTGCTCATAATAATGTGCTTATGTTCTAATTAAGATATTCTAAAACTATTTTTTCTGAATCATGAATCAGACAATATTAAAGGTTTTGGTACGGTATAATAAATTCCGTAGATAGCAATATAGCTGCATAAAGATTTATCACTTTTTTATCACTTATCGTTTTAACACATATTTTCTATTTTTAAACAAAAATATCATAATACGTGATGATTCTTTAATTTACTGAGATACGTGATGATTGATTGAGATACTTGATTATAATTGGATAGTTTGTAGCATTATGTTCCATAATACTCAAAGGTTAATCACCCTGAGATCCAACACTTATTAAAAAGCTAATCAGTCATCAATTGGTTTGCAGATTACGAAAATAAATCTAGTAACCAAGTGACGACCAGAATAAAATTTTAATGTAGCAAAACGTGTAAAGTTTTAAAAAGCAAACATAGCTTTACAAATATCATGTTAGTAAAAGGGATCAATTGAACAATATAACCTAAAATGTAGTTAAATTCTACTTTTGTCATATATTAGTTTTTAACATAGATGAAAATATAGATAAAAATACGTTGCTACAAATATTAATCATAATTTGAGCAGTATTGGACATCAAATATCACCTAATGTATATCAAATAAAACTAATTACTATATCAAATTAGTTACACATTCAAATTAGAAATTATAGAATCACTTTCAACAGTAGGGTTTTCCTTTCTACGACCAAAACAATTTTCTTAAAAAGGAAGTGAAGAGTATTTGATCTCTTTTCTCTATCTCAACAGTTTCTCATATGGTTCTAAAAAACTCCATTTTGGATAAATTTCCTAAACTAGGTGTTGTTTTAAGAGAAACTTACAAGAGAGACTTTTCAGGATAAATAATTACTCCAGTATTTTTTTTTATCAAAGAAATTCATCTGTTTGTTATCTCAACGATTCAAGAGTCAAAATTCTGCATTAAGATATTCCCTTCGGGAGTATAAGAATTTGGAATTTTTCATAGTACATTTTTCATAGAAGTTAGAGATCTAGAAATAATCATATTGCAGTTTAAAATTAAAATAATTTTGAAGATTCTGAGTACTGACAACTTCTTTTATCTTAAGTAAAACTTTATTTAATTTTCTTTATAAAGTAAATGAAACCATCAGTGTTTAAAATTCCATTCTATATAAATCTGATGTATCCAGAGAATTTCACTGTTAAAATAGTTATAAATATTGTCAATAAATTCATGTAACTGTAATATCTGAACATTCAGTGTTGGATCACAAAAAGATTCATTTCGGAATACGTATCTATTTATAGAAATTTATTAATATTGGCAATTTTTAAGAATGAACTTTCATTGGAATTTTACAAAATATGCTAAACAAAAAGTAACTGTTATTGTAAGATAATTAATATAATACAAGGCTTTAAGTAAGTACCTTATAAAAAATGCTTTAACCTCGAAGGAATGTTCTCTAATGGAATATTTCAGTGATCTCTACTTATGTTATTTGCTGAAAGATCATTGTTGAATTCCATGGTCTTGTTGAAATAGGTAACTGGATGTTACTTACATTATAGATTTTTATTTTAATAAACTGGAGTTTGTTTAATAACTGGAGTTTAGTTTAATAAATGGAATGTGATCTAGTCGTGAGTGTGAGACTCTTTCTGCAATTTAAAATCAATTGAGAATGTTCAGATATGAATTAATCCTCCAGTGTAACTTATTATATAGATGTAATATGGGTGAGGCTCATTCCAAAGCACAAAACGTTTTATTTCTTGTACGATATATGAAACCATACAACAGGCAAGCACTTTTACAACATCGTGCACATAGACAACGCGGTAAATCCCTACTTTTCAAGCAGGGATTCCTCGGGTAAAAAGACTATGAATAATCCCTAAGCACAATTGATCACGTGATAAAAAATACCCATATTTAAAGATAACGCGCTAACTATTGGCTAAAATAGTACAGACAGAGGTTAAATTAAGTCTATAGTGTGTCTGTAGGGAAAAATCAGAATTACCACGCAAACCCTGAACTCACTTTATGAACAAAAGTTATTAAATTAATATTAAAATACTTAAATAATAGATTTAATATTATATAGCTATAAAAAATACGTAACGAGAATCAGACAAAGGCAAGCATTATTGTAAAATTAACAATATTTATTCAGTCATCAATATTATGTGATTGAATCCTAATTAATCATTCGGGTTATTGTCACATGTAGAATACAAAAATTGTAAAGAAGGATGGATTGGTTATATTATCTCAGTGCAATGAAATGGATGACACAACCCCGGGACTTAGGAACCTCGTATTCTAGAATTAATCAGACCCTCGAACTGAAGAAAAACTTAAGAAAGCTGATGGTCATGTGAGTTTGTTTATTCTGTTATACCTCAGCATTATCATCTCTCTTACCAGTCTCTATTTCTCTTCACTACAATCGATTGACTATATTTGAAAGGAAACATAACATTAGATCATCTCTCCGTATATGGGTGGAGGGCATAAGACGTACCTACTCATTGTTGCTGAGAGTCCCTGCTGAATAGGTTTTCTTAGTGCATAATTTCAATGGCTGTTTGTGAAAATTGGTAGAGTTGTTGATGAAAGTTTAGGTGCAATTTAGTGACTTCTTTCTCATCTGCTCTTCCGCTGTATCGGACTAAACTCTCTCCCAGGATTTACTGCCTTTGACAATAGCCCTGCCATAAATGATGTTTTCGACAATCTACCTTTTATACCTTTCCTGTAAATGCAATAATTTTTTATTTCTTGCATTATTCAATATAAAAATTGATTGTGTAATACTACTTCCTTAGAAATATGTAATAAAATAAAGTTCTAGAGATTCCAATCACATTTAACTGAACATTTTATGTCAAAACGCCTTAATCATTTTAATGAGAAAAAACGTTTCATTACACATTCGAAAATATTTACAAAATAATTGAAGCTTCTAATAGGCAACTTTGAGTTTCAAAATTTTTCGAATAATTTCGTAACTTTATATACTAATAATCAGAAAACCATTAAACAGAATCCATTTCTTCTCTAAAATCTCTTTAGAACAGAAAAGTCGGTCAAAAGGAAATATGTTTCAGGCTTTCTCAACATATTTTCTGCTTTACAACATAATACCTTTTCCTTTCGTCGGATTTTAAAGTACTTCATTATTTATTGCGAAATATTTTCACCTTTTGAACTGTGACTTTTTGAAATACTTCTGTTTTTCCTCACTTATTAGATATAACTACGAATCTTTTTCTGTAAACTTAGTGAAAATTCTATATTTCATCATGGGTAAGTTCTTAAGCATTCATTATTGCACTATTATTAATGCATTTCCAAAAATATTTTATCTATTAACATACAAGAGTCTATATTTAACATTTTTCAATATTTTAATCATGTTTTAAATTAAGAGCAAAATTTAGATTCATTAATTAAATTAATTTATTAATAATTTTATTAATAATAATATATAACTTATTCTTTGTTAACTTTTAAAAACAATTACGCATACATAAAAAAATAATCATGTTTTTACAAATAAGGGCAGAATTTTATCATCAAAACAAGGATTTAAAATATTAATTTCTATATTTTTAATAAACAATTTTGAGTTTTTTAAAAGAGATTAAAAGATTGAATACACAATTTTTTGTGTAGATTTATAAAATGACATAAGGGCAGTGTTTAATGGTATAAGTAATAAATAAATGTAAGTTTAAAACTATATGGAAGAAATATATAAAAATTTTTAAAAAATTATAAAATAAAATCCATTGATTGCAATAACTAAAAAAACTCTCAGATCCTAAATATAAATATATAAATTTCAATACATATATTAATTAACTTATGGCTCTTGGAAAATAGGGAAAATGTTTATAAAATTGATCTAAAATTAAATATCGTTTCTGAAAAAACGACATAAGCGATACAAATATTACTTAGAACATCCAAGAGGAAGTAAAATAACGGGAAACGAAAGAAGAAAGCTATCATTGAACGAAAGGAATACATCTTATTGTTAAATTGAAAACAAATTCTATCTCAAATAGACGAGTTAGTTTTATTGGAATTGAATGCAACTGCTGCTACTAACGTTATCTCATGAATTTAATTTAAAGAACTTTTTTTTCTGCGTTGTTTCACATTTGCTGGTTATTTCACAATTTTTAGAATAAAGAATGATCTAGTGCAATGAATTCTATTTAAAAAGAGAATAATTTTTTGTTGAAAATAATCATTATATTCATAGAAAGACAGAAAAAAATAAGCAATAATAAACGTTTTATAAATAAGAAATTTATCGAACTTTGAACAAATTTTATAGTCAGATGCATAAAACCTGTTGAAATAATGCTAATACTTGAATTTTTAGGAAATAATGATAAAGAATTCCATTATTAGATATTTATTGAACATTCCTCAAAGAAGTAAAAATAAAATCAATGGTTATCCTGTATTTATAATATTAATTTAAATAATTTAAGTTTTAATTTAGGTATTACAAGTCTTAAAATCCAAAAAATAAATTGATGTTTAATTGAGAGATTTGCTATAATTTTTATTAAATTAGATCTATTAGTTTAAACCTCAAGCACGTAACCCTAATTCCTAACTTCTGGAACCTTAATATTAAAGAGATTTTTTTTATTCTATTGCTTTCCCTTGAATTCTAAGAAGGGAGCAAAATGGCTGGGAATTGCATTAGTAATAGTGGGCTTGTAGATGTACCACTAAATATGTACTCTTCCTTGTAACTTGTTTGATCAGGGAATTTGCCCATCGATAAGATTAATAAATATAACTTTAAGGGGAGGGGTGTCACCTCGGACTTCTGTTAAGGTCATTTCAGATCCCTCAATCGATTTTCAGTGTTCCAGTAGCACCTGATCCTTTGAGACTAAACCGACCTTTGGGATCCACAGAGGGACTGTTAATCATAGGAACCACCAACTACAGAAGAAATGTGGGGTGAACAAAGTCTAGACTTTTCAGGGATCTGAACTGAAGAGCAATTTCGGATTAGTAGTTCAGGGAGGGGAAATAAAGTGCATCCCCATTAAGTGATATAAATTGGATTTTTCTTTTCTTCAAATATTTCAGATCCAGTCAGTAGTGAAATTTAAAATATTAGAAGTTCTGAATTTCATGTATGTTTTATCGCCTTTACTAAAATCAGTGAATATTAATGGAAATAACCTACGTGATAAATCTACATCCTGATAAAATTCGTTGTTATCTGTCACTGTTGTAGTTATTCTATAGCACATAAAATTAGTGTAATTTAACAAGTAGTAAATTATCTAACTTAAAGCTAATGCAACCTAACACGTATAAACAGCTTGTAAGTTTAAAATTTGGTGATACCTTTGGTTTCAGTTGCAGACTTAGTAAAAACAAAAATAATCAGAAGTAGTGCTGGTAGAGAACTTTTATAGATCATGAAAATATGAAAAAAAATTTCAGAAATATTACTAAGAATTAAACTATTTGATCGATTAAAATATATCTAAAATAGGTAAAGTTTTGTAATCTAGATGCATATTAAGAGATATCAATCAATATTTTAAAGTTTTTTTTTTTTCTCGTTAGACCAAACGATTTTAAAAATTTTCAATGAAATGTTTTAAAGCATATTTTAAGAGAAATTTTAAAAATAAGCTCTAAGTTTCCCTTCTTGGTTTTCCAAATTTTCTTTTTTAAATTTCTTTATACAATATTTTGTTATTTCTAACCGAAGAAACATATTACTTTCATTAGAAACAGCTAAACACAGAACCAGTCTATCTCTTTATAATTATAATAACTGGATGGGAATAATCAGCTTTAAAGCCAATACACTGATATATGTAGAGAGACAGATTTTTGGCATTATAAAGAATGCATCTGAGTTTCACAACATAACATATTTTTCAGTTAGTTAAGAAGGGAAAATTATATAAAAAGTTACTGTAATGATAAAAAAATACTTTAGAGATTACGTTTAGAAATTTTAAAATCATTCTCTTTTCTATGTATTTTAGTATTTGTTAACTATTATAAATTTCCCAACTATTTGCACCAGAAACGCTGTTTTTGTGTAAAACATAAATATGAACCAGTATTTCCATTTATATATAGTTTTCATGTCGTTACTACTTTAAAACCTGCGGCATTGTTGCTATTCAGCGAATTGTGTTTCAATTCAGAGTATTAGAATAAAGTACTACTATTTAAATTACAAGTATCATTCAGCATTGTAAATGTTTCCTTTTCAAGACTTAATTCTTTTAGGCTGACGTTTATAATATTTTTGGATTAAAGAGAAGAAATACAAAAGGTATTTATACAAAATGTTTTGTTTTTATGAAAGCGGAAATTACATTCGTCGTTAGTTTCAAAGCAAGCCGTTAAAAAGATAATGCACACTTGAAACAGAGTAAACTGAGCTTACAAGCTTCATCTCATAAATTTTAATGGAGTATCTTTACTCATCCGGTTGTATTTTCTACATTTTATCATCATGAGTCCATTTGGATATTAATAAGAAACTCGCTAGAATATTATAGACAGTATTAAACCTTATATGAAATGATATTTCGATAGTGTAGAACTATGTATGTATGGACTTAACTGATCAGTTTTCTCCATTAGGATTAGCGATATACAAATTTTAAAAATCTCAGAAGGCTATAACAAGGATACGTATGAGTTCTCTAATGTTCTAATAATTTTAAATTATGTATGTTAATTTTGATATGTCTGTGAGCAAGAATTCTTCTGAAGAAGTTATATTTATACTTTGATAAAGTTATATAACTTATTTGTATGCGATTGGTTAAATTCTGAGCAAGTTAACAGTACTATTTACAATGTTTTAATATACGTATATATATATATATATATATATATATATATATATATATATATATATATATATATATATATATATATATATATATATATGTGTATATATATATATATATATATATATATATATATATATATATATATATATATATATATATATATATATATATATATGGGGGAGGATTGAAGAAGAAAAAGTCTGTGTGCAGTGATTATATGCCATAAGAAACTATACAAGGGTTAAATTAAGAAATCAGATTCTTTAAATCTTACTTTATTCATTAAATCTTACAATTATTTCTCTTGCAGGAATTTGTTAGGTTTTGCAATTCTGAAATGTTTAAAAAGTTTATTAAAAAAGTTAATAAAATGACCTATTAAAATAGACAATCATAGAAAGAGAATAAATAAACATATGTACTTTTTTTTCATTTGCTATGTTTACTGAAATATTTTTGAACATTTTTCTGGGATTTCCAAAATTCCTTGTTGGTGTTATGTAAATGACATTTATACCTCATGCATATACTGAAATACTGTTCATTTATCTACAAAATAATAACCCCAAAATTTGAAAACAATTATTTATGTGAAAATAATTGTTTCGTTAAAAAGTTTTCGTTATATGAAAATATTCATATTCGTTCAATTTCTGATTCATTTTTTAATTATAAGTAAAAATCAGTCACCCTTAATAACTCCAGAAACGTTTAATAGTGATTGTAAATTAAATACCCTCTGTTTTTAAATCATTTAAAGATATACTATAAGTTTCATTTTGCTTAATATAATATAATCTATTATACTATGCATGCCTGTCATTAATGTGTAGACAATTGTAATTCAATTCTCAAATGCCATAGGTATGTGAAAATTAATTTGGTATATGTTTGACTTATGAAAAATGTAAATTGTTAAAAGACTGTATACCATTTAAGTTTTAGTTTAATTTATATGTCAATCTATTAGATAATAAATCAATTTAGTTAAAATTTAAATTTCTTCTATGTTTTCTAAATATAATACTGTTAGTCTCATATTCCTCGAAATGATTTTGTGACTTGAAGAACAATCAACGGGGCTTTTTTTATAAGGTTATCAATTAATATCTAACAGAACCTTATAATTCAAAAGAACTGACAAGTCTATACAAATAGTTTGCCAAATTCCCCCTTAATGTCATACATAGCTTCTGCTTTGCTACAACAGCTTGGGTCTCTGGTAGGAGTATTGTGTGGATAATATTTTACTAGATGGACCTCATCAATCAACTTCTGACAGGTCTCGGAGCGTTTCCAGATCATCAGAATCGACTCTTTGGAAGATTCCCGACGTCTTGGTGTAGGACTTCAATCGGTACTGTGGAATACCTGATCTACGATTGCGTTTTGATGGATGTCATTCGACTTCAGCACTTCCCTCCTAACTCCAAAGAAGTATCACTGCAGAATCTGATTAATTCAGAAAGGTCAAGGACGGGACTTAGACGTATTGTAGAAGTCTGCAAAGAGTTCCTGGAAGAAAATTAATCTGTATATATTGTATATAATCTCTTTGTTCTGTAACTCTTCTTTGTATTGTATTGTATTTATGCATCACTAATTGTATTTGTATTTTCAATAAAGGCATGAGACACCCTTCGGACACAGGATCCCCCTTCTAAATTGCTGAGGTGCTTTGCTGATTGTGATCCTGGTTTCTTCCTTCGTGGCGGACTCGTGACGCGGAGAGCGGATGGTGGAAGTGTGACGGCTTGACAGGTGGAGGTGGAGCCCTGAACTGTGGAACTTCAGGTACGAGGCTTGAGAGCTGTCGTGGCGACTTTTCATCAGTGACTGTATGGCTTAGGCCGGGACAGTATAGGAATTCCAATTACTAGATGGAAATTTGTCCTTGGTGTTTGATAGGTGTAACAATGTGTTATGAAATATCTGAACACCCAAAAAGATCCAGTTCCACCTACTGTATTTATTTTTAAACGGCAGGTGGCGAATGTTCAATGGACGTTAATGTATCCATATATCAGTTGAATAATTTCACAATTCAAAATGAAAAACACTTTTAGTTTATCGTATTGGTAAGTAAATTTATCCCCTTGTTTCTACATGTGCCAAGATTATGACCTTTTCGCCTGTAGCTTTGATTTGGGTTAAAGATATGAATAATCCGACAGGTTGCCCCACTGAACGTATTGTGGGGCAAAAGATTTCACTTTTGTGTTACACTGTGAAAAGTCCACTAACGTTTTCGGCTTCATTCAAATTTAACCAATGACCTGAACTATCTACCGAATACATACCAGTACTTTTATTTTAAGAATACAGCTGTCCATTTAGAAACTTAATAACATAGATAATTCATGTCTGATCAAATGAAAGATCTTTAAAAACAATAAAAATATCATGTTTTCTTCTTAAACCTACCACTTTTATCCTTTAAAATGTATTCTCTCATACTAAACTTTGAAATTTTGTTTTCTTTGAGTCATGAAGTAATAAAATTTATCTAAACAAGATTTATACAAGCGAACATTTTAGAACTCAAACTTTATTTTCTTATCCCTGAAAAGTTAAACCTTTTAATTGCCATTCTGTGCCTTACATTTTTATGGTCATTATTTCCCTTTAAAAACTCTTTGGAAAATCAATTTTACACCTCTTGCTTTTATAGGGCAAGCATGTTGCCCATTTTATCCCTCGGTCATAAAACTATGTTATCCCACAGGAAATTCTAGTTGAAAATAAACCCAAAACAACATGTAAAAAAATAACTATAAACATTGCTTTTAAGGAGAAACCGTCAAATATTACAATACATTATTTGATAATTCATAAAAGATGATTTTAGTATGCGTTTCATAGTGAAATACATTTTAAAAATAATTGAAAATAACGATTACTTTTACAACATTCAAAACTGATACAACATCGTCATTCTTTTAAAATAAAATGTTTTATTCATATTCCAAATAGCATTAAATTATAAACTTTATATTCTTTTTCTTAGTAACTTGCATGTGTTTTATAAAATCACATCTTCTAAGCAAATTCTTTTATCTACCCATTATTTTTATTTTGTGAGCTATTAAATTTCAAAATAAATGTATGGCCAGGTTGTTTGGTTGTAAAAAACTAATAATTTAATGACACTACAAACGTTCACAAACTGTGAGATGTTTGGCATTATCATCAGTGGATGGCTGAGAGTGTTCTACCGCCAGTTTAATCTAATAGGTTTCAATTAACTAGAATCAACTCGTTAATATGGTATCAAAGGTCTGCAAACACTTGATTTTAGAGCTGTAATCTTACAAACTCTATCTCGGAATTCCGAAATAAATTTGAGAAACTTTAAACTTCACATTTCATTAAAATCTTTCATTAGTATACATATTCTTCGCTTATGATTTTTCTTTTAGAAACAGTATTTTTACCTCAAAAAAAATGTCGAATATCAGAAAGTAACATCTCCATTATTTTAATCAACTTTTGGATTTTATTCTCTGTCATTATATGAGTATCACATTACATAACAGACATTTTACTAAATGAAGCTTATACAAATATCTCTCATAATTTTATTTATGATTATTATAGATGAAAACACATTTTACTTTTTTAATTTAAGTCTGGCAAAAAATTAATTTTAATCAACGAATGAACTCCTCGACAAATCATCTTAGTTTCATTTACATACGGATAAATAATCTAAACCTGATCTCAGAAATAGTAAAGTTTTATTTAATACCGAAAGAGGGGAAACTGATGTTCTTCTTCAAATTTTGACTCAGACAAACTAAACCAAAAACGTTCAATAAAATCCTTGTATTTTAGAAGCTCGAATGAAACAGGAATTGTTTTCTATTCTATACTCGATGCATCAAAAGAAAATATTGCATCCTGTATTTCTTCTTACGTAGACGGGGGTTTAAGGTATTTTTTGCCTCTTTACTTTAGACCGCTTCCAAAAGCATTTTATTCTTGTATCCCGTGTGAAAGTAAATCCGCAAGAAAAATGTTTTCAATGTTGATAGGAGGTGCAGTGGTTTCAACTCAATAAACTCACAGGTGAATAGAGAATAAGATACTTAAATGTTTACAATAGGAAAGATATTTCATCCTTATCTGTAAATATAAAATGCCATAAAATACCCCATGATCTATCAGACAACAATTTTAAGAGTAACTTCTTATTTATCAAAATTGTACGAATTTTCTCCACTTATTTAAACTGAACATTTCAATATATGGAACGGAAATGTGCACCAAACGTCAAATTTTGTTTAAATGTGTTTTTATGAAAACATTTCCCAAATGGAAAGTAAAGTTAAAAATTTAAGTAAAAAATGTTTCTTAATATCGTAGGAGGACGAATTTGTAATCATGCAGTGTTGTTGATAACTTGGAGAACATTTTACTTCAGAGAAGAGCGTATTATTCTTATTTTACTCTTTATTGAAAAGAGCGAATTTGAAAAAATAAGTGTTATTTAAATATTGCCTCAAAGGTATCCCCTTGTGGTTCAAAATATTTTATAGTGATATTTTCATACTGAATTTAAAGCTTTCCAAAGGAATCTTCTCATTCTGTCTCATTAACATAAAAGTGCGAAGAACTTTATAAAGGAATATGAACATATCTACCTGGTTAGAACGGTTAGTTATTCACATATTTATTTTGACGGGAAGAAAATTTGAATTAATAAATCTGAAACGACTTATTTTTAAACCAGGAAGCTAATAGCATGATGCATATGAATATATGCAAATCATAATATTGACCATTCACAGCATAAATATGTAACTACCAATTTACAAAATAAAAAGAAGGGAAAAATTTATTTTATTTTACTTTTTAATCCTTCTATTTTTTTTAAATATATTCCATATAAATGTGACAAGCATAAGAAAACAATTTTTGCCCTTTCAGTTAAATAAAATTCGTGGAATTCTCTGATTTTTTCTATGTTGTCAACAGATATTCAATAATATTACAGGTCTAAATTGATAGCAACTTTAACACAGATGCACTTACTAAATGAGTATGTTTTTGAAAAATGAAAAGGAATCTTTTCCAAAAAAGTGCAGATATAGAAAACTTAAATTTTAGTATATCAAAAACTTCCTTGACATAGTGCTATAAATCTTTCATTCTATCTTCATCGTATAGCATATAAAAAGTTCATATGCATTATTCATGAATACTCACTCAGTATATTTTCTTTACTTAAAGTCTAAGTGATTTTTATACTTATATGTCAATAGCATTTATTGTATATCAATTGAATATTAATTTGAATATACTGTACAGTAAACAAAATAAAAGCTGAAAGATACTGAATGTCTACCGGAACTTATTTTTTAACATATATTTTCAGAACTTTTAAAAGTTTAAATTAAAAATACGATATAAAAAATACCACAAATGAAATAAATTTCTATAAGTATATTAGAACATGTCTAATGATATATTTTGGAGAGGGAGCACATTCAAGGGTTCTAGAAACTAATTATAGAGGAAACACAATTTTAAAACATTTTCTCTATTTATGGCAAAAATATGTTTGATATCTATGATAGTCATTTATGGAATTAAAGATATGTTATACTATAGGATTTTTCCCAAATACTGAGATATCTTTTAATTATAAAGTCTATTTATACATTTTTATGAAATTTATCATCAAAAAGTAATAAAATAAGATAATTTTGACCTATTTAACGTATTATACATCAAATGTTAAACACCTTAGCTCATAAAGCATTATATTCACTAAAGCTTCAGTGCCTTTTATGCACACAACATATTACTTTTATTACAAAGTAATAGCTCACCTAATAGAATATGCTCATATAACATTTTCTGCTCTTAAAGCATTTAGTTTGTTACAGAAATGTAGATACTGCAGTGATACGGAATATTTTTAAAACTATTCAAGATACGAAACAAAATTATCAATATTTGATTTTGATATTTAAGTAAAATTCTACAACAAGGAATTACCACAAATATAGAAGTTTCTTCTGATTATAAAACTTATTGACATCATTATTAAAAGGGTCTAAAATAAAATAGATTTTGTTAGTTTGATGTATCATATATAGAATGTTTAACGTTTAACCACGCCGTGCTTAGTGAGTTATATTGAATACTCCCTTTTCTGTAACGAACGTAGTTCTTTGACTAGAGTGATAGGTATATAGGCAACCTAATAGAATATAACCTCTAATACCTTCTTGTATGTCTAATAATTTGTCCGTTGCAGAATCATTTAGGCTTTTTTGATAGTCTACTGCTACAATGAGCAAAACATTTTTAAAAGCCAGTTAAAAAATAAGAAAAAATTTCATGGGCCAAAATTATTTATTAAATACTGAATAAATATTTAAAACACAGAATCGTTATGTTATTATTTGTTATATTGGGTTTCATATTTTTGTGTATGAAAAAGTTTAAATAATTTTAATAAACATGTTTTTAGCAATATTTTTGAGTAAGCAAGATAAATAAAACAACTAAAACAACTATGGATAATATTAGAGCAATAAATATAATAATTCTCTCTAAAGGTAAATGACATATTAACGCTATAATTATCGTTCATATTTAGACAGATGTGTTTCTTCTTTAAAGAAGAATATTAACTGATCTTGTAAAAATAAGGGTATATCGTTGCCATTTAATTTTTAAAGTGGGAAATTCAAGAATATAAATAGAAAAATAAAACATCTCGACATAATCCGATACAGAAAATTAAGCTTTTTACCATACTTGAAGTTATTGAATTCTGATATATTAAAAAGATATATTTTAAATACTAAAATATTGAGAAATTCTTATAGGTTAATAGGCAGTGAAGTTTTGGAAACCGGTACAAAAATATAATAGAGGCGAATATTTTATATTGCATGGTTTGATACTTGGCCTCGCTATTTAAAATCCTATGGTTAAAAAAATCTAACCATACAAAGGACATTTTTATTGGGAATATTGCAGTGCTATAAATCTTGGAAGAATCTCATTAAACTGCCCATAAATATTAAATAATAGGCCATGACAAAATTTTATAACCTTTAATATATAAATAATGTGATACGAATAGAGAACAATGAATGCAATATTGAACAAATAGAATTAAAAATTTTATGATGCTAAAATGCAGATTGTAGTATTCTAAAAAAAGGGAATCCACAGACGTGATGGAAAATAAGATATTAATCTGTATGTATGGTAGCAAAACATATGAAGAAACTGAAAATAGTTTTGTATCTTTGAAGAAAAATTTGGCAAAGTTAAAAGAGAAGGTTCCTGACTGAGGCAATAATGATAAAAAAGCAATAACATTGTTAAGTAATAAAAAAGTAGAGATAAATAATAAATACAGATAACCTCAATTTAATATTATCTTAAAAATTTAGCTCCAGTTTATCAAAAATTATAAATTAGATACCTATACTTTATAATAATTATAATTTAATATTAATAATTTAATATTTAAATACTTTATAAAAGATAAAAAATTAAATTTTTCTGGGGGATAGCTAACGCCGGTAACCAATGAAATAAATGTACAGATATTTTGACCAAACAGTTTATGATGCTAACAGAGAACATACAATCGTTCTACCTTTCAGTATTGTTAAAAGTCCTTACAGAAACTTTACCTTGGATACCTGGCAACAAGATTTCAACTTTAGTGATAAAGAAATGTATAACATATGTAATACAAAGTATTTTAATTTAAGATTTAAAATTTATGATATTACATACTTTGTAACCGGACGAGGTATCTTTCCGAAATTTTTACCCAAAATAGATAAAAAAGATAATCGATAAACGGTCCGTGATATACATACCGTAATTTTAGCAATTTTGCACAGATTCAATCAAGTTTTATTAACATAAGTATTAAAAAATGCATAATTTAAGCAAATTAGTTAGTATTTATAACATACTATACAAAACTCTTATTTTAGCTCTTCACTTTTATAATTATAATATTCTGGAAATGTATATGTTGGTTACGTGTAGAGTTTGGGAATTAAAATGAAATTGTGTGTATGAATTCTTCTGAGTTTTCTATACTGTCAATAAAATTGTAAGCAAACTATATGTTTATATTTGAAATCGTTTATGTATATATATAAAATATATGAAATATTGTTTGTTCTATTAACATAATGTATGTAAATGATGTCTTCTTAATTTAATTGAAATGTGTTTTTAAATTTAAATGTATGTATATTTGTGGCGTCGGCCCTGTTAACTAGGTTGTGATATCTTTATAGTAACTACGATCCTATCGACTCATCTAGGTCTCGGGGTAGTCCTAACTCTTTTTGGGTTGACTGTAAGTTCAAGAATGTCCTAATCTACAGCTCTGTTCTGGAGTTTAAGATATACGATATAAGAAAATGAAGTCATAACATTTAAAACATTCGGGGAAAAATGTAAAAGAGTGAGAAAATCTACTGTACAATAAATTATACCTTTTTATTCTAAAATTTACAATAAACCCTATCTACAGAACAAAAGAAATTGTTAATATCCACCTTTGTACACTTTCTATAGATAGAAAACACCTGCATACTTATTAACCGTTCAGAAGATATAATTTATATCGAAACTTTCTCATGCAATTTTATGAGGTTTATAAAAGAAACTTCTCACTGATATTTAAATCTTTCAACATTTTATACAAGCAGAGAAGCCATGAATTTTAACAAAAGTAGAACAAAAATATTCTAAAGTTAAGAATACCTAAAAATTCATCACAGGAAAATTTACTTTTCAATGTTTTTCTAGACCATTGCTTACATTTATTGCAAAATATTGTCTCATGAAAGTACTTCACTTATTTTTTAGTAAGAGTTATGCAAGGAAGATCTCTTATTTTCTTGAGTATCAGTGAAAAAATTTTTATTTTTTTTTCCTACTCAATACTTAATAGAGGCAAGAATAATATTTCTTGGGAAACCTCTCATTTCTAAATAAATCTAATTATTTTACTAATAATATTATTCCCTGGAGTGCTATTAAAAATTACTACAAACTTGTACAAACATGTACAAACCTATGAAAATAAAACCTACAAGAAATTCCCTCATAAACCCAACACTCTATAAGATTGTGGTCAATTTTTGTATTACAAAATCAAGTTATACTAAAATCTACTATGTATATGTAGTTTTAATTAATTAGAAATATCCATAAAAAGAGTGTAATTGAAATCCACAGTATGTGGGCCCGATAGAGAGAGCTACAAACACTAACTACTTCATCTTTACTTATTCTCAGTTCAGCTGGCATGAATGATCGTAAACTTTTGGAACCGGCTTTAAACCATAGGTCCAGGCCTCACTAGTACTTGTTAAACAAATAAGTAGATTGCACCACTCCAAACTAAACTTTTACTCTCTCCAGAACAAAAGATATTAACATTAAATGCAAGCCGATATTGTTTAAGTAAAAGAAGACTCGTTAGGCTCCATATGCGACACGAAATTACACTCGCTTTTGTTGGCAAATGAAGGATTAAAGAACACTATAAAATGCGGGACCCCATGATTTCACTTAAAAGGCCCTATAATGAATCTCTTAGGAATGGTTTGGTTTAGTGTGGTGTGAAGCACTATGATCTATTGTTTTTCAACACGAGTACTAAGTCTTAGATATGAATCCTTTTCAAAACAGAGGGGAAGCCTCTCGCAATCAAGTTGGATAAAAGACACTAAGATTTTTTCCATACAGTCAAAGATAATGAGACAGTCCGAGATAGTGATATTTATTTGCCTCAAAGGTTTGTTAGGGATTTTCCCAAGAAATATGTGGACATAAGTATTAAAGTACTGACTACATTTTCACAGATGCGGAGGACACCATCCTCTGTCGATGCCGATCAAATAAAATTCTGTACACAACGTAACCTCTTAATTACATGACCCTATTATCTCCACGTAGGTCTATAATAGATTATAATTTGTTTTAGCTGTTACGATTTATTTATATAAAACGTTACAGTACGTTAGGAGAAAGATGGGAAAGATTAATTAGATAGAAATATTATACCCAAAATTGGGCCTTGCATTGCAAAACCGAATTAAATCATTTCTTAATCATGAATACCGTATAATTTGCAATAAATTGGTTCAATTAAATATTGAACATTGATTTCCAATTTCCGATATTCATTGGTGAAAATATTCGATGTCTTTAGAGATGTATGCGTCTGAAACTGCAACTCTTAAAATGAGACATTTATTGCACAAAGTACTAATTAATAATCTGAATATTTTTCAATTTACAATTATTATTTTAAAAATGTTATTTACTATATTTTTATGAAAATTATGTCTACATTTTTTTGCAAATTATATTGTTATATTTTTTTAGATTGCTTATCTAGAAAGTTGAAGACAGATTATTCAAAATTGCTTTTAAAAAACATTAATACAAAAATTTTTCATTCTTATACTAAAACACTAAATAAATACTAAAACATCAGTATAAAAAGCTGTTTTTGAATGAATGCCGTCTACGATCCACAATAGCAAATAATTACGATCGCATATTTAAAGTTATATTCATAAATTTTTAAACTTATAGGCAATCAACTAGCATTTAGTTTTGAATATTCTTTATGCTTTGTATGATCATCGAGTCTATAGTAACACAAATGGAATTTGATAGTATGTAGAGAAAATTGATATTTTATACAAATTCATAACCTACTGCTTTTCCATTAAACACACTGAAATCTAACAGACACTTACAAGTATGAAAAAGAAAAATGAGACTGGAAAAGAAAATGAGTGAAATTTAAGGCGACTTTCGAAAGAATTTGATTCATTTGATTAGAAATGTATTTTGATACAGCTTTACGTCATTCTATTGTAGATTGATTTCGAAATATTTCAAATGCAACATACTTTAATTCCCAGCAATCTACAGTATAAGATTAATTAAAAGTAATTGCAAAATACAATATTTATTTTTACTTAATACAAATATTTTTCAAAAGTTTTGCTAAGTAATTACGTTATGGCCCAAAAACTGTATTTAAATATTATTCACTTTTCTTAAATTTCTTTCACAATTTCTTAAGCTAAAAATATTTTGGGGATAATACATACGACCTTTCTCAAAAACCACAGTATTAAAAACAGTTTTTTATCATTAAAAGATTAGAGTGTAGCTTATAACTAAAACTGCTGTTTTGTAATTTTAGTAATTATAGCATAATTTCTTAATCGCTTAATTCTACCAGAAAATTAACATAAGTTTTTATATTTGTAGTTACATTTTATAAGATTGAAAAGTATTTTCCTTTTTTCAGCTGAAAATTATTACACATTTTATTAAAATATAATAAATATTTTATTTAAATTGAATCAAAATATAATAACATTTTGCAACTTTTTAAGTTAAATGCATAAAAAATAGTTAAAACTTTAATCTATAAATCATTGTCTTCCTATGAATTTTCACTTGATATTAGTGGTTATTAGCAGCAACATTTTTAGGAACAAATGATTGTAAAAATATTCACTTCAGTGATATATTGCAGCATTCATTTGGTTGCTATGATAATAACAATTATTACGTATGTACTATAGATTATATACATATTAAATTAAAACAAAATCTTCAATATTAAATTTTTGTACAATAAATTTTAATAGCGCTCGGAAGAAAACCAACGGAAGTATAACAGACTATAGCATTCTATATTGTTAAATATTTCTCCATTTTAATATAACATTTTTTCCAGCTGTTGTGATAAAAATGTTTTGCAAGGTGCAAAATATTTAAATTCAGTAATTTAAGGCTCACCAAACTGCAGAAATCCCAGTTATCTTACTAGTTTAATTAGTTTTGATTATTTAAGATCTAAAGCAATATTGTCAATAATTTTTATTCTAATGTCCTAAATAACGTTTTGAGCCCTATGTATAATTTTCTAACAAATTTTAAGCCTCTTTTATATAAAAATTTCATATATTAGAATTTAGATTTTCATATTGTTACACGTATGTTCTTATTTTGTAATCCAAACTTGATGCAGATAGACTAACTTTGATATGTTTTTTAAAGTAGTGGATATTGAATCAATAAATTTTTAAGTTAGGGTTTAAAAAATATTGACTACTCACTTATAAGTTGGCACAGAAAATTCGTCATCACTCTCTAGAAATATAAGTCTCGTAACAGTATTTGAATGATTTAATACTGATTTTTTTTTAATTTCTAATATTTTGACAAAACGATTACGTTATCGTGCACAGTTTTAGGAGTAAATTTACAAGAATCTTCAATTTTAAAAGTTTCTTTGCAAGTGAGCTATTCACTTCAATCTAAGGGCCGGTTTCACTAAACGGCTAACCACGATTAATCCATGGTTCTAACCAATGGTGAGACGCAATTCTCTGTTTAAACAGAGATTAATAGCTGTTAGCTGTTTAACGAGTTTGTTGATACCGGCCCTAAGACATACGGCTTTAAGGAGATGTTGGATGTAACAAAGTGATTTTATAGTTTACTGACTTATACCTTTAAAATTTTGCATGTATGAAAATTGAGGTGAAGTAAATTAAACGCATTAAACTCTTAAAATCCTCTAATATTTTTGATTAAACAATTTTTAATGAAAAAATTCGTTTTACTCTTAAGAGCGATTTTAACTATTCATGTATCACTTATTTCTTTAAAATGTAGGAACTGTATATACTGAGAGTATTCGAATATTTATGCACGAATTTTTCAATATATATATATATATATATATATATATATATATATATATATATATATATATATATATATATATATATATATATATATATATATATATTATATATATATATATATATATATATATATATTTATATATATATATACATATATTTATATATATATATATGTATATATATATATATATATATTATGGCTATATATACATATATACATATATTTATATATATATATGTATATATATATAATATATTATATATATTTATATAATATATATATATATACATTATATACATATATATACACAATAGCTATATTTATATATATATATACATTTTACTTTCCTTTTTAAAACATGGAGCAAGTAATTTAGTAATATGGCTCTAGTGTCGGTGTAATCCTGATGGGAGTTAACACAGTGAAGACTGTTTGCTTAAAAGGATGATATTTATTCTTTTAAAGTGACTTTTAATACCTATTTCTGATAGTAAACCAACTTAATTAACCAACTAAACCAACTTGATATTTTATGCTTTTTCCACTATTATAATATTTTAGTTTTAATCCAAAAATTGCTATAAAACCTTTGGCAAAACATTGGAATGAACATTTTAAGTCTTCTCCTTGTTTACGGTAATATATCTATCTTTATCTGTTGCAATCGGATAAGTAAATCCAAGCCTGTTCAGTTTCTATCTATATATTTTCTTTTTCCATCTTCTAAATAATTATTGTACAAAAATTTGCACTTAATATTACATTGACTTTTGTATGAAAATTAGACGTTAAGCAGTGAACATCAATTTATTTTGTTTTGATTAGCTTCAAATCAGATTTTAAAATATTTAAATAATTTGAGACAGTTCATTTGGGTGTTAGATTTAATTTTAAAGTATTAGAAATGAATTTAAAAGACAAAAAAAAAACAGTATTCGATAGAAGACTTGGGTAGGATGCACCCAATTTGATGGATGGGATTGTGACCTCCCTCATCACAATTCCTCTGTCTTGCGTCCTTCAGAAATTTCTTCTTCCCACAAAATAACGATAAATTCGACTTGGCAAACCCCTCAAACTCACCACTGATATATAGGGAGAAACGCCTGCATTTTTTTTTACCTAGGGCCCTGGGTCTTCCCTAGGGTTCTTCAGACGGCCTCAGTGCTGCTCCGCAATGGACACATACGAAACATGTTTAGTGCAGGGGAGAAAAAGCCTTTTCTGATTGTATTTGTTCCCTCTAACATATTTGGACTACTTGGATGCTTCGCAGCGTCAGTTGTTCAGTGAGCAGGTCTCTATTTGTGATACTCTTTTGAAACGCAGTCTTTTCGACTTAGTGTAGGCTTTCTTAATTTTTAAAATACAAGTGCACATACCTATGTTGGGTAAGCCGTTAATCAAATGTAAAATTTAAAGCTTAAATTACTTTTTTTTTATTAATTGTGTCACATTTTTACGTGTAGAAATATTGAAACTCTAGTTTTCACATCTTTTTTTAATAATTGAATTATAGTATTTTTCTTTAGAAAGGCCAAAAGTATAGATTTTTAAAGTACAAAATATTTTAAATGATACAGATGTCATTTAAATTATTTTCCAATTTTTGGCCAGGTACGTTTTTATTTTAACTTTAGAATATCCAATTATTCATCTAAATATAATTTAAAGGTATAAAAATATTTCCTATAAATTATTTATTCAATCCACAATATTGTAACATTTAGGTTTTAAAATAATAATACCTAAATACACTGCTCAAAATAATTCAAGGTTATTATAAGTCTTAAATAAAATAACGGTATATTTAAATGTTTTTGTAGAAAATTGAAAAAGTGTTAAATGCAAATTATTATCATTTTCAAACTTTGGAGTATGCAAATTTTGAGTTTGACGTGAAAAACGGGGCTTTAGTGGCATAGAATGAAATTTGGCTTTTAACTTAATGAAATATAAATCGTAAAAGTACAATCGACATTTAGTAAGTGCGTTGTTTCGATGAGGGAGATGCTTCAATGAAGTAATTTAACCGATTCAGAAGCTTGTTGAATTGTTGGTCCCTTATAAAGCGTGGAGGTTAGGACAAACACAAACCAAAGTAGTAAAAGCCCCCTGAGTTTACAAGGTGATAATTCCATAATCTGGAACCGCTTTCTGTTGACTGGAAATGCAATCTAAAGACAGGGATAAAACGTAGACATGCAAGAAAGCCCAATAAAGATCGATAATTCAAGCCAATGGTTCGTTTGAGAGGAAAAACATGAATGCCACTGTTTTTAAAGACACTGGCACCAGAATTTCAATTCAACTGTCCATAACCGGCTCAAGGATGTATATACTTATTCTCGCCCAACAATAGTATGCATTTCATTCAGAGGAAGACCTCGTTGCGATCGCAGGGAGTGGACAACACATCATATGGACTGGAGAAGAAATGAAAAATGCAATATACTTTTCTATTATCAGTCCTGCTTTTGAGTCTATCATGATAATAGGGGGATTTTCATCCGGATGGAACGTGGCACTAGCAACATACCTGCGTTCATGAACAGAGGTTCTACATTCTGCGGTGAAAGAGTGGTGTTCTATGTTGACGTCTCCATCAATCCACCGGTCTCCACATTATTCGAATTGGAACTGTGACCGGTCACCAATATAAGAATGAGATCCTCCCACCTATTGTGTCTTTATGCTAATGGATGAAAAGTGCAGGCTATATCGTACTAACTTAGTGTATGATTTCAAGGAAGGAATCAGATGAATATAATGGCCATTATGTTCTCCGGACATGGACACAATAGTGAATGTTTGCGACATGTTAGGCAGACGAGTTGCTGACCGCATATTAATACTTCTCAAAGACTTTCCAAGAACTAGAAACTTATAACTAGTAGTAATGGAAAAGAATACCAAAACTGCTCATTAATAGCCATGTTAATTTTTTGTCTCAGATGTTTTCAATGTTGATAAGATTCTGGAGAAACAACATCTCCCACTAAAAACAATTTAAAAAAAAAACATTTTTTTCATTTTTTATCATATGCATAATTGTGCTTTTTCCCAATTTTGTACTTAAATGCTTAATAAAGTGCATTTTTTGCCAAGCATGATTTTTATCATATAGTCTACCCAAGCTGTATATTTTTTATCAATACTCTAAACAATACCTTATCTGCTAGATCCACCCACAATCTCATTATCCTTTACTTGTTTTGAGCAGTGTTAGCTTAAAAAATATTTTAAATATGGAAAAAAAAAAGATAGAAAAAATGAAATTTTATTTACAAATAGTATTTTAAATGTCAACAAAATATATCAAGAAATTAATTGAATTTTTTTTAATTAACTGACTTTTAAAAAATTTTTAAATGTGATTCGCTTTGATACACTTCATTGTACATGTAAACAATGTGTCCTAAATATGGGTAAGTTAATAAATTCCCAAACCATTTTGTAACGATTACCGTCTCTTTAAAAATATAAAATAACGTTTAACAGCAAGTTTAATTACAAAACTTTATACTTAAAAATTTCCCGTGAGCTAGTAATTTCAGAAGACAAATTCCATGCGAGACTGCCGTAACAAAAGATAATTTAAGTACTTATAAATTCCTAACAATATAATGAGTTACTATGGTCATCATATAAAATGTATTTTGTAATTTTTCACTAGCAGGTTATGCTTTTAAAAATTGTTATTTAGTAAATTACAAATGAAATTTTAAGTTTCATTTAAAAATCTGTACCTACTTTTTAAATTTTATTAATTTTATACCCATACATTTGAATTCGTTCACATTATTTATTTTATACGCTCTCAAACTAAACAAACATATCCCTTTATATTCTAAATATTCCCCTATATATAAATTCAACATAATCTCGAAAATCTCGAAAGTATTTATTTACAAACAGGTTTCTGAAGATTAAGTTACGCATCGATCTTTTTAAAAGGAGAGGCTAGAGAACTACCATTTCCTAACTATAATAATAATACCTAAAATTATAGCTTGAAAATATCCTGGTTTTCACATTTATCACAGGTCGAACTAATATGTGCGCTCTATTAGTATGCACAACTATGCCTATGAAGTATGCTCCCATGGAAATTTAGCATACTTACAATTCCGGTGAAAATTTATAACCTACATTACAAAGAACAATAAAGCCTCCCTTAAGGAAAATTATATCAATTCATGCCTTGATGTAAGTATTGGGCCATATTTTTAATTAAACTTTATAGTCTTTATAGAAATATTAGTTAGAAACAAATTATAGAATTAATTATAGAATTCTTGCAGTTTTAATCAAAATTAAATAATGAGCTAATACATAATATTCCAGTTTTTAACTAACCTTACACTCATTAAGATTGTGTTATGTATTTGTGTTTGTATACAAAAGGACATTATTATTTTTTTTATAAATATTGTTACACTTTTCCGTAGAAAGATAGCTATTGTCGTTAAAAAATAGCAATTTTTACAATTGTGATAAAAGAAAAGCAGTAATGAAAAGATGTTTTTAATTCAATTGCTTTTTTCAAAATCTTATTTAAAAGAGTAAAAGAAACACACATATAACAAAATTGAGTTTTTAAGAAGCGTTTCCAATTTTTGACCTTTTTTCGATTTCCTAAAGAAATATATGAGGGCATATAAACTTTAAGCAATAGTAGTTAAAGCAAATCTTCACGCATTAATAGAAAAAAAATGAGTCAAAACTGCATTTTGGACAACAAGAAAAATTTAAAGAAAAATGTAAAAATTAATTCATCGTATGTCAAAAACAGTTAAGAAGGATCAGCAACTTTTTGAAATCTTAACGTTACTAATTTTTATCTTCATCTTTGATGAAAAAAGAAGCATTTTATCATGCTGAAGAGATATATAAAAAAAATCTATTTGAGTAGTTTTTGGTCAGTACGCGAACAATTTTAAACCAAATTTTACAAAATTTGCAGATTATTTTAGAAACAATAGTAGTAATATTCCGCTACTGATCAAAAAGAATATATTAAATAACTGGTAAGATATTTCCTGCACATACACGAAAATTAGATTTTTTGTGCTACTACAGTTTCATGGTCGACTCTACAGAATACTTTAAATTACCATTTTACTTAAATATCTTTATATATAACAAAAAATAGTCGTTGATTTAACGTGTTGCTTTTTACTATATATATATGAAATAAGAACACTGATAAGAGACTTTTCAGAAATTGGATTTTTACTTGTGAAATATCCCTTTCCTGCAAGTTAACCATCTATATATTTTAAAAATTCGTAATATTAAATGGATCAAAAAATGTATTATAAAACTGTGCCCCTGGAAAAAAATGCTATTATCAATTACAAACTGATAAATATTTCTAAACACTTCATAAAATAGGTCCTAAGAAGATTGAAAAAGGGTCAAGCTATATATGTAATATTAAAATCCCTTATTTACATATTTTAGTATTCATTTAATGACTTTTGTTCATAAAGTACGTTGTGGGTTTGCGCGGTAATTCTGATTTTCCCTTTAGACACGCTATAGATTTAATTCAGCCTCTGCCTGCACTACTTTAGCCAATAGTTAACTCTAGACTCATTCAAAATCACAACACAGTTTATTTCTGGTGATATACATGAAATCCATACCACAGGCAAGCACTTTTACAACATCGTGCACAAAGGCAATGTGATCCTGCACACACACACACTTTTCAAGTAGGGATTTCTCAGGTACAAAGACTACGAATAATCCCTAAGCACAATTGATCACGTGATAAAAAAATACCCATGTTTAAAGAGAACTAGCTAACTATTGGCTAAAGTAGTACAGACAGAGGCTGAACTAAGTCTATAGCATGTCTTGAGGGAAAAATCAGAATTACCGTGCAAACAACCAACGTAATTTATGAACAAAAGTTATTAAATTAATATTAAAATATGTAAATAAGGGATTTTAATATTACACATACACACACACACACACACACATATATATATATATATATATATATATATATATATATATATATATATATATATATATTATATATATATATATATATATATATATATATATATATATATATATATATATATATATATATATATATATATATATATATATATATATATATATATATATATATATATATAAAACCTCTATAAATGCATTTATATTGGAAATTACTAAAAGCTAAACGAAAATTAAAATAAAACTTTTAGCAAGAGTGTTCTTCAATTAAAAATTGATAACTTTTTGCAGGTTTTAAATAAAGGAGATTTAAACTTCAATAACTTCAGAACAATTCAGAGTTAACAAAAACTGGAGAAATTAACTTATTTATTTTCATTGATATGTTACATAAAATAAAGACGAAATATTTATTAGTCATATATTTTTCTTTCCCTCAGAAGTCACATTAATAAGAAAAAATAGGTACTATGAGGTGAGCAATGTATAATTAAAAAACTTTCTTGTGGAAATAAACGAGTAGAACACTAATGACTACTAATATCAGCTTGTAAATTCCACTGTATTTGATTTTCCTGCGTTTTCATTTTCAAAAATGTATTAACCTTAAAAATATCTATTTTCTTCTTGAACTCACTCAAAATAATTTTTGTCTCTCATTATATTCATACAATACATATTATTAATATTATTTCTTTGTTACAGCTATGATATAGAATCTAATTTTGACTGCATTGAATGTTGTTCTTCTATTGACTATATAGATTAGTACAACAGAAACTTATATAAATATTAAAATATAAGAATTACGTTTTTTAATGTTTGGTTAGTTGCTTTCGCCACCCAACGATTAATTAGACAGAAACCTGTTGCTTAAAAGTTGCTTAAAATTATGGAACTAGAAATCTGATTTTTCCGGACTGTACACTAGGTGGTTAAGTAAAGGATGTAATTGCTATCCTATATAAAATTAGCAAACTCAACGTTTCTATAATTTTGCATTATTTTGAAATAAATTTGAATATTTTAATGTAATTTCAACTCTAAAGAGCAGTTTAAAAGAACAGAATAGTTTTAATTTGTGTCAGCTTTTTTAAACATTTTAAATAACATAATGTACAAAACTAGAGTTTCCCATTGTATTTTTTAATGTTATCTTTTTTGATGTTATGCATACAAATTTTGTCTTTAAATATAATTTACTTCCTAAAGTAATTTTCTGGCGTATTCAAACTGTAAACAATTTCAGGTAGTCTGACGAAGAACATATACTTCTTAACAAAGTAAAAAGGATTTTGCATCAAGATAATGTTTTCTTACTTGTCTAAACAGTATAAAAATATCTAAAAAATGAATTTTCTTTCTGTCGGAACGCTATGTGCAGTAATCCAATTTAAAATTTTGATTTTAGTTACGTTATTCTTATCGAGTGAATTTAGATGAAACATGTGAAATTTTAATTTTTAGAAAGGCATTATCTTACAAGCAACTCGTCATATCTTCAAATTTTGTTATTTATATACTAGTATCTTTTTTAACTATTTTCCAAGTTGTTATGCATTAAAATAGTAAAATTTAATGCATTTATTAATTTAGAAAAAAAGTTTAACATGAACATAATAAGATTTAACTTAATTTATTTTATTAATGTAATCTATGACATTTACACATTGCATTTAAAAATACTCAACGGGTTCCCTATTTTGACGGATGTAAAGAGCTTTCGATGCCACGCTGGAGAACCCCCACAACTTTAATTATCCTCGTAAAGGGGATTTTGCTCCTGATTTTGGACCTATTTACTACATTTCTACCATCTTGGGTGACTACATCGAGACCCAGATTTAACCTTTATGCAACGTTTCTGAATGTGCAATGAGATGTTTAGTGTGCTTACCAGTATCGAATCCAGCATCCAGCAAATCCAGCAAATTTTAGTCCTTCACAAAAATCACTAGCTCAGAATAAAATTTTGAATTTACTTTTATTAGCTAAAATAAAATTATGCAACTGATGGTTTCCAAACCGCATGCTGACCACTAGACTATTTCGGGCAATGTAGCACTTAATCATACTCAACACCAGCATGGCTATCAAGAAGAAAATAGCAATAGTCCAGTGATTTCTAGAATTCGAGATCCTAAATCATGTGCGTACCTGTAAAAATAAGTTACATTCGGTTCAGCTCTTTTTATCTCTTCCAGTCAGTCATCGTCAAAGACATACCAGAATAAGACCGGTTTGAACTAGAAAGATACTTCGGACTACTCCCAACCAATAGAAGTGTCCGTTGGTTAAGGGGATATTGACCCCCCGCCTTTCTGGAATAGACCCCTGTTTTTTTCTCCGCGAGGCAGTCTGATTTTTTGAGCTGACAAGGTTGTTACCAGAAGAGTAGAAGGTGAACGCCTGGCAAACGCGGCTTGAGGAAAAAACCTTTTGAGAAAAATCTTCGCCATATTGTTTTTTATGGCCGCGCTTACTCAAAAGTCTTTGATATCTAAAAATGATAAGTTGATTCCAGTTGTATTCCTTAGGCATTCATTTAATTGTATAAAATCATTTAATTAAGATCTATTTTCCATGTGTTTCTTAATGAGTTTTAATTTCTTCTTTCTCAAACACTAGGCCAACGTATTATTTACATATTTGGTGCCGTGACCAGGATAATGATGATGTGCTTTGGTTTGGTGACTGAGATAGTTTGAAACTTTTGAATTTTTAAATAAATTATCTTAAACTTTTAAATAATTAAGATCACGGGAAGAGGTGAAAAGAGCTGAACCGAATGTAACTTATTGTTACACCACCAAAGATGAAGATTCTATTTTACAAGTAGGCAAGATTGTTTCGCTACGTCACGAGTTAGATTCTACACCAAAGATTTCTAATATATAACTTTTGCTTATATTAGGTACAAGGAGTAATATCAGCTAAAAATACAATAGCCATTGAAATTATTTTCAAAATTCTGGAACCCTGTTCATTGATCAACCATAGCCCAAGCGTTTAAGGTTGAAGTGAACAGCTGCATCTACATCTCCTGTGATGCTCAGATGGGCTACATTTACCTCAAAATTCAATAATTATATGTCATTGAATTTCGAAATTAAACTAGAAATAAGAATGAAATCAGATGTCTTCTTAGCCATAATCTTGTAATAAATATAATAGTAGTTACCCCAGCATTTATAAATAAAGTATTTGATAATTACTATAATAAGTTTTATAGCAAACAGTATTATATTTTATTAGTAACTGAAATACTCAAAATACCTTTCTAACAACTAAATAAATTTGACTTCTACTACCAATTTACTTTCTACTGTATAAAATAAAAGTAAAAAATAATAAATTGTAAAAGTCTGTTCTTATAAAATTTGAAATTTTTTTATGCATTTTTGTGAAATATATAAATATATTTTAATTATTATTTTTTTATGCATCCAGCAATTACTTACAATAAGAATTAAATTATTTCATAAGGCCAAAAATGGTGTCATGTGATTAAAAATGTCCATATTATACTTGAGCACAAGCAAGTTAAACATTTTAAATAATGCTCATTTTAAAATAGTTTAAAATTACTAACTTTTAAAGTTACTAAGATTTTAACTAGAATGTGCAACCGATATTTTCACACAAATATATTGTTATTGAAATGTGAAAATTCATAGAAATTAGTCATAAACGAAATAAATTTTGAAAATCCACTGTCACCCCAAGGTGCCCCTTGCAAGTACTGAATTTAGTTTAACAAGGTAACTGGTTAGAATCTTGGTCACATTGAGCAAACTAAGATTTCATTTTTTAAATATCTCTAAAGTTGTAATTAATGGTATTCGAAGGCAACAATTAATTATACTCGATATACATGATAATCATCTACAAGAAATAACTTTCTTTACCTATTAATTCATGGTAGTAAGAAAACTAGATGATAGGCCTACAGTAGCCCAGGTAGTTAAAGCACTACTTTGCAAGCAAGACAGACAGTTCTGCTAGGTCAAGGATTAGATTCCCGTTTGAACTGGTTCCGTCCGCTGCAGTCGGTTTTCGTGTTTTTCCGTGAGTCTAAAAATACTCTTACCTACACATCTTATACCTAGGACTCAAAGGATTCAAAAGTCTTCTATCAAAACAGTGACAGAGTGGATCAACCTCAAGAGGTTATTTCCACACTGTCTCCATTGTGGTACACCGGAGGCAATTTTAAAACCAGAAAAGTAATCAATAGTTGTAGCTTCACTTGATCAAAAAATAGCATATCTTTCAGTTTTTTTCCAAAAAAAAGATTATGTCAGTATTGGGAGTAATCACAATAACTCACTTAAATATTTGAGTTAAAGAACCTAACCTGAAACCATTTAAAAAGGAAAACTTTGCTTTTTGTCAGCATTATTTCATCTTCTGGCCAACATTCTAGTTATATAATTTTAAAATTTACTATATTTTTCATAATAATCCTTACTTTGGGTAGAAAATGCATATTAAATACAGTATAAATATCTGATACTGACTTTCGTTCACATGAGATTACTTATCTTTTATAAAACGTCATCAGTATCATACTGGTTGAAGTAGAATAGTTTTGATCCTCTTACTAAATTTTTATGCAGTCGGTAATCGAAATAAATCTAATTTAAAATAGAAACAATACCCATGAGATACTAACAGATCTTTAAAAACAGCCGGATTGCTAGGTTAAATAGATATAACTTTTCCTTTCAGAGATTCGTAGACAACCAATCATTTACAGTGAAATAAAAATTGCAACTTATTCAGGCCAAATGGTTTTAGAAGGATTCAAAATTGTATTTTTAAACATTTAGATTAAAGATGAGAATAAATGTATTTAAGTATAATTCCAAAAGACTACAATATGCTGTGTTCTTCGATTTGTTTATATGCACTAATTCCTATGAACAAATTATTTATCTAACTATAGTTTAGGACGCAGTAATATTTGAAAGAAGATGCATGATGCATTATAGAAAAAAAGAAAAGTCCATGCCTATTTTAAAGTATTTAGACATTAAATATTTCTTACAACATGTTTAGTTAGCTCAGGTCAATTTTTGTACTCTCACAAGATTTATTATTTTTGATAAACTTTATCATTTGAAACATGTTACTGTTTGGTTAGAATATTCGTTAGTGTATATACATAATGACAAATACTATGCTTCTAACAACTCATAAAGGGAATAATAGTATATGTAGATATATGTGTATATGTGTAGATATATGCGTGTAACACTTAAAAGATTTACAAGTTAATATTGAAGTTTCGTTTGGAGCACTACGATCTATTGTTTTGTTACACGAAGGCAAGTGAGACCTGGACCTACAAATTACTTACATTGAAACCTACCAGGACCTACATTGAAACATGTTACTGTTTGATTAGAATATTCGTCAGTGTATATACATAATGGCAAATACTATGTTTCTAACAAGTCATAAAGGGAATAATAGTGTCTGTAGATATATGTGTATATATGTAGATATATGCCTGTAACACTTGAAATATTTACAAATTAATATTGAGGTTTGGTTTGGAGTACTATGGTCTAATGATTTGCTACACGAAGGCAAGTGAGACCTGGACCTAAAGCCGATTAGGGCTACAAACATCTATACCATCAGCGAGATTCGAATCCGCGAACACCAGTTCCTAAGAGCAGCTCTCTGACATTCAGTCCTCGTTCGACCAGATTAATATTATTATAATTCATATAATTAAAGCAACAATGCTGATCAATCTCAACATATATTTGTATTTAAACAGTGTTGAAAATTATCCATAAAATAGATTCAACTGTTGTATTAATGTAATTAATAGCGATTTCAAATTCAGGCATACTCTTTGTAATTTATCTAGATAGATATAATAACTGATATTTGAGAAACCCTTCTCTACATAATCTGAATATTTCTCAAAGTTGTATACCAATTGTATTTCGTTGGACTCATTTGACTTTGGTTCATTGAAAAATTTCTATCCACCATAAGTTTGATAAGAGCTTTTTTCTCTTTTTTTATTAATGATTTTAGATGGAATACGTCTTATAGCATCTATTACAAATGACAAAATTTATTCAAATAAAATTTGTAATGGATCATCAGTTCCATTGTTGAACAAACTAACAATGTATTATTGATGAACACTTGTAATTATTTTTTATCTGGGAGTAATGGAAATTTTAAAAACTTATGGAAATTAATAGCTCTGAGTATCTTTCGAAATAATGTATCAATTCCAATACTTTTTTTCTTAGATTAAATATTTTTTATCTATAATTACGTATTACAATGTGATTACCTGCAAAATATCCAGCACTGTAATAAAAAACAAATTATTCTCTAGGGTTTCCATTTAAAAGTGCCATTTATTTTATCCCAAAAGAATAAAAAATCTTGTTATAAATACTATGAAAAAAATATCTACCTTTATTTTTTTTCCAAATCTGCCATCATCTTTCATTATTTTCAATTTTAACGGACGTCATCACCGAATCAATAACTTCAGTGTAGTGAAACAATTTTCAAAATGGCAGTTAAAAGTTATCTCACACTTCCTCTTAATCTAGAATTCTACATAATATTTGCTTTTACTTTAAATTTAAACATTATGTACAAGTTTAAACTTTAAAGCAAACGGGCTTTTTTATTTTTAAATAATACACACTAGCTTTCGAAATAAATAAGCATCTTTCCTTAAAATCATTAAAATGATTAAAAATGCGGTGATACTGGTTTGTAATTTCTTTTCTCTAGAATTTTCATTCGAATAAAAATTATATATAGATTATTTTCTGATATTTCTGTATGTCTGAAATGTGCACTATGTTTAATTAAGACATCAAAATCGTTTAAAATTTTTCACATAATATTTCCTATCAATGGTCTATATTTTCAAGCATTTTATTTCTATAAATACTGCTTGAAACTTATACTAGGAAATGTATCTTATTTTCTTTTGTAAGTTAATACTATGTGTCTGCATATAGTAATAACTTACAACTGTTCAACGTTATAAAGATGTAACATTTTAATATAAATAATTTTCCCACATTTGTTTAAGTCTTATTCCTTTTTTCATTTAATTTAGATCAATCTAATTACATTAAATTTTCTCCCTTTGATTATAGAGTTAACACAACTGAATAAAATATCATTGAACTCAATTTGGATTTTGTTTCTACCATTTGCGTTGATTACTATTTAAAATAAAATTTGAGATATTTATTACATATTTCCCATTTTCAAGTATTTTCATAAAGAGATAATTATTTTTACATCGAAGAGAATATTCGATATGCGGGTGCATGTGTTTGTGTGGGTCTTTAACACTAGATTGCCCGAGATTTCTTGTATACCTATATTGCCCAAAAACAGTCAAAATGACTGCATTGTGAAAAAATAACAAATATGTAAAGAAATTTGTTTAAAATTAATTTTTAATATTATATAATAAAGGAGGGCGGAATTAACTACAATTATTCATAAACCCATTTATATGTTATAGAAAAAGTCACCAAATTCTAAGAAATTGTGTCATTATATTTCCTAATTGCTTTTCTAATTGAAATTAAGAAACAGTCAAAATGACTGCCTTGGGCAATCTAGTGTTAAGAGTGTATAAAATAGTATAATAACCGTGACTTTGTAGCTTTGTACTTTTTTCTTAAAAGGTACGGAAAATTCCTATATATTTGCTTTAAATTTGAACCATTGTTAACATCTACATCTATTATAAAATTTAGGACTAACCCTCATGTATTAAATATTTTTGTTTAAAACTATCCATCACTTCTTGTTGTTATTGTTGTCTTATGACACTTGGTCAAACCAAGCACGATTGAGCCGAAAACTATTCGTATAAACACATTGTTGACCGGTAATTTTACTGAACATTTATCTCATGTCACCAGCTATTAGCACAATTTGATTCATAATCACTCGGACAATCAAATAAAGCATCCGCGTATAATTCATTGAAAGATTCTTCATTACGTATTTTAATTTTTTTAATTATTAAATGTTTTTTACAAGAAAAGATTTGGCGGGTCTTATAAGCGAGAGAAACAGCTTGTGTTATACAGACCAACACTTGCACTGTACTTGCCCTTCCACTGGTCGCCAAGAGAGAAAACAACAGCGATTCGAAAAAAACGCATCACGAGTTAACTCGTGACCGGTCAACAATATGTAAAGGAAAAGGATCGCGCATTTCCTTGTAACGAGCACTTCAAGGGTGAAAGTACGACTTATGTTCAAGTGGGTCCTCGTAATTTTGAAGCAGGGATCAAGCAGAAGACCCATGAGCCAGGTGACCCAGTCACCTTTAACGAACAAGCTATACATTACTCGTAATAGAGTTGCCGAACGATGGCCGATTTGTTAGGGTGCTGGCCTTCGGTACCAGAGTTCCTGGGTTAAAATCTTTCAAATCCATCAATGTTCGTAGCCTTTCGGAATCGGCTTTAAGCTGTAGGTCCCGGTCTCATTAGCCCTCGTGTTTCAAAAAGTAGACCATAGCACTCCAAACCAAACCATTGTAGTAGAGTTATAGCGTCATTCCAAAAGACTACTATGTTCTTAAATAATTCACCAACCATAGGATATATAATCCTATTAGCATTTAAGATATGTCAATTTAACTTTAAATTTATGATTTATATTAACATATATTTGAATATGAATGTTTTTATTATAATGAAACACAAAATAAAATCTTTTATAGTAGCGTAAAATTCTTTCAAAAATTTTGGTGCAGCTCACTTGTTAATTTTTTCTTTGGGGATTTAAATCTCCTTATACATCTATAAATACCATTTTGCATTTAATTTGTTTAAACTGCTGCGATTTGTAATTTACACTACAAAGGTTTTAATTAAAAACATCTACAGAACAGAAGAGTATACACAATCGCAATGTGCTAATAACATCTTCTCTTTATACATTTTAATGACTCCATTGTTCTTTACATCTCATGAAGCAAAATAAATTGTCATTTCAAACATTTCTTACTAAAAAAATATAATGAAGATTTCAGAAAATAAATATTTTTTATGAAGGAAAACAACAACTTTTTAAAATTTTTCTAAAATTACCATTTTAAAAGAGCATCATAAAAAGTATTGTTGATAAAAGAGTAATTTTAAACATTGTATTCCTTTATTATGAAAACCCACAAGCAAAAAATAGAACTTAATTTAAAATAAATGTTAATTAATGTAAAAAAAGTATTTATAGTACCTTTTATGAATACATAAAACGTTTAAATTAAAACTTTATTTTTTAACTTTTTTTTAAACTATATTGATATGTCTACATTAGTTTCTATTTGAAATATATATTTATATACATAAACATGTATACATTTTAAAAACACTATTCATTTATGAATTAAAATATAGTCTATTTATCTCCATTCATACTTTTGAAATAAAGTAAAGAAAAGTATATTCGTCCTACTTGAAAACACGTAATCCCATTCAAAGAGTAATTTGCTAAACTATTTCAGAATGAAAAAAAATATATTTAGAAATAAAAATTATCAAGTAAACATATCTCTAAATTTTTTTATACCTTTTCTGTTATATAATCAATACCTCGTTTATGAAATGCAAAATTTTTCCTAAGTCTTAAAAGTTTCTTCTTTATAACTTATTCTAATATTAATACCCACTCCCATCTTATAAACATTACATCAAAATACTTATAAACTCTTTTGCTAATAAGTACTCTTTCTGGATTTTTTTTCAAATCTGAGAGCTTAATTCGAAAATTTCTAAAAGTTAAGTTTGTATTATGAGTCAGCTTTTTCTTCCTTTTTTAGCTTACAAGAGGAATGTTAGTTTTAGATTTTTTTTCTTTTTATTCTCAATAGGTACAAGGCTAAATATTGATTACCGAACATGATAGTAAATAATTTGATATTCTACAATAGAAAGTTAATTTATCCAGTTAAAGGATATTTTAGATATAATAATTGTAAATATTTAAATTGTGTAACATTTACTTTTGTAAATATATTAACGTAAATGAAATATTTCTGACTTTATTTTCATAGACATCATTTAAAGTCTTTTATTTTCCATATTATATTTGCAATAAATAAAGTCACGCTTTATATGAAAAGTATATTCATGTAAATGAATAATGGAATACAAAAAACAAATCTAAGAGATAAATACGTATAACACATATACTTAATTTACGGCGATAATACGCACCTATAAAATGTATAATAAACAATAATAGGGAAAAAAAGTTAACAAGATAACAAGTATCCCAATAATTTAACTAAAAACTTAACAAAATTTAACTTCCCATCTAATGAGCTTGTAAATAATTCTCATTTTTTTAACTGACATATTTTTTAAATGAAATATCAGAAAGATTAGCTTATTGATTTTAAATTCTAATATAATCATATTTAATTTCAATGAAATAGCTGAAAGATTAGCTTATTGATTTTAATTTCTAATATAATCATATTTAATTTCAATGAAATATCAGAAAGATTAGCTTATTGATTTTAAATTATAATATAATCATGTTTAATTTCAATGAAATATCAGAAAGATTAGCTTATTGATTTTAAATTCTAATATAATGATATTTAATTTCAATGAAATATCTGAAAGTTTAGCTTATTGATTTTAAATTCTAATATAATCATAATTAATTTCAATGAAATATCAGAAATATTAGCTTATTCATTTTAAAATCTAATATAATCATATATAATTTCTATAAAACAACTCATTCAAACCTATGTTAGTTGTTCTTTACATGAAACGAGTAGGTTAATCCCTTCTAATTGAACAATAAAACGCACGAAACTTTATGTGATATAGATAGAAAAGAAATAAATCTGAGTAATTATTCTTATAAAAGTAGCAATTTTTTTTACTACGAATAAATTGAAAGTATCTTTGAATAAATAAGTAAATCAATAAAATTAATTAATACTTATATTAAAATTACCGAAATATTTTAGAAGATTTTTTAACTTGATAATTAAAACGGTTTTGCATTTTTCTATCTATTCGTAATAAAAATATGAATCATTATTGTATAATTATTTGGACTACAAATATAATGGAAAAATTATTTTTGCATTATTACGTAGCCCACAGTTCTCGAACCACATAGGTGTTTTCAGCTCTTCAGACTTCTGACTCTATGTATATTGATAGCAGTTAATATCTAAATATGGCTACTTGATGCCTTAGTTATCTCGTTTCGTCGACTATTTTGTTTTTATCAATCCAAAGCGAAACCCTAACCAAAACAATATGTCTAATCATTGAAAGTAAAAGACATTATGTCTATTTTTTTAATATTGAGATATTTTCATGTTCGTGTATAATTTATTACTCTTCTATTACGGAAACGATCATTTCCTAAAATCAAGAGGTTTAGCAAATTGAACATAAAAGAATGAACCTTCATGGTTTCGAGGTAAATACCACAATTCAGACATAAAAATTCTAATTCCTACTATTTTTGTACATTTTTGGCACATCAGAAACGCTTACAAAACTTTTCACTAAATACAAACCTACTCAAACAAATCTGTAAAAAAATGTATTATCCTATCCTGTAAAATTTAAATTTATAACACAGAAACATTATTCGTCGAATGTACAGATTTAAGAAATATATAAAATATATGAAAAATTATCCTTAAAATCTAAGCACATTAATTTTAAAAACATCAAAAATGACTGTTGTATATTCATTTTTACTTGTAGATAGCAAGAAAGTATTTCATATCATGATAATGCTTTGAAAGTAAATAAAGTTTTTAAACACTGTAACATTACCTAGGGAAATTACTAAAATGTATATACATCTTTATGCACATACATGCTTTCTAATCAATTTCCATGTAGTATTTTCATAAATGTCATTAATTAAACTTTTCGGTAATGCGTACAACGGTATTTTAATTAAGGAAAATTCTATGCAAACAATTATTAATTAATTATCCAATTCTTTTTGCCATAAAATATTCCCACTCACCTAACATCTTTTGATATGTAAATGGTAATAGAATTTCTCAGAATATTCTTAAAAATCATATATAATTTGCTGAGAATAAAATTTATCAAAACATTTAGAGCTGTTTACGATAAATAATTACATATGGTAAATATTATTATATACTTTACGTTCACGAGACTTATAATACAAAACTTTCTACTCTCCGATTAACTGTCTACAAAAGTAAATTTTAAAAATAAATAGGTATTTAGATGTTGAATAATGCAGATATTCAACAAGAATATTCCTTGCATTTGAAAGTTAAAGCTCACCAGTATACTGGTTACTAATAAGCTCGATTTTAACCGGTTATGAACAAAAGATTTTTATTCTGAGAGACAATTTCCTATGAAAATTTTCGTATTTTTATAGCTAATTAACACTTTTTCTAATATTATACCCATATTTTACTACATATTTTTTATCCGAACATAAACCCTACGTTGTTCAACAAAGCGATTAAATATCTTCGAGAACCGTCAGCGTTCGTATTTATTTATTCTCTCTTAATTTTAGAGATGATGAACAATGGTGTAGCATATATATACATGAACACGGCCGTTCAGTTACATTCTGAATTACGTACACCACTAATGTTCACTTTGATTATAGCTGCTGAATTACTGAATCGCCCATAATACCTCTCAAAGCCCATCTGATACAGTACCACTGAAAGCTTGAACTACTCTATGCAATTAGCACAAACAGAGCATTACAGGCAAATTACCAACTTTACGTTGCCGGAAATCAAGCTTAATATCATTATATTAAGACGGACTATAATTGTCACTACTGTGACTTCATTTATAAAGCTAAAACCATATAAGTGTTATTTAAGGCATTGTGAAAATTTCCTATTACATTAGTGTCAATAAAAGGCTTGATAAATGCTACAAATGAGAAAAACAATGTGTGTAATGAAAGTAGTACACATTAAAACAGTAAAAAAATTATGTTATATAACATTTATAAACTATCTTAGGTAAAAAGGCTGTTAATGGGACATCTTTGTAAAGAATTTTACTTTTCAATCTGAAACAAAAGATAATAATAATAATATTCTAAAAGAATATCATTATTCTTTAAAGAGTTTTAAATAATATAAAAGATGAAAAATAAAAGTTTTTGAACAGATGAAATTTTAACGTTAAATGCAAGATACATATATTCAATCGTAACAATGGTTTGAGGTAAGAAAGGATAGGACTTACAAAAATCGGTGATAGTCAGATTGTCAGTGTTTATCAGATTATCAATGGTTAATTTTACTTTCTTTGAGTGTTTTACACTCTGCCCTATTTCTGCCCCTTTCCTCTTATTAATTTTTTAGAGTTAAAAAGTAATTTTCTATGGCACAATACTCTGTGAAAACATCCTTAAAATACATAAAAGCTAAGATGTAAACCTTCTATATAATTCTGGCCTCTGAAAAAATAGTTAATTTTGGTAATAAAACTTCTACATAAAACTCTAATCTAAATTTAGAGAACTCTTGTTAACGATCAGATACATTATTGATATTTGTTTCTTAAACTAAGCATATTTTTCTCACTAAAAGATAGAAAAGGAAATGAAAGAAAAAAAATTGATTTTAAATTATTAAAATAGATTTCAATACTTACTAATTTCGACATATAAACTAATATTTTCAGGGAAATTTAGTTCTTTAAAATTTTTCCCTTGTTTGAATTGGATTAAATACTTAGATTTTCTAATAATATATATTACTGTGAATTGTAAAAGTGAATTTTTTGTGCTGATTTTGAATTTTTTTTGTCATGCTTAAATTATTAGTGTTACTTTGAATGATTTTATTTACAAATTATGTCCAAACAAAGATATCCGTCAGTAAAAAAATCAACACATTTATCATAAAGTTTATAGACCATTTAAAAAAATTAAATGCTTGCCATCATTTTCAAACTTTGTGTAATTATCAAGTGATATAACTGATTTTGAACTATTTTCATTGTTTTAAGCTGTACAAAAGTATAAAATATTATATATAATTACACTTCCTATATTAGAATAAAAATTAAATTATTTTTAATAAATGTTCATATAGAAAGTAACTGTTGGGCCTCCAAATAAGATTGTTTTAAAATAAAAAATAAAGTAGAATGCATAGCTTAAAGATCTTATCGTTCATATACAGTAATTGATTAATGTATCGAAATGTATTAAACTGGTATAATTTGGGATTCTGACACTTCCCGGAAAGTTTTTCAAATCGTTTTTCAACTTGATATATGCTTGACAACGGTCTGTTTTAAAAATCTGAGCATCGACCGAGGCATCTACCTCAAGAGTAATCCATCACCTGAATGAATTTCAAATCTCTCTGAGACCCAGACGTTAGATTTAAGAGCTTTTTCTACTCTTTCTGTTGCAGGAGAGTGCACTCACTTTTATGATGTACCCAGACTGGATAGGTTTCGATCAAAGAATTCTTTACATTAGGCTCTTATCGAGATCAATGAAATTCTACTGCTAAACATTTTTTTTTTTATCAAAGGAGAATTTTATAACCACTTTACATTCTGTAGTTATAAAAATCGGCTTTACAGTATGTTGTTATAAAATTTGACTTTATGTTGTTTAAAAATCTCCTATGCATTATGAATTGTTTCATATTTTTAAGTACTAAATTAATTTTAGAAACTCTATCCTGCTAAGTATTTGAATATTTACCTTTGATCTCGTTTCGTTTGATATACGTTTTTAATCTTAAATTCAAGTATTATTGTTCTGCTGAGACAAGAAAAGAAATACAACAATCCTTTCCTCAGCCATTGGTACTATTTTTTGCTTTTATATACACTAAATAAAAAATAAGTGCATAGGCGCAAATTGATACATAAAAGTAGGTTTAATGGAAATTTATATACATTTTTAAGGTAATTGGGATGTTCTCAATCTTTAAAAAAATAGATTTTAAAAGTGCATAGTTTTTTTAAATGAATCAAGACTTAAAGTAAACATAGCATAATGTAAATATATACAAAAGTCATATACAAAAATCTGATCTTTTTAAAAATTCGTATTCTCAGTTATAAGGTACGATTGTAAAAAATTCCATCTTTCTGAAAGACGAAATATTTAGTATAAATATTACTAGGGCGGAACTTCAATCAATGAATATAAATTATTTGTTTTATAAATAATATTTTTATAAACAATTCATATTTATAATAATTTTTATAAATAATTCATGAAATTTGTAAGAAAACTTTTTAGAGTTGTTTTATTAAATTTTTTATTTAATTCATTTTATAAAATTTAATGTTTAATATAAAAGAATAAAAATTCGTTTATTTTAAAATAAATACAGTTTTATTACTAGTAAACCATACTAAATGGTTTTAAAAGCTACAGAAAACAAATTTAAGCGTACTTGTGCATCACCAAGTATTGTACTGTTGTTTATGGTAAGTACATATTTGAATCTTTTTATTTAGTTAAAAATTAAGATAATGAAGTTTCAACTGTAATACAAGAATAGAATAAGTCTGCAGTTTACACTAAAGTTTCTATTAGTTAAAAATATTGAAATTTTGATAATATAGTTACATTTCATATTATATGAAGTATAAAATATCTCAGTTCATTTATAAAAATTTTAAGCATTATGTATTATTTTTATTTCACCGGGGTATTATGAAACACAAAGGACACAATTTGTATGTAAAATGATTCAAAGTAACACTAATAATCTAAGCACGACAAAAAAATTCAAAATCAGCTCAAAATATTCTCTTTTACAACTTCGTTTCACAGTAATATATATTATTAGAAAATTTAAGTATCTAATTCTAATTCAAATTCAGAGGAAAAAAATTAAAAAAAAATAAATTTCCATGAAAATTTCACTTTATATGTCAAAATTTGTAAGTATTGAAAACTGTTTTGATAATTTAAAATCAATTTTCTTTTCTATCATTTTCTGTAAAAGTTTATATTTAATCAAAAATAAATCCATTACGTTTCGTAAATGCATGAAACACTGGCAGTTATCAGTATTCTTTATGTTAAATCAATCTACATATACTCGCTAATGAACTAAGAAAACTAAAATCAATATTTTATAGTAGGTTTTCTCCCACGTAGCATGTTTACAGTCAGGAAAATGTCTATAAAATTCTGGTAAGCAGAAATATATTTAAGACCCGAAAACACCATGCTAGGAATACATAAAACTTCAGATCATGTAAAAGGGAAGACAGGGGAAATTCTTCTCGGAAATGGGAGGACAAAGCCCATTTCCAAACGTTCTCTATAGTATCCGGACTTTGCGGTGACTGGGATATGTGGAAAAAATGTTAAAGTTCCATGGAACAACTCCCAAAAGTTCTGTATTTTGATGAAAGGTCAATGTATTATTTTGTACTAACAGTCTAGACACCTGCTGAAGGACATTTTCGAAAGTTGATTGATTTTTATTGCTTGATTTTCGGCTTTAAGAGACTATCGCCAGTTTTTACTTCTCCAAAGTTAAATAGAATGATATCTACTTTTTGAAGCTGATTCAGAAGGACTGCATTCAACCACACCAACCATGGTATTTATATCTGTAAGTATCAGAGTAATTTATAGGGCTTTATATTTCCTATTCTGCTTCATTAATAGTAAAACCATACCCCCACGACACAAATATGGCAGTATTTTGATCACATGCCACTGGTATATTATACCTAACAAAGCAAGTTATCAATCATTGCTAAAATATTTACGGGTGTCACATTTATTAACCAGTGTGTACACTTTTATCATAGAAATTCTAGGAATACATAATTATAGGAAACTTTTTGCCTTGAATTAAATCAATCAACTTTCATTGGGAAATAAATTAAAAGACTAACAAAAATATTGTATTATATTTTGTGTTTCACAAAACCTTTCCTTCAGGAAAATGTCTACAAAATTCTGAAATGTATCTATGTCTAGAAAGTGGCTTGGAATACATAGAACTCTGGATCATGTAAAAGGGAAAGGAGATTTAATTCCTTTCGGAAAGGAAATAATATAGACCATTCCCAGACGTTCTTTGTAGAATCTGGACTTCGCGGTCGTTCAGATCCATGGTAAAATTTGCTTAATGCTTCACTGAATTACTCCCAAACGCCACTCGTGCTATGTATTTGTGTACTACAAGTTTGAAAGTCAGCTAATCTTTCCTTTTTTATTAGCTTGAGCAGTATTAACTTGTTTTTGTATAAATACTTTGTATTGACAATTGTTAAAGAACATGCACCAACAGTAAATATATTTTCAAATGTAAAAGACTTCCTTTAACTTCTTTATATTCTGTTTTGGTATGCGTTAAACATAGCAGGATGTACTATTTAAAAGTGATTTAGATTGACTAAATACATCCAAGCCAGCAGTGGGATATGAAGATCTATACTTTGGTAATGGAAGAGATCACAGTAGTTTTTTTTAGTATTAAAATTTTTAGGTTCAAATATTAATAATTAATACGTCCCATTCTCTCTTGATAATCGTGAAAATATAATCACATCACGTTTGTGACATTATTTTGATTTGTTCTCATAGGTGGAATTTGTTTAACAAAGCGTGTAACCAATATTAGCTGAAATATGGATGGGTTTTTTATTTACTAATTAGTGTGTCTAATTTTATTTATTATAAAAAACTTCTTGATCTATATTGATCTACACTTACTGGATAATCAAAAAAAAGTAGTATTATTTTGTTCTTTCTCTCACATACATGCTAAGTTTATCTTCAGTAAAGAAAAGGTTCAAAATTATGAAATTAAATCCTCAGACAACATGCTTCAATTACATAAATCTTAAGGTAATGTAAAAGGAAAAGAAAAAAAAATTATTTAAAAATGGAAGAACAGAGAATATTTCTAAACTTAGTATCTGGACTTTGAGGAGGGTAGGATAAGGGGCCATATTTGTTTATTTCTTATAGGAATAACTCCCGAATGTTTCCAGTAAGATTTCTGCTTGTATTATACGCTTCAAAGGTCAGTAGATCTTTTCGTTTGTATAAGACTGAACTTCATAATGTGTATTAAATTGTATTTTACTTTTTCTGTAGTAATTATTTTGTATTTATAATCTATATCCTTCTAAACAGCACAACCTGCCTAACTGTAAAAAAATTTTTAAAAACTGAAGAGTATATATTTTATCAAAAGTACTTATAGTTTAATATGCTTTTTCAGAGTTTAAATTAGTTTATGTGGCTCAAATATTATACTGAGTAGGACCTAGCACAGTCCAGAAGTGCGATCTGAATCTATGAGCTTTGATAATGAATTACCCCACAATGTTTTTCTCGTTAATTCTGCACGTTAAACGGAAATTCCCTTGCATCCCGTTTATGACTGTATTTTGATTCCTTGTAACGAACGTATTTTGTATAACAGAGCATGCGATTAATATTTGTGAAAATATTTATAATTTCTAATTTATTAACTGGTGTAGTTATATCATGTTGAATATCTCAATCAGAAATGTCTTTATTAAAATGTAGGTAAATTGAATTTTTTCGACTACTTTTCCATAACGTTTGAATCTTAATGATCCAACTGAATATTTAATTATATATATATATATATATATATATATATATATATATATATATATATATATATATATATATATATATATATATATATATATATATATGTGTGTGTGTGTGTGTGTGTGTTATACTTTAAAAAAATGTAATACTTCATATGAGAAAACTAAATTTTTTATAACTTTAGAACATTATTATTGATTTAAAAATAAAATTATTCTAAACAGGTCAGAAATGTTTATTTAACATTGGAAAAAAATAGGCTATTATGATAGAATTTATTCAACTCAAATAGGACTATATCCACTTAACAACTCCAAAGTTTCTGTGATCAATAATCATGTGCAACTGATCGAACGACAGGAAAAACTCAGATACAAAAACTCAATTTAATATTACCATATTGTATCAATTCTACGAGAAAATTGCATTATCTGCAAAGATAATAACAATCAACAAATCCATATTTTATAGCTTGTTGTGGTAAATGACTTTTTTTTTTAATGTGTTGCAGATCTGCAACAGGATGATAGTTATAAAAAAGTCAAAATCATTACACATTTTTGCAATGAAAACCTTATTAAACTTCTTTAAAATAGTAATATATAAAAGATATTTTCACAAAAACTAAAATTGTTAACATTAATTTTAGTATATTTATTTATTTTATTTATTAACGTTTTGGGACGAAATTACACAATTTTTCATAGTAAGCTATTGAATTGTAACGTATGATGGATTTGTTTGCCAACAGAGGTTATTTTTACTGTATTAGTTTGACCATTTATTGCGAAACGTACATTATACTAACCATATACAAAGACCCTATATGTTTGAAGTAAACAACATAAATTATAGATTTCTTACAAAAGAATTTTTAACATTAATGCTCTATATTTATTAAATACGTTGACAATTTGTTAATTTACATTTGATAAAGATATCCAATGGTCAAAATGTATTAAAAGTTAAAATTAGGTTTATATATTTAACATTGAAACATAAAATTGCTGATTTACAGATCGAAAGCAGCCTATATGATGAAACAGCTGTTTCTCAATACACGGATAGCTCCACTGGGTCACAGGTTTGAAATTTAATCCAAATGATCAAAGAACCTGCCCAGTGTGTTTTCTAGTTTCAAATACAGCGTAACTGACTACGCGTAACAGCGTTCATTACCAGTGCAATAACACTAGGAAGCTCTTTTCCCAAAGCAGTAATTCTCAAACGTTTTCCATTTCGGCACCTTTGGCATATGTTCGGGACAGCCCAGGTTTCCATGGCACACAGTTTGAAAACTACATACTGCTCACCTCTGAAGGTAAATACAAGAATAATTTTAGCATTTTACGATAGTGGGACTGGAAGACAATTTAAAGTTTAAGTATCTTCATGCCTTCGTTAATAATTTAACATTTTTTCCTGTCATAGTATGTACATTTCTTGTCATACTTCCCAGGCTCCCCAAACTGAAGAAAACGGGCTTAAAGAATACAATTACCATCCTTCCCCTGGGGTATCTCATGTGAAATGGAAAATCAGCAATGTAGCCCATAAGGCCAGCTTTTCCCGGGTGAAATATTATGTGCCTATCAGTCCCGCTATTGAAAATTAAATTGTTGTTTTCTGCTTCTTTTTTATATTTTATCCCCTTAAGAAACACATTCAAATATGGCGCAAAGATTAATAGAGATGAAAAACTCTTTTCCATTTTATGCTAGAAATTAGTCGTAAATAACGCATAATTTTCAGTTTATGAATAATTCATTAGCAGTTGCCTTGTTAAAACTTTATTTCCTTCACATTCCTCTCAGTTATTTAAATCAAACAACTTTAGACTATCTATTCTAAAAATAACTAGAATTTTAAATCAGCATACATTTCCGATGCTTATTATTCCTAACAAAAAATTTCACCTGCAGATTTCGAAGTTAATATTAAAATAAAAAAAAAGTTTCTTGATAGAATACTTTTTTATAATATTGTGAATTAGAGTCTAGCCTTTTGTATTCGTATTAAAAATAAATATTTTGTACATTTTAGATTATACACATTTAAAATCAACAAGAAACAAATATTTTAGCATAATGCAACTTCAATAGTGTCATATGCTAGCATGCATGAATAATATATCTTCTGCATTTGTCATCCAATTATAAATAAATTCTCAGAACGTTCTTCAAACAATGTTTAGATATTGTATAAAACTATATTATTTGTTAACAGATTTTTAGTTAAAAAGAAAATATATCACAGTTTACTAACTTTTTTAACTTTCAAACATGGAAATTTTTCACAGTATAACTTTTATAAATATTCAATCTGAAGCATTTAGATAGTCCAATTTTTAATAATTTTAAGATTTCAAAGTTATGTTTTATGTTTTACACTACTTACTGAAAAGAAATTCTAGCAAAAATAAATAAATAAAAATATTTCACTTATTAAAGCGAACTGCCGAATTTTGATATTTTCATAAATAAGAAACACAGTCAAAACTCAAGAAAAATCATTTTAAATTTCAATTTATTTCTCCTTATTTTGTCACTAGCAAAGTAGTGCAATTTATATTCCCAAAAGTCTTCTATAGAAATTTCTTTATAAAATATGCATTTACCAATTACACGTTACTTAATAGAATTCTTTCAATTTAATTATATATTTTGCGTATTAATTTGTTGCGATAGATCTGTGAAACATTGTACACAACACATCTTAAGACAGAAAATTAAATTATTTAAGTTTATTTTCATTAAAACAAATGTCTTAATTAATTGAAATTTTATTTTCTGTAGATTATTGTATAGAAGGCTCCGAAATGAATTTCATTTTTTTAACTCTTTGAGTTTTACTTCAAATGCAGCTAAAGAAAATATATACAAAAGTGTCTTGTTACACACTGAAATTAGGTAAACTAAACATCTTTTGTCTTAATTAATACAGTTAAAATTAAACTTTATTAAAACAAATTATGGTTATATAATTTAGTCTGTAATAGCAATAAAATTTCATAATTTTGTTTCATTATATTAAAAGTGTTTATTTGCGTCAAAAAATTTTATTTTTATGTATTTCTTTAATTACATAACGTTTAATCTTTTGAATGATGTATATTAGTCGTTCACAAACCAGTGCATTTAAGTCTAAAATAAAAATTCAGAAAATTAATACTTTTAATCTCTTGTTTAATCAAATCTAAATACAAAAAAATAAATTTTTGTTGAAACAACGAGTAAAATAAATACAATGTTACTTATTCCATTTAAATTTAGAAAGTCTAAAAACATAAAATGTGGACACACTGCATTCGCTTATAAATGACTAATATACTCAAAAATTAGGTGGGAGTCAGTGCAACAAAATAAAAAATTGGGATTTTCACAGTACAATTAAAAAACTCTTTTCTTGCTTATCCTGTAACAATTACTTTGGTAGAATTAATTAGTAAAATTCTTATCAAATACGTTACTGAGACTATTTTTTTTCATATCGAACTGTCATACACTATTTAATCAGATGCGCATTACTATTACAGAAAGATTGTTTGCATTTGTTAAATCTTATAAAACTGGAGATGTCAGATGTAAAATTTTTACAAAAGTAGTTTCAAGATGTTAGTTTTAATATTTTAGTGCAGAGTAATGAGATAGAATAACCAATATTTATGAGAAATACGTATTTAAAAAAAATACTTTCATATTAACCCTTAATTTGACAAGATGTTTTTCTTTCAAATATTTTTTAATTTCTGTTACTTCCCCATGTCTGTATAGATATTGGGATCTCTGTAAAATAAACCAAAAAATATATCTTTTCCATTTTTGAGATAATTAATGTCCGCGGCGGCGAACACTGACAATTATGTTATATAGTAGTTATAAATATACAAGTCCGGTGTAGTGGCCAGACTTAGCCAAATTAAGGGTTAATATATTTTTTATTTTTATGTTTTAATTTGCTCCATTTATTAGAGGGAGAAGTTATATGGAAATGCAGATGCGGAATACACCATGAGAAAGATTTATTAACGACACACGACGGCAACACATTATATCTGATACAGAGCAAAAAAATTATTTTTACAGATGACTATGATAGGTAGCGCTTCTACAAAACACAATACAACAATATAGCCGGTTGATGAGAGAAAATAAGTGTTGCATTTCCTTATAATCCCCCTTCCAATAGTTATATATGCAATTATAAAATTGTAAAAAAAAAAAAAAATTCTGCATTAATTTCTACAGTTACTTTTGAAGTAGTAAATATCATTAAAAATACGCAGACAAAAACATTAAGAAAATTTAAGGTTGATTAATTCCAATTAATTCACAATATTTTTGTGTTTGTATGCCATAAGGCTCTCAATTAATACGCCATCTTTGTTAAGCTAAAGTACAATTACTTCCTTATTCTCGTAAGTTTCACACATATGAGGACGATATCTAAATTGTTCGACCTAGAGTTGTAAGCAGGATTGTGAATTTTATAAGTGACTGATTGAAGCAACGACAATGTGTTTTATGTTTTATATTTTCGTTCAGCTATAGTCCGTTGCAAGCCCATAACTACTTTAGAAATTTCCATATATTCCACTTCTGTTGTTGGAAATGCAACAGCTGACAGGTGTACTACAAAGCATCATATATTCAAAACAACAGGTTGATCAGAGAAAAATGTATTTCTTTACATAGAAATGTTTAAATTATTTTTTAATTATTTTGAAATGATGCATTGCAACATTTGAGGAAATGTTTTTCAGTTCTCTGTTCTTTAAGTACAAAGTGTTGCAGTACACTACAATTTTCATTCCTTTTCCTCTCATTTATAATATTAATAAGTTAAACACAGTAAAAAAAATATTTTATGTAATAACGCTCAATTTCTCTAAATTAATCATATTTTACGGATAATTTCGTTTTTATACATCTCTGAAACGCTACGTACAGCACATGTCTTTAGTGAAAAAAAATTATATTAAGAAAGGGAAAGTGTATTTTAATTAATATAAAAGTTTTGATTAATAGAAATTTTATTTTATGCTGATTTTTGTATAAAAAGTTTTGAAAAGGGATTTAAATTTTTTAACTGCAGGTAAAAAAAATATACATAAAAATAACATCTTAAATTAAAAAAAATGAAAAATTGAAAAAGATTAACAAAATTGAAAAGTTTTTGGTTTATTATTAAACTTTAATAAATGATTACTGTAGAAGCAACGAGTAAACTTTAATAAATACTATGTTAATTATTCCATTGAAATCTATAAAAATATGAAAAAATGGAAAAATGAATAAATTTGCAAAGGTTTTGACTTGTATCTGTAATATAAAATTATTTTTATCTTCCCAGTCACCTTTAAAAGATGTTTGTCCAACTGTAGCTATCCTTCAACCCTGCAACTATCACAATGTAAGCGAAGGATGATACTAAGATCAAATTTCGTATCAAAGTTCTATTTACCGATTAATTAGATGCACATGATTATTTCGGGAAAGATCTTTTATTCTGTTTATAAATTGCAGGTGTGAATATTAGATTTCTTGCAAAAGTAATTTTAAATTCCTTATGTACAAATATTTCTTTTATGCAAAGTAATTATATATTTATAAAACATACGAATATTTTGCTAAGAAGGCAAAATCTACTGGGGAAAATTTTTATATTTTACATTTTTTAATTTTTTTACATATTTCAAACAATGTATTTCATTTTTCAACAAATATATTTCAATTCGGTGTTATTGAGATACAAAGTGTAAAAAGTGCAACATTTACTATTTTCAATCTCTTTCAACCTCATTTTTAAAGTTAAAATACTGAGTACATTTCTGAAATATTTTATGTTATAAGGCTCAATATCCACTTTGAAACTGAATAGCTATAAAACATTTTATTATAACATTATTATTCTTTCCAACGGCTGGCAGCTAATATAATGATCATAAGCTATGTACTAACTTGGAAACACTATTTCCTCAAGCAAAATTGTACTATTAGCCTCTCGAAGCGCAATGATAATCTTTCCGAAAGGACTCCTCCCCACCCAATTGGAACTGGGACCTATAAATACATTTTAGTGTTATTAAGTACCATATAAATATAGGTTTATGTAATAATCTTATTAATATGCTCAATATATTTTATATAGAATGATGTTATGGACTCTAATAAATATATGAAATTTATTTCATAATTAGTAATTTCAAAAAATATTCGCGAAAAGTAGTTTTTAACTTTAGCTTGGTGTTATTTACTGTTTTTGGTTACACGATCCGGTTCGGTATCTTATATTCCCCTGCAAAAATGCTGCACCCGGATTGTAGAAAGCTAACTTCACAAGAAATAAAAAATTCTTTAAAAAATATCTTTAATAAACAAATTAACAAATAAACATTATATGCTAGCACATGGATGATAAATATGGAGCTTGCTACTGAAGCTTTACAATGTCTATTTATACTGTTTATTGACTAACCTCAAAAATAATATTAGCATAATTTTTGGTAAGGAAAATTTGATCATGTTAATCATCAAATACTGACTGACGTAATTCAGCCGCCAAGGTATCTGCTTTATAAAAGCAAATTAAAAACTACAAAGAACAGCAATACCATCAGGAATTAAAACCGCACACACCGGTCTCCGGTACCAAAATGCAACGCCTGTTTGATTCGACCATCGATCAGCCCAAAAATTATAATTTTAAAAAATTTGATTTGAAACTACTTAAGATCGCTGGATACCACACGTCGCTGGTAACACGATTGTCCACCACAACGCTCGGTCACATACGGCGTTAGTATTGGTTGTAACTGGATACCAAACACAATATATTCCTGTTCTTCTCTCTCCAGCATACAGTCGTGGCCTCCTCACCTGTGATAATGTTTTTCACGGCATAAGGACATGAACGTTATTTTGATGCATTCCAAGTTGCACAAAGGCCGTAACCTAAAAGCATCGTAGTATCTCAAAAAGTATTGGCTGTAACTGGATACCAAACACAATAATATATCCCTGTTCTTCTCTCTACCATAGAGTCTTGGCCTTCCCCCCTGTGATAATTGTTTTCACGGCATAAGGACATAAACGTCATTTTGGTGCATTCCAAGTTGCACAATGGCTGTAACCTAGAAGCATCGCAGTATCTCAGAAATCGTTGGCTGTAACTAGATACCAAACACAATAATATATTCCTGTTCTTCTCTCTCCACCATACAGTCGTGACCTTCCCCTTGTGATAATGTTTTTCACGGCATAGGGACATGAACGTCAGTTTGATGCGTTCCAAGTTGCACAAAGGCCGTAACCTTAAAGCATCGCAGTATCTCAGAAAGTGAGTTTGCACAGTGCAAAAAACACTAGCAACAACGCTAGATTCGCCGTATTGATATCCAAGGTCCGTACTTATTAATTCTTCAACTGTTTTTCTTTGTATGTACGACTTTTTGATTTATGTAATTTTTCTCATTACTTTTTGTACAGACCTTGTAAAAGAAGTAATGTTTTATGTAAGATGTACTTAACAGAGTGAGTGGTTACATTAGTTCTAGCTGTCATGTTAATGTCAGAAGTTGGATATGTTAATACAGTTAAAAAAAAGCTTTATATAATATAAGCAAATTCCAAATACTTTTTTAGAATACTATTTATTGTTATGAAAAACTTAAATTCCATCCTTAAAAGAGGCAATAAATCTAAAAGTAGTATAAAAACTATGATACAAATTAATAAAGTATATAGAAAAGTTGTTTTTCTCCCAACGAGACATACGTTATTATGTACAAGGTATTTCTAATTCAAACTGTTCGTATATATTCATATACTGGCTATATTTCTATAAACTTCCTATTTATTTATAAATACATGAATAAGATTGTAAAGGAACAGCACAAAAAGTATATGGATTAAAAATTTTATCGTTGTTTACCTAAAAATCTCAAACAATACTACAGTAAAATAATCTGCATAGCGAAATTCAATTTAATAACAAGAATTCTTTCTTATAAAAAAAAGAATAAACTATGGTAAAAAAAATCTAATTTACACGAATCAGAATATTTGTGCAATATTAGGTTTATTTGATTAAATGAAATTTATTGTACTCTCAAATAAAAAATATGTCAAATATTTGTTTACTTAAATTCCACTAGATTTGTTTATTTTAATAAAATGGATGGAAACATAGCGGTATTGACTGAAAGAATTATTAGTAACAAATATTTCTCTTCAAAGAATGAGAATGATTTCAAAAGAATATTGTAGATTTCAACGCATAAATAAATAGTAGTTTAAATAAAAATACTGATTTCTTCTTTGACATAGCTTACTAGTTAAAGAATGTAACATTGTCGTATCAAAAACTAAAAAACACAATAACGGATAACGCAAATTCTTCTAATATGTTCTGTTTTGTACTGAAGAGAGTTTTGAACATCAGTGAGTTTTCAATGTGAATAATAGATATAAAATTTTCAGGTTTCATTTCTTACCTTCTAAACGATTTTATAATTTGCATGTGCATAATAATCATATAATCAAATATTAAAATTTGGAAATATTCTAAAAATTCTAGCAGTAAAAGCAATTTGAAAAAAATAATTATCTATAATATACAAGAAAAAATTTAAAATCCATGTTTAGCATTTATTTAAAATGCGTAAATTTATTTCTTAATAGTATAGGATTATCCGGAAAGTTCTTTAATTTTTTTATTTGAAGCTCTTTTTTTATTATTTTATTAGTGTTAATTATTCATGATAGATTACTTATCTATTTTTATTACTAAATTCATTTTTCACGTAGCTACTAGAACTTTCACGTAACCGTCTAGAAAATCAGAGGAATGAAAAATTAAAATTTATGCTAAGCATCAAATTGAATTATTTTTAGATTCTTAGAAAAAAAATTAGATCTATTCAGTCATTAGAATACTTCTTCGATTTCCAAGCTACTTCTTTTTTGTTATTTTATTGCAGCTGATAATTAATAATATCTGGTGCTCCAATTAAACCAGATGTGTAAATATATTTTTTAATTCACTATTTCTAGCCTATTTCTAGGATGTGTTGGACAAAATTGTTTTTTTGTTTTTGGTAAAGTGGTGGTATGAAAAACCTCAAAAATTAAGTTTATCAGTTTTTTTAAAAAAAAAGATAATGGTACTAGTTAGGATGCTCCAAAAATTCTGCTGTGTATAAAGTACTGTTGCTGATGACACAGTTTAATAGTGGTTTGAGAAAATAAAGTGGCGAATGTTAGAGTTTTGAACAAAAGTGAGTTTTCAAAGCGAATAGTAGAAATAAAATTTTTAGGTTTCATTTCTTACCTTCTAAAGGATTTTATAATTTGCATGTGCATAATAATCATATAATCAAATATTAAAATTTGGAAATATTCTAAAAATTCTAGAAGTAAAAGAATATGAAAAAAATAATTATCTACAATATACGAGAAAAAAATTTAAATTCATGCTTAGCATTTATTTAAAATGCGTAAATTTATTTCTTAATAGTATAGGATTATCCGGAAAGTTCTTTAACTTTTTTAATTGAAGCTCGTTTTTTTCTAATTATTTTATTGGTGCTAATTATTCATGATAGATTATTTACCTATTTCTTTTTTACTAAATTCATTTTTCACATCCAAGCTTTTTAACCGTCTAGAAAATCAGAGGGATGAAAAATTTCAATGTATGTGCTACGCATCTTATTAAAACTTCTTTAGATTCTTAGAAAAAAAATTAGATCTATTGAGTCACTAGAAAACTTCTTCGATTTCCAAGCTGCGTCTTTTTTGTTATTTTGTTGTAGCTGATAATTAATAAAACCTGTATCTTCGATTAAACCAGATGTGTAAATATATATTTTTAAATTTCCTATTTCTAGGATGTGTTGGACAAAACTTTTTTTCAATAAAGTGGTCGTATAGAGAACACCAAAAATTATGTTTGTCAATTTTTTTTCTTTTTGAAAAAAGAAAATGGTAATAGTTAGGATGCTCCTAAAATTTTGCTGTATATAAAGTGCTGTTGCTGATGATACAAAGTACTGTTGCTTATGACACAGTTTGATAGTAGTTTGAGAAAATAAAGTGACGAATATTAAAGTTTTGAATTTTCAAAGTGTATAATAGAAATAAAATTTTCAGGTTCCATTTCTTACCTTCTAAACGATTTTATAATTGGCATGTGCGTAATAATCATATAATCAAATATAAAAAATTTAGAAATATTCTAAAAATTATAGAAGTAAAAGTAATTTGAAAAAAATTAATTATCTATAATATACGAGAAAAAAATTAAAATTCATGCCTAGCATTTATTTAAAATGCTTAAATTTATTTCTTAATAGTATTGGATTATCCGGAAAGTTTTTTAATTTTTTTATTGAAGCTCGTTTCTTCTAATTATTTCATTGGTGCTAATTATTTATGATAGATTACTTATCTATTTTATTACTAAATTCATTTTTCAAGTCCAAACTTTATAACCGTCTTGAAAATCAGAGGGATGAAAAATTTAAATTTATTCTACGCATCTTATTAAAATTTTTTTAGATTCTTAGAAAAAAAATTTAGATCTATTCAGTCATTAGAACACTTCTTCGATTTCCAAGCTGGTTCTTTTTTGTTATTGTGTTGCAGCTGTTAATTAATAAAACCTAGTGCTCCGATTAAACCAGATGTGTAAATATATTTTTTTAATTCACTATTTCTAGCCTATTTCTAGGATGTGTTGGACAAATTTTTTTTTCTGGTAAAGTGGTGGTACGAAGAACCCCAAAAATTATGTTTGTCAATTTTTTTTTTCTGAAAAAATTAATGGTACTAGTTAGGATGCTCCTGAAATTTTGCTGTATATAAAGTACTGTTGCTGATGACACAGTTTGATAGTGGTTTGAGAAAATAAAGTGGCGAATATTAGAGTTTTGAACATCAGTGAGTTTTCACAGCAAATAATAGAAATAAAATTTTCAGGTTTCATTTCTGACCTTCTAAAGGATTTTATAATTTGCATGCGCATAATAATCATATAACCAAGTATTGGAATTTAGAAATATTTTTAAAATAGTTGAAGTAAAAGTAATTTGAAAAAAATTAATTATCTATAATATACGAGAAAAAAAATTAAAATTCATGCTTATCATTTATTTAAAATGCGTAAATTTCTTTCTTAATAGTATTGCATTATCCGGATAATTCTTTAATTTTTTTTTAATTGAAGCACTATTCTTCAAATTATTTTATTGGTTTTAATTATTCAGGATAGGTTACTTATATATTTTTATTACTAAATTGATTTTTCATGTCCAAGCTTTATAACCGTCTAGAAAATCAGAGGGATGAAAAATTTAAATTTATGTGCTACGCATCTTATTAAAAATTCTTTAGATTTTCAGAAAAAAATTAGATCTATTGAGTCATTAGAAAACTTCTTCGATTTCCAAGCTGGTTCTTTTTTGTTATTTTGTAGCAGCTGTTAATTAATAAAACCTGTAACTCCAATTAAACCAGATGTGCAAATATATATTTTTAAATTTCCTATTTCTAGCCTATTTCTAGGATGTGTTGGACAAAATTGTTTTTTCGGTAAAGTATAGAGAACCCCGTGTATAGAGAACCCCAAAAATTATGTTTGTCATTTTTTTTAAGAAAAAAAGAAAAGAAAATGGTATTAGTTAGGATGTTTCTAAAATTTTGCTGTACATAAAGTACTGTTGCTGATGACACAGTTTGAGAGTGGTTTGAGAAAATAAAGTGGTGAATATTAGAGTTTTGAACATCAGTGAGTTTTCAAAGCGAATAATAGAAATAAAATTTTCAGGTTTCATTTCTGCTAAACAATTTTATAATTTGCATATGCAAAATAATCATATAATCAAATATTAAAATTTGGAAATATTCTAAGAATTGTAGAAATAAAAGTAATATGAAAAAAATTAATTATCTATAATATACGACGAAAAAATTTAAAGTCATGCATAGCATTTATTTAAAATGCTTAAATTTATTTCTTAATAGTATTAGATTATCCGGAAAGTTCTTTAATTTTTTTAATTGAAGCTCGTTTTAGTCTAATTATTTCATAGGTGCTAATTATTCATGATAGATTGCTTATCTATTTTTATTACTAAATTCATTTTTCATGTCCAAGCTTTAAAACCGTCTAGAAAATCAGAGGGATGAAAAATTAAAATTTATGCTACGCATCTTATTAAAAAATTTTTAGATTCTTAGAAAAAAAATTTAGATCTATTGAGTCATTAGAAAACTTCTTCGATTTCCTAGCTGAGCCTTTTTTTTGTTATTTTGTTGTAGCAGATAATTAATAAAACCTGGTGCTCCAATTAAACCAGATGTGTAAATATATTTTTTAAACTCACCCAGACAATTTGTAAGATGCGTTGGACAAAATTTTTTTTTCAGTAAAGTGGTGGTAAGGAGAACCCCAAATATTATGTTTATCAAATTATGATTTTTTTAAAAAAAAGAAAATGGTACTAGTTAGAATGCGCCAGAATTTTACTGTATATAAAGTACTGTTGCTGATGACACAGTTTAATAGCGGTTTGAAAAAATATAGTGACTAATATTCGACCTCGGATAAAGTTCCTCTTCTTGGACTACTGCCTTTTTTAATTATGAACTTACTTAAAGACCTATAAAATATTATGGACATTTCTGTACATGATCTTTTAATATAAGGTGTGTATGTAGAACGCAACGATGTACAAATATACAGCACTTTAGCAAAGAACATTGTTATTCTAAAAATCGGTTAGGTGATTCTGTACTAAAGCGAAATTAAGTAACTCCTAAATTGTTCTCGTTATTGGATAAGATAAGTGGATATTACACAAAAAATATTGCAAGTAAATACTCATGGAATTAACCAAATTACCCAAATTTTGTAAAATAAATGGGGCTAATTTACAAGGTATGTCCCGGAAGTAATAGTAACTACTTTTCTCCCTCATTGCCAGAAAAATCCCCAAATGAAACAAAATAATCAAAAAATTTTATTGGAAAGTCAGTGACATATCAAAACAGTCCGAAAGCTGTTCTTAATTCACATGGCTTGCCCAGTTGAAAAGTATGCCCAGATTGCATAGGGATTTATTGTTAGTATAATTCATTTCATTAAAGATAAACAATTTATTGACTATGCTAGAGATAAAATAAATATTATGCAATAAAGTTTTGCTCGGAAAAAAGTGATAATAAAACCTTACTGTTTTTAAAGAAGGCTTTTAAAGATGTCGTTTTTACAATCGCAGCTGTACAAGGGATGCACTGCGTTTAAGAGCAGCTAAAAGAACATTGTAAGGCAATCGTTTCTGTCCTTCTCTCTCCACCATATAGTCCTGACCTTCCCACCTGTGATAATTTTTTCACGGCATAAGGACATAAATGTCATTTTGACACACTCCAAGTTTCCCAAAGAGCCGTAACCACAAAGCAGTGTAGCATCTCACAAAGTGAGTTTCCACAGTGCTAGAAACACCGGCAGCAAAGCTAGATACACCGTATTGCTATCCAAGGTCCTTTCTTATTAGTTGTTTAACTAAAACAGTTAAACAACAGTTAAACTTTCTAAATGTGACTCTTTGATATATGTAATTTTTCTCACTACTTTTTGTACAGTCCTTGTAAAAGAAGTAATGCTTTGTGTATGATGGGCCTACAAAGGAATTGTTTGTTATGAATATTTGTCTCCAAAGCATACAATGCATATGAAAAATGCTATTCGACTATGACAGTTTTAAAAGCAAAAACCGAAGCACAAAGTTTGTTATTGTCTAATCATTAAAATGTTTTCCAATATGGCGTAATTTAGCGTTGTATAGTGTGGCAGGGGCTCTACATACCTATGTGTATCAAACACTTATTGATTTGTATTGATTTGGAATGGTCTACTTTTTTGCTATGTCAGCACTATAGTCATCAACCCTTTTCTTCCCCTAATTTTCAACATTTCATTTCACTCTAAAATTTTCTAATTTCCTAAATTTCAATTCTTTTAAGACTATAAAATATGAGTACTTCCATAGTTTCTTTAAAAATATATTTAAATCTATTTAAAAATTTTATAGGAGTTTTCCCAGATTCCAAAGGAGTGAAAGAATTCATGGAAAAAATAGTGCGGTATTTTTATGGTTTAGTAACCCTCAATTGTATTTATTACTAAAATACCTCAGATCTTGGCCTAACATTTGACTATGCAAATCATTTGAGTAAGTTGTTCCTTTCAGAAAAAATGTATTTAAAACTAATATCCCCATTTTTCTTTAGAGTATAAATTGAACTTTAAAATATTTTATGCTCTTTATATATATATATATATATATATATATATATATATATGTGTGTGTGTGTGTGTGTGTGTGTGTGTGTGTGTTTCTTCATGCTGTATTTTTTAAATAGCGCTCAACATTACAATAGCTTACCCTGAACCCCAACTATACCTTAAATCAATTGTAAAATGTGGTGATAGAATTGCAGGTTTCGTTCAATAATCAAGATTCGTGATTTTGACATAATGAAGTAATATTGAGATGCGTGCCTGAAATTTAACAGTATACAGTGATATACCTCGATTAATTTACAGTTTTGTGACAGTTGTTTACTTGTAGCATTTACTCTTCTAAAATCTACTTGTAAATATTAATAAATGTACACATAGGGATTATCGTTTAATTGTTTCATGCAATCATCTAAACAAATTATTAATCTCTAGATTATAACTATGCAACATTTAATCAATCGTCTATAGTTTCACTAAGGAAATTTTTCCTTGGATATTTATCTTCAAAATTCCTCATTTAATTTTATATCTTAAACTAATATTAAAATAAAATAAACTGCAGATTGCAAATGCCGCTTTTGTCGTTTTACACAATGTATGCAGAAATTAACACGATAAGTAAATGAAAACATAAGATTTCACATAAGATAAATTATAAATGCTACTATATCTACAATTTAATAGTGCAATAGCATTGCTTAAATATTGTCTTTTCAAAATAATGGGCAGTAGAAACAAATAAATTTATCAGAACGCAATTCAGCTGTGAAAATTACAAATAAGGTGTAAATATTATTCACTATAGTCTTCATATATATTTTTAATTTTCTTTGTATGTGTGCATATCATTTTACACGATAGTAAGTGTTACACTAATTAAGGTTATGAATAAAACAATTCCTCTATTTGAGATTTAAAATTATTTTCAGGTCTATAAATGTCCAATAAAATTTATATATTGATATATTTATAAAAAGATATCTGTTTCAATGAGTATGTAATGTCATAAAATTGCACGATCTCAATTAGAAGGTTCGAAACCTGTTACTTTTGAACTGATTAATTAATTTGGTTATAATTTAAATATAGAGCGGGAACAGTTGCATGAGCCATTGATTTTGCCTTGGGCATCACACCAGACTTGTAACACTGAGAGGGTGAATGTGCTACATCATCATATTTGAAACCTATACAATAATCAGGAAAAAAATCAGACTTACTTCTTTCTTATACTGTGTATACATAATGAACCTGGGAGCTGACCAGTTTTTTAGATAAAAATGGTGTTTTAGGTTGTCTTTTCCTCTTCATAATTGCTTTCTGGGTATTTTACTTAACGGGGAAACTTCAAAGACAAATACACAAACATTATACTCCGAAGAGCTATTAGCTCATGACCACCCTCCATTTATAACTATGGGCTCGCCCAGGAACAAAACCACTGAACGTGCACGGCTGATGTAGGAGCATATAAAGCGGCTATGCATTGTCTTTCCATACATATCCCGAATTCCGACATAATGGGAAAAGCAGTTTTTTTTCATCGGACATCGATAAAGATCAAATCGTAATGGCTTGGTGGCTGGGAACATCAATATCAGAAACGGCGTGTTAAGTAGACTGTTTACGTGCAGTTATTGTGAGCACACATCAAAAGTTGTGTATGGATGGTGAAACGACAAGTCGCCGATCAGTGTGCCGTCCACGGTGCATTGATTCCAGGAGAGAGCGGATAGTGCTAAGCCTAGTTCAGTGTTACCAAAGATATACAACAGCCGAAATCACCACCAGCTGCAACAGTGTCGACACAGACAGTGTTTCTCAACATAATGTACAAAGTACATTGCTGCGTATGGGCCTAGCATCCCAAGACCGAAACATGTCCCTGTACTAACGACACTTCATCGCCAGATTAGCCTGCAATGGACAAAGAAACCTTGGAATTTAATAAAAAAAACTAATAAGATTAAAGCAGTGTGAAATTTCACCCTCTTTGCTAAACCGTATACACAACATACATAAATATTGGATGCACAAAGCATAAAACCGTCTATAATATGTGTTCCAAACGAAAGCGATAGATACTAAGGAGATTATGATACTACCATACACAAATACTATTTAATTATTAGAAGAATTAACAAAATCTCAAAATATATCTTTGAAGTGTTTTTTATTACTAGTTTAGCATGGAATTTCCATACAATAATACAAAAAGTGAACGTAGCCATCATTGTTGTTATTCTGCACAAAAAGGACAATCTCTTAGAATAATACAACACATTTTAATATGTAATTTTTTCCTTAGTGTTGTATCTCATGGAGAAAATAATATAGAACTTCACGAGTTGCATATTTATCATTTGGAATACTGGATGGGTTCAATAGTTTGTTCTTTATATATCAAACGATTTTTCATATAACAAAAAACATTATGTCATGAATTCATATTCTAGGATAAATACATCAGAAATGAGTTTCGTGCATTCACAGAAACCTATCTACTGGTTTAAAGCCTTATCCCTTATCTTATCCCTTTTGTAACTTATATTTAGAAAACCCATATACGGCAAGTAAGTCGTACATAAAATACCAAAAAGGTTGTACTACATTAATTTCTTAAATATAAAATAAATGATTTTTTTTACTCACTTATTCCAAATCCTCTTTCGGACACAAAATGGTGTTAAGTAAAAACTAGGTTAGGTTCAGTTCTGTAGTTTGAGAATATATCACAAGAGTCATTAATACTTCTTGGAGTATTACTTACTGTCTCTGAGGAATGTATTTTGAAGCTACCATGTAAAGTATTTAAAAATTATTTGGATATTTTAAATCAAGATTATTAATATCTCAATTACACTTTGACTAATATTTAGTGATTCAACCCTTTTAGGAGATTGGACCTTCCGGTAAAAAATACAATAAGCTCATTTTAAACTTGGAAAAAGTACCACTGAATTGCATACTTTGTACAATTACAAACCAAACTCATTTCCATAGTAAAGTATAACGTCTAATTGCTTAGCTAGAATCATTGTTAATAATTATATTAATTAAAACGTAATTTAGAAACCCCATTAAAGGTAAATAGAAAGGTAATACACCTGATCGACAGACTAAATATTAGTACTATAATTTACCATTTGTTCTGAACTAAATATATTATATAACCTTCTGTATTAGCGTCTAAATATTTGACATAGTTATTTTAAAATGCTGCGTCATTTAAGATCATTGCATCAAGCAACAGTTATAACTTACGTAAATATCTTCAGTCTAAAGCTGATGGAAATTTTTAGGTTCATTTAGAGAAGTGGTGGAAAACCTTTTTGAAATATGGATCATTTTTTTTCTTCATTTTATTTACTAGGGGTGATCAATAAGATGATTTAAAATCCTTTTCATTTGAAGTTATATCTTAATTTTTGGAATATATATTCTATTCTTTATGCTATAAAAAATAGTTGATTGTAATGTATTCTTAGATGACTTATACGTTGATTGTAATCTTATTTATGCATATTTAATTTAAAATTAAATATGCATAAATAAGATTACAATCAACGTATAAGTCATCTAAGAAGCCTTCGTTGTTGAATGTCTGAGCCGCAACTCATAGGCTTGTCACCACAGATATAGGGCAACTTGTAAAAGCAGTATAATCACATAAAAGACTAGGTATTCTCCACTATTTGTCTGTATTTAATCCATAAGCAAGTGTTTATTGTCTTAGGTGTTTTGAGTGTCTTCAAAACTTCCATTAGTACTTTTAAATAATAATCTCTTGAAATTAAATTTTATCTTATTCACAGACCTATTTTACAAATCTTCAACACCTATACACACCGCAACACTACGTAACAAAGAATTTTTCATGACAATTTATCTGCAGCAATAACTCTAAAAGTTATATAAATCAAAAATTATATAATACCATATCGACAGATTTATTCCTTTTGGAAATAAAAAGCAATCTTTAATTTCTCTAAATATTTAAAAATAATGGTATTTTTACTACTCCCTGAAAAACTAATTTTAAGTTATTCAGTTACATAAAAGAGTTGAAAGAAAAAACCAATTGTATACTTCAAATAAATTCGCCGACTTTTTAAAACTTGCATATGTAAAATTAATGTTATCGCGCTGTTTTATTCATACCATTAATAGATAGTTTCAATAGTATATAGTATATTAGAAATTGCATAATATATAGATAAAACATTTATACAATAATAACTATTAATACATTGGGATTAATCTGGTGAACATTTGATTAAACAAAGAATTAGTACTCTTACTCAGTATAAATTTTCCATATTAACTAGACTTAATATTATAAAATTTCACTTCTAAGCAGATTATGACTCTGAATTCACTTCCACTAGTTTCAATTTAGTGTCTAGAATGGAATATTGTTAAATTTGAAATTAGATCGTTAATTTAGTAATTCTGAGAAAACACCTGAAATCTCATTTATATTATTTTAAAATTTCTGTATGTTCTCAAGAATAGAAGATATAAAAATAGTTGTTTCTATCATTTATCTGCTAATATGAAAGTTTCAACAACTGAAATACAGATATACTAATTAAATTTCAGCTATCACATTATATTAGTTTATTACAATAGATATCTGTAACAAGTCTATAAAAATTGTTTACTTCCTCCCTGACCTATTCCCCAAACATGAAAGGCGAATTAATGCATTTCCTTTTATGGCTAAATATAATATTTTTGGTGTAAAAAAAGAAATATTACTTAAATTTAATTAGTTTAATTTTGTGTAAATATATTAGTGATTAAAACGCATTTATGACATAACACTCCTTTACAGTTTTGCAATTTTGAATTGAATAACAAATTGAAAAAATAACAAATCAAATATGACCCCATTTTGCCTTTTCAAATTAGACATAAAAAATAACTATCACTTTAAGATTATGAAATTACCAGATTGTCTATTTTCATTACATTTTTAATATGCTTTTAAAGCATAATTCAAATAAATTGTGAATAGTACAGGTATTTAAATAACAAATCAAATTACTTGAATGTACTTAAATTCTAGGCTTATTTCATTCAGGCCATTAAAAACAGTCATTTCCATATTCTTCTTTTGTTTTTTTTGTCCTTCATGTCATTACAGGTGTGTAAAAATTTCTGGCCAAGGTGAATAATAAACAAAATTAATATAATAGTTTAACTAAAAGATATAGCTTATCGAAAGACAAACAAAGAAGATTACTAGTAATGTATGGTGAATCATGAGCGCAGAATGACGTTATAGGAGAATGTGGGTAAGGTATGAAACAGGTAAGCGATTTTTCGCATTTCTATCTAATCTTTCTCATGGTTCATAAAAGTTGGAGCAACAGCAAATTGCTTTTTCAGTGAAATGTGGCCAATGGATAATATAAGTTCAATTTCTTAAGTCGTATCTGCATTGTACCGTTTATTGTCAATATTATATTTGTATTTTCCCTAAGCAATTTCAATACTGTTCTTGGACATAGGTATTTCTTGTTTTAGTATTTTTAATTTCATGCATGGTGTTAATTAAAATATTTATGTACTTTGATAGTTCATACTATGTAAAGAATGTATTTTTACAAAATTGGATTACATTGCCCTTAGATATCAAAGTAATCGAAAGCGCATGAGAGATTCTTGTCAGACACATGGCACCGTAGTATCAGTGCCCAACACTGATTCTTGATTATTGATTAGAGTTCCAAGAGAGAATATACTATTCGTTTCCTCGTTGACAATGTGGTACTCAGCATGGACAGATGATCCAAATACTAATATGAAGCCAGAGGTGATACCCTATAAAATCGCCATTTGTCTTGCAAACCACGTTTCCCATGGACATATTAGTCTTTTGTCCACTTTTGTTTAGAACTAATTTTTCAATAAAGATCATATGTATCTTTCGGCTTCTTTATTTCAAAGGTTTTATTCACTTTTATCAATTAAATCTTATCAAGAATCATATAAAAGGATTTGGGTCGATTCGAAACAGTGCTAGTCGACTTTACAGTTAAAAATTGCTTAGTTTATTATTTGCACTCCAGCGCGTGTACAACAAAATTATAAGGTATGTCAACGACTTAAAGGAAATCATTTCCTCGGTGACAATGTTGTGTTTAGCATGGGCAGATGATCCAAATATTAATATGAAGCCAGGAGTGATACCCGATAAAATCTGCATTTGTCTTACAAACCACTTTTCACATGAACATATTTGTCTATTGTCCACTTTTGTTTAGAGCTAATTCTTCAATAAAGATCATATATATATTTCGGTTTCTTTATATCAAAGTCTTTATTCATTTTATCATATAAATCTTATCAAGAATCATATAAAATGATTTGAGTCAATTCGAAACAGTGCTAGTAGACTTTACAGTTAAAAATTGCTTAGTTTATTATTTGCACTCCAGCGCGTGTACAACAGAATTATCAGGTATGTCAACTACTTAAAGGATAATTCTTTTTAAATTAAATAATTCTAATTAGTACTAAAACTCAAACATTTTTCCTTTAAGCTATCTCATAAAGATATTCCTATAAATATAAACCCATCACCACATATCTCAAGAAAGTTAAAATATCTGTTGTCTTGTAAATTTTAATTACAATATAATTTTTAAAGTTAATTACGTTTTAAATGAGTATGGTAATATTTAATTTTAATTTCTTATCGAGTCTCATCAGTAATTCACCCATAGCAGTTATTTAAAATCCAACAGAAAAAACAATTTACATGGATGGTATTGAAAACATTCTAAAAACAGTGAATGCTTGTTTTCAAACATCCAAATGAAAATAGTTACTAATAATAAACATTTTGCAAATTTATATCTTAATAAATCCATTTAATATCTAAATACCTCTCATATATTTTAAAAACACTACATAAATATATATATATAATAAATTTCGAAGTTTAAAGTCATAAAATATGTATTTAAAAATATTAAAAATGTATATACCAAAATTTGTTTAAGCGAAATAATACTAAAGATTATTATTCATAAATGTTGCAAGAGTTAAACAGTAGACAATAATTACTTTTCTTTTCAATATTTTTTGTCCTTTAAATAGTTTTAAAATAAAAGTTAAGAGAAAAATTGAATTTTATGTAATTGTAATTGAATTACATAATTTGTTCGAAGAAGTTTTTACTCGGAAATATTAACATTTTAAACTGGAAAGAAATAATCTAGTAAAGAATTTAAAGATAAGCGTTAAAGAGTTACCTGCAAATTTTAGCAAAGCTAATTTTAAAGTATTATCATAACACATTATGATCTATAATGGACTACATTTTATCTGAGTCTTTCGTTATCATTTTTATAAAAAAATATAAACTGACATTTTTATTAGTATGTATGTTGAAACGTTATTTCACGTTTGCTGTTATTCATTCTATTTTTTTAATGTTTAGTATTTCATACGTCTTATAAATATTTTAGTATTTTATAAGTCTACAATTTGCTTTAATTTAATAATTATTCTGTCCAAATTTTGTTTCGATAGTTTCAACTTCATTATTAATATTGTTATGAATTAATAAGACTTTTTTAATATTTTAATTTTCAAAAATTAATAAATTATTAGATAAACATATAAATTGTTGTGATATTGTTGCAGAAATAAATGTTATTAATATTGTAACTGTTATATAAACAATATTAAGTTTCTCATAATAGGGGTTTTTTAAACTTCCTGTGCACTTCTAAGTAATTTACAGGGAGTATCTATTATTTGTTATTGACGGTATTAAAGAAACTGTAACATACCATTTTTCTGTAAACAGCTCTATATTTGACTTATTCGATAAGAGAAAAAAAAAGGTATATTTATGGACATGTTTATTCAAATATATATTACGTAATAAAGTACTAAATCCTTTACTATAACACAAATATAAGGTTAGGATATTAGGTCTTGAAATCAAAAGGGAAGTGTATAACAACCATAATCAAATTATTAACAGTAGGTATCAATTTAGTCGTTAAGATGCCTAAATTTATATATATATATATATATATATATATATATATATAGGTAATTACATTTTTAGAGGGATATAATTTGTAAATCATTTTAGTTTTTCATGAATCCACATAGGGTTGTCTAAAAATGTTTGTAGCAATAGAATAATTTGAAAATTAAATAGCTATTCCTGATTAGTTAGTAATTGTATCAAAAATTAAAGTTAGTTATTGAATTATAACTAGATTCACTTATTAGCTACTTGACAAGAGGGAAGAAGATTTTAATACAAGAAAATATTACTGATTAAATAATTAAAAATCTTTTAGGGAAAAATATTTTTGATGAGTAGGATAATAATTAGTAAAATCTTCAAGGATAACAAGGATAGCAATTAGTAAAATCTTCACCAATGTTTCGCAATGTTATAAAATTCTTTGTAATAAAAATGTTACTTCTAGATTTTTAAATTTATATAAGTTTACGATTTTTTTCTATGTTCGTTAAGAAAGGAAACACGCTTAGTACACTGTGATCCTACATTCTTTTAACAATCTCATTAATTGTTTTTAACATTCTGTTAGTGATTGTATCCCAAGATAAGAATATCGCCATACATAAATGTTTAAAATTCTAAACTACCAATTTGTTGAATATAAACATACTTATCTCTAGATAGTGAAGAATTCTTTATATTTTAGTATTGCCGTAATGTTTAATCTGCTTCAATATCATCCTTGTCATCTATGTATATAATCCTCTTATTAATGTCACTAACATTGGTAATAATTTCAAAGTTACTTAAACATTCTATTAGAACTATTAAACTCTATTTATAATGCTATATTCATTTTCATACATTCTTACTAGCCTATGTCTTTATTCTTATATTTTTACTTGCCTATATTTTTATTCGTATATTCGTATATACAAAATATACTGTTAAAATTCAATCTCAATAGAATTTATCCTTATATAATATATCTGAGCATTTTTATCATTTCTTTCACAAATTAAAAAAAAAGGAATTTCTTTTAGTATTAATATTTTTAGCTTTTAAGTATACTTAAAGTATTTTTTAAACATCATAGTATTCTAAATTTTAAAATATGCTCTTAGACGCAGACTTTTATATATTTTAATTCTTACTTGTATATTAATTTTTATAGCAAAATCCTTACTTAAAATATATATTTTCCATTATAATTTATTGAATAACTTCTAAAAATTTGCAGCTATATTTTTTATTGAGAGACAAAGAAAACCAAAATATGTGGAAAAAATTACTCGGAAGGTTTTATTTCCAATCGGAAAACAAATGTAGTACTAGCATTCAATAGACAATATGACCCAATCTTTTCTTAGAATAAACTATACAGTATCTCTTTCATCCATTTGTTTCATTATCTGATTTCTTAGTGCAGTACTATACAAACCTTTGTATAAAAGATCTGGAAAGCTTTGGCAAAGTTAATTTAATTCACTACTACGAACAACGTTCTGAAGTTAAAAGACTAGCAAGAATAAATTACTTACAGATCACTTCTTTTGTGCTTAATTTGTTTTAAAACTACTTAGGAAATTTTAAATCATAGTACATCATTAAATAAATGAAAGGAATGAATAGAAATTTTTAAAATCATGAACAGAAGATTCTGTTGAAAATTACGTGTGATTTTTTATGTTCTGGATCATACTACAAATTTGTGCGATACTTTTTCTACTCTAAATGGATTAAACAAATAAAATATCCTCTAAGCAAATTTTTGAAGATTAACAAGACAATTTCATTTATTTCGCGTTTTCAAATATGTAATGTCAAAAATGCTTTCATCTTTAAAAAAAATATATGATTTCAATACATTTAAATACAATGAACATATTATTATGAAAGAATTAACAGAAACAGTTACAAATTTCATTTTTAGGGGGGTTATCATTGATTTATCAATATTAATCTTTAAAATAATTTGGGTAGTTAAAATAATTTCAAGTACTATTTAAACAAGTCAAATATACAAATTTATTAAAGCTTTTAATTAATTTCATGTTAAACAATGTTTTACCTCTACATCAGGAGGATATATCTTATTTATTATAAATATCAAATTTCATAATAATCAGTTATATTTTCCCATAGATCACTTCACGCGGTATATTTATATTGATTATTTCTTTCAAAAGAAATTTGCTTTTGTTGAAATTTATTTTTGTTATCGTTCTGTTTAAATAAAATTAAACCAGAACGATAACTGATTCAGTTCCATTTAAATTAACTAAAAATTAAGCACGAATACATTTATTTTAACGTCTAAACATGGAGATGTTAAACCATACATTTATAAAAATTCCAATTCTGAGATGAAAACTAAAATAACTTATGTGCAGTTTCTCAGAAATAAACCTATATTACAAATGCTTCTAAATCCAATTTCTTCATCTGAATTCATGAAATATAAGTTTATTGGATTAGACTACATCTATCTTCATTCAAATTGCAGATATTTATAAAACTAAATGTAAGATCTTCTGAAACGGCACTACTTCTAAAGCAAGTGTGCAGTAAATATTTTAACTCGTTAAACTTTCGGTAATGAAATTATATTTTATTAAATTAAAATAATTATTATTTCCTCTATTTCCTAATCTACCTCAAAAGCCTCGTTAAGGAGGTAATTTAATAAGAAAGGGTTTACCTTAATATCTAACTTTTGACGACTAACACGTTTTCTTGGGGTTTTTTTGGCAGATTTCGATTAAAATTACCATTATAAAAATATTTTATATCTAATAATTATAAAATAATATCATCAAGAAATTAAAAAAATGGTAGATGAAAATAAATTTGAAGAAAATGAACTAGGTAGTTGTTGAACCTTGGCAAAACAAAAAATATTTACCATTTTAAAATAAATTTTGTCTTTAATTTATATGTTTCTCATATCCTACCTTTAATTTTATAGTAGCTTAAAACTCTTTTAATTCATACACCCTAAGAATGATAACAACTAATTTTAGCTCAGCTACTACTGCAAAAAAGAAACCTAAAATAAAATTAGATTTTATATTGATTCAAAGATTCCACGGATACTTCAGTCCCTTTGGAGTCAATAGTAGCATTTTTAGGATATCTCAAGAAAGTTCTTGAGGCTGAAATTTTTTGTTTACTTTTTCAAGGAACTTTTTAATATGAGTGTCAGTCGTTGATGCTCAAACATTACTCATATAATTGAATTGCGATTTAAAGGGAGAAGTATAATATAGTTCAAGCGATATGATCATTTTCCCAATAAAGCTTTTGAATTAATTTCTGTATTACATTACAGTTTGTAGTGCTTCTTAGTTTTGAATATTAATTTAGTTTTATTAGTCTAGGGAAGGAAAAAATTTCTTTAAATTGAAGAAACTCAAGAAGAAAATCCGTCCCTTAAAACTTTTTCCTTTAATATTCTATTTTTTTAAGTTTAACAACAACTAGCATTTGCTATTAACAAATCTACTTCTACTTATATTTATATTTCTGAGAGATCTTTCATAATATTTCCCCGAAGCATTATTCAAACATATAGACTTTGCCTGTTTTTATATGTCTGTAATCTTAAAATCTATAAAAATCATTTGATTTTTTTTTCCTGTCTTACTCACTTTAGCGTATTACCTGAATGTAATGTTTAAAAATATAAAATAAATGACATTTTATATTAATAAGCATGAACAAAATTCTACTATTAAAGAAAGTTATATGCAATCTGCAATTGTATTAGACAGACTATATCAGACTATATATTCTTATTTAGTCTCTAAAATTTAAAAAAAAAATATTGTAAATGTATTCTACAAAGATGATAAAAATCATTACACCATAACATTTTTATTGCAGATATGAAACAATATTTTATAAAGTTTAAAGAAATTTTATACAGTGTTTTATATAATTTTATACAGTATTATCAATTAATAAGCCATTTAACATAATAAGCAGATATTATTATTTACCATGTAATTTGTCTTTATGATCATGTTTCTATAATCATTTTTTAGGTATTTAACAAGAAGGTGATTTATCCATTTGTTACCCCACAAACAAATTGAAATATTTTCTAAATATTTAGGCATACATTTATAAACAAGTTAAAAAACTAATTATTTAGTAGTTACTTTACATTTTATTTATAAGAAGACAATGTGTGGTACCTTTTTGTTATGTAGAAATTAATGGTTTACATTCAGTTGTGTTGAACTAACTTTTTTTATCATGTAATGATTTTTTCGAAACACGAAGATACGGAATATAAAATTTAATGAGTAGGTAATATAAGCTTTTCTTTAATGTGATTGTCATAAATTTGATTAGGAATATCTATTAGAAAAGATTTTTGAAATTTTCTTAGAAAATCTTTCACCGTGTATCTCAAGTAGAATAAAATTTAATGAAATTACATATTTTGATTTGTAAGAAATATGAATGGGGTTTTATATATCGAGGTCCGTTAAATAACTGTCCCAGTGAATTATTTGCGAAGGGTGAAAAGTATTCCCAATAGTAATAATATTTTTAACTGTTTTTCAGCTAATTCATATATTATGTTATAATAATAGATGAACATCAATACGGTATAGAGGAAAATGTTGAACCTTGGTCGTACTGTAAATTTTATTAGGTTATTTTTTTATTCTATTCACAAAGAAACAATATTTGGATCATTAATTTTGACAATGCTACATGTAATTTTATTATAATATTTTTAAACAAATTTATCTAACTGAGCAATTTTAATTCAATTAAAACTGAGGTATAACTCAATGATGTACCTTGGACCTAATCATTTCTTTTCCAAATAATTTTCTATTTTATTTCATAAATGAATAAGGATTTCTCTCTAGCATAACAGTGAATATTATACTTATAAAATGAGGTTTAACTTCAAGGACATTTAAATACAAACAAATTTTATTCCATTACAAATAAATTTTATAACAAACCACAGTTTTATAATCAACGTACTCACAGAAATAATGTTTACAAAGTTGGATAGATAAAAAAACAAATATTAGTTATAAAAACTCAAATACTCGCACGAATAATTGATTTGTATTTACAAAAAGGATTAATGGAAGCTGTTACATCTTGGGCTTAAGCTGAGGTAAAACAAAATGAGCCTGCCCAAGGTACAACATTTAGGTTTTCCGAACATTTGTCCGAGTTTTTATTTACATTCAAAGAGAGGTAAAGTAAATATCGCGAATGTGAGATTAATGCATCTGAAAGTAGTATCTGATTTACTGATAAAAATCATTTGGTGTTGAAATATATTGAGTCCATTTGAGAAAAAGAGAAGGAAAATCAAAACATTTACTTTAGGTGACGCATTCTTAAGTGTAGTATTAACAACATAGAAACCCTCCTTATTTGCTACTCTCCACAAGAATGCCTATAAAAAAAACCTATTACTTATTTTAAAAAAACTCAACCGATAACATTGAAAACATCGTAGATCCAAAGCACAACATGTTTCCCTACCTATCTTTAGGTAGTAGTAATACTGCCTCCAATTAAGTATTATGTCCAATTATAGCACGAATAGGTTAAAATAAATTAGTGTATTCAAGTACATAAAATCAAAGGAACAAGGAAGAGTCAATAAAGGGGCAAAAATCCACCAAAATCGAATTTCTTTTCAAAAATTTTACCGAATTAGTCAGACTATTTTAAAATTTTAGCCACATTCTTGCGAATGAATTTTTTATTTCAATAAAACCTTATTCTTTCGTACATTTCTATCTCTGTTTTTTTAACGATATTGGTGATTTAAAATGATCCATGTTAGAGATAAATATTTTCTAAATTTCATTTAAATTTTTATAATTGTTCTGTTGAAGTGTCTATCAAAAAAAAACTAGATATTCTTTTATTAAATACTAAGTATTTAACAAATTAAAGAGTTTGTAATACAGAAGAATGATGAAAAATTGTAAAACTATATTTTTGTTGTGCAAATTTGAATAATTGTTTTATACACAATGTTTTATGGTATTCCATTACATAGTTAAATTTCTGTATAAATGATATCTTTACAGTAAAAAAATGAATGAATTTATTTAATCCTGAATACAGTGAAATCATATTTGAAGAAAATTATTTCTATACTGAAGCTTTGTAAAAATATTTTTTTATCTTAAATAAAAATGCATATTTTATTGTCCTGAACATTTTTTGAAACAGCATTATTTATGTTAGTAGTAGGTTTGGTTTTCATTTGCTGCGGTCTATGTTTTGCTACACCAGGACTTTTGACCACAAAGGTACTGTCAATTTTACAAATACAAAATTTTGATTATCAAGTATTTTAAAATTTGAGAATATCGCTTATATGCTTTATCAGATTATTTAAATAGGGAATCCATTGCTTAAATAGTTGTAAAATTTATTAAGCAAACTAATTTTTTAGTATATATATAGCAAAATATTGAATATGATATAAAATGATTTCAGAAAGTAATAAATAGGATTTTGTGGTAAAATATAGAAATATTTGATACATAGGTATTTTGAACTCAGTTCAGTTTGAATCATTTGAGTATCTTTACGTATATAGCTTAACTTACGCTTATTGCTGCATTGCAGTTTAAAGATTTTTTAAAATATTTATCTATATAGCCCATATCTGTGCAATGGATTGAAACTTCGGCATTTCCAAAATTTACATAAATAAGTTTATTAGAGTTGTAGAAAAAGAATTATTCTAAATATTTGTAACTGTAAAAAATCTGTAAAATGGTAAATTAAAATGTAGAATTTATCTCTTGTTTCAAAGGAAAGACAAATATATACTATATTTTTAGCTATAGATGTTATTACATTAGTTAAAATCTTTTAGTATTAAAATTATAAGTAGTATCTTTAAAAAATTTTTAGCAAACACGATCCGAGTGAACTGTATTTAGAGGAAAACATATTTTTCAAAAAACGCAATTAGAGATAATTTTTTCTAAAGAAAATATGAAAATTCTTTATCCGGAATTGTTTACTTTTTACGCTTATAAATCTAGCTTTTTTACATTTGAAAAGCCAATGATTTGATTTAACGTATGTTTTTCTTACAGCTAACGTTGCATCTGTGAACGGTATTTGGAATCTTAATTCGCTCACTATCCATTAGCCTAGGATTTATGAAACTGTTTTGTCTTATTGGTTATCCTAAGTTAAAATCACATGCTTTGTCCTTAATAATCTGGATTAAGCAGTAAAAGAATGGTATTTACATCTAACTGCAAATTTCTTGTAAGAGATTTTGCTATTGCTCTGAATTCATTTATATTATTTAAAAGCTAAATACGAATTTTTCCAACCTGTGTAAGGTTCTTTGAGAGTACAGATCGATTGATACACATATTTATATATGTTAATTATTTAATAGTATTGCTGAATCTGGAAGATAAATCTATGAAAGGAAATGAGTAAAACCATCTGATGTTTGCTCAAGATTTTCGAGACTGCTTATGAATTTTCACTTTCTGCTAACTCATTCTAGAAGGAAAAATTTTTACTTAACTACGCAGAGAATGAACTTACAGCATAATAAACACTGAAAACTACCTAGTTAATTTAAAAGGAAATTATAAATAGAGGCATGAATGGATGAAAATATTGCAGTGTAACGATAATTGTCCTTTTTTGTTACCACATGGAGATAGATTCATGCCTTCAGAATACATAATAATAAGATTTTTAACTCAACACATATAAGCAAGAAAATATTTTTCTGTATCATTCCATTCAATTTTTCATTAATAATTTTCAATTTTTAAATGTAGTCAATTTTAAACAGTAGAATAAATAAAAAATAAGCATTTTTAGAAGCCTAAAATTCCGTATTATAAAATAGTGGTATATCTATTTAAGAAATATCTTGTCGAATGTAGTATATTTGAACCAATATAGTCTAGCAATTAACACACCAACTCTTGCACTTTCAAGAGATAACTTATTCTTTTATTCACATCAAAACCTTCAGTATAAACGTTTATTTACCACCCAGTTACTTATAATTTTTATTTTATTTACCCAAATTATTTAAAAATATAATTTTAGATTCATAAATTTTGACCTTTGTGTAAATGCGTTTTATTTTCCGTTATAGTTAACTTTTTACAGAAATAGACGAAATTCTAAATTTTAAAATGTGGTAGCATATATTTTCATTACATACTCAAATATATAAAACAAATATTACCATTCAGTATTTAGAATTATATATATATATATATGTGTGTGTGTGTGTGTGTGTGTGTGTGTGTTTATACATCAAAAGAATAAAAATGCCTTATATTTATATTAACGCACAAAAGAAAACTATACTCTATACACTCGAAAACTGAAGCTTTAAAAAGTTTTTCTAACAAAAATATTAGTACTAAAATCAATAAAGCTGGAAATTTATAAACAAAACAAAATTACTGATAAAAACAAAAATATTAAACTAATTAACTGCGTAGAATAAGCAGATGAATTTTTTTTTCTCAGTTAATATTATTCATGTCGCAGCTAATAAATTTTTGAAATTGACTCGTTCAAAATTGCAGACATTTTTTTAGATAGTTTTATATAGAATATTATTACTTCTATAGAGGGGAAAATACAATTTAGCAGAAACAAGCTTTGATTGAACTTTTAACCTAAATCTACATCATAGAAATTCCTGATCAATATACAACAGAATTTTGCTGTATAAAATGTATGTTTTACAACTGCGCTGTGTTCATGAGGTAGAATAAAAATTTTATGGTAGTTATAATTAATTATTTGTAAATAGATTTTTTCTCGATGATTCTAAAAAATGCATTATACATTTACATGACGAAACAAAACACTTTATAGATAACACTGACAATACCGAAGGACTGTTTTTGAAGTAATTTTTAATATTTACTATGTATATCTTAAAGGTCTACTTAAAATATATTTCATTAAATACTTATGTACTTTTTTCTAAACTGGCAATCATTAAAAGTATAAAAATCTGCGGTGTCGTTGTTTATCAAAGCCACAAAACAGAGTTTACCTGTTTAGATTTTTGTATAATAACGATGAGAAAATTGCTGAGAGTCCTACATTATCTATGCCTAGTAAACTATACAAAATTTACCATTTTTTTTCTTTAAATTTTACAACTTACTTATAAAACCTAAAAATTAGGGAAAGTTTTTTATAACGTTCAAATACTAGCACTTGCGATATTTTTCAATGCATTTCATACTATATGTGATTTTAAAACGATACCACGAAACAAAAAACTATTAATTTTAACAGAGATGGCCCGTAACAAAACATTTAAACCTTATCAGAAATTTATAATCAACCACAGATTTGAATTTTTTATGACATTCTAACTATAGAACAATAAGTATAGAAATATAGTTTTAGAATAGGTAATTATTTTTAAGGCCAACTACAAACAACGGAGTGGAACAGAGCTCTTTTTGGCTTTAATCATTAAATCTATGATATATTTTCCTATGCAAGATGATATATATTTACTTGAACACACAGCAAGAAAATTACAGCCTCATCAATCTTTAGAATCTTTGACTATGTAAATAGTTTTTATATTAACGAACTTCTTGTATCTTGCCCTGTACTTATGACTGGAAAGTTACTTCTCTTTTCGTGTATCTAAAGAAAATAATATTAATATTAGTAGCATTAAAAATTCTTTGCAATTTTTTTCTGCTACAATATTATACGATACTTTAAAATAAAAGCTTTCATAAAAAGATTATGTATTTTCATCAATAAAATCAATAGAGTTATGGTTAATCTTTCGGAATAACGTCTTATGTCTATCAATAAAGTTTTCATTTCTGATCTCATCTTACGTCTTTACTTCTTAAACGTAAAGAAAGATCTTCGAAGAAAATAAAGATTTTCTGTAAATTGTCTCATTAAAAAAGATGTTTTATAAATTCCTTTAGGTTTTTTAACGTTGATATATATGCGGCTGAAGACAGAGAGATCGAAAACCTTCTGCTTAAGGGGAAAAATAGAAGAAAAATTGCCGCTGGCGAGATACGTTTTGCTTTCTGATAATTATGATTTCAAAAAAAATTTATCTTGAAAAAAGTACGTGGCTTGCTAAGATATCTTGAAAGTAATGCTTTTAAGTCAAAGTGTAAGAGGGAAAATAAGTGATTTGGAAAAGAAATTTTTTATCTGCATATTTAGACAAAAATAAATTTCTTTGGTTTTGTTTTTAGACGCAAACTATATTACTGCAACATAAATTAATTTGAAACTATATGTTTATGTCATATCTTGCAAGTAATGTTAAGTCAAAGTGTAAGAGGGAAAACAAATAAATTGGAAAAAATGTTTTAATTAGAATATTTAGGCAAAACACATTTTTTGGTTCTGTTATTACACGTAAACTACATTTCCGTAACTTGGATAAATGTAATAATATACGTTTATATGATTCATGTAAATTAAATAATTTTGATGTATTATTAATTTATAATAATGAAATTATTTAAATCTATGAATGCAAACAAAATATACGTTTTTAAAAATTTTAATTAGTTTGTAAGTGTATGTTTTTCTAAACATTAGTTTTAAAACAAATACAGCATATATTTACAAAAAATTGCTTCTAAAAGTAATTCAAGAAATTTATTTATATTCATAGATGAGATTGGTACTATATAGCATTTACTGAAAGCATTCACTTATGAAATAATTTATAATTAAGAAAGTCTACGAATTAAAAATGTAGGTAAGCCAAAACAAAAAAGATACAATAATTTTGAAACTTAAACAAAATTAAAGATAATTGTATTTATACATTTAAGATATTAAACTTACATATAACATCAATAAAATATAAATAATTTATAAATTAGAAATTTCAGCTGAACACAAAAACCTTCAATGATAACATGAAATACATTTAATAAAAAACTATATATGTTACTCTTTAAATAATAGCTAAAATTTTAAAAAATTGCAACAAATTGGTATTTTTTTAATTTTTATAACATATTTTACTTTATAAAAGAGGAATGTTACTTTAAAATACATTGTAAAATTTCATTTATATACATATATTTAAAAGTAACACTTGTACGAAAACATTATTTCATTTTCATATATTCATTTTATACATTTATTAATATGAAGGTATGGACTACAAAACAATTAAAATGATATGCATAAAAGTGGAGCTATTACTTTTAAATAGCATCTACAAAATTTTACTCCAAAATATCGCTCTGGTTAGTTTACGCAAGTGAAAAAGTTTAAACGCCAAAAATATTATTTGGAAAAAAAAATGAATTGCACTCTGTGAAATTCTTTTGTAAAATCCTATGACTTTTTAACGCTTTCTTCACATGTTGCCTCAATGATATATCCATGTAATTAGGAACTAATTACTTTGAAAAGTCAATCCTTCGGATGGGAATAACAAAGACTCCAAATTTCACTCTTTCATCCACTTACGCTTTATGTAAGTCATTATGAAAGATTCATTATTCTCTTCATTTGACGCTCCACGATTATTACTTGCTTTTTGTTGCACATATTTTAAAATCTTAGCCCTTTAAAAAGAGCAATGCAAGTCGTATTTTTATACTATATGAAATTGGAGATATTGTAATATGATATTATTTACCTGGCACCAGAAAACAGGCGCTCCTAAAGTATAAAACTCTTCTTGCAAATACCTCATTATTTGACTTGATGAGAAAAGATATTTTCTATACTATCTTAGGTATTTACTTATTTACAAGACTTTTCTGGGAACAGAGAGTGTGATAAACGTGTAGTAATGGGATTTTATAACAGTAGAAATAAAGAAATGTATATCTTTCACTTTACGGATAAATTAAATGTGCTTTATGAAACCAATGACATCTGTATCATCTTGTGTAGAGCTCTATTTACAAGCAAATAAATTTTGTTATATTTGTTTGATTACTGGGAATATTTTTTTTTAATTCTTTGAGTAATCAGAATCACATTTACTATTTTTCTAATAAATAAATAATAAATTATATTGCATAACAGAGTTTAAATTTATGAAACAGTTGCCTTTTTTTAATATTAAACTGTTTATTTATACCTGTTTGTAAACATCGCTTATGTTCTTAGAATTTGATAAAATATTTTTACTTTATATTATATATTCTTTTAATATTCACTATAACATTAGTGATACAACAATTTTTTACTAATACCATAGTTTACTTTTAAAATCATGACAATATAACAAAAACAACACCGAAGCACATTTACTTCCAACTCTTATTGTTTTACAACAAGTCTCAAAATAATAAAATTAACGCCTAGAAGAAAAAAAACATGTGTGCATCAAACTTTCATACTTTTGAATAGAGAACATGCTATACACTGACATCATGTAAGTAGTAACAAACAAATTTAGTAAAACCTGTAATATTTACTTCAACTATAAAATGAAGCGTGGGTATTAAAAATTTGAATTCTCGGTTACTTTAAATATAATTAAAGGTATCTGCGAATTGAGTTTAAAAGTTCCGTTAAATTATATAAACTCTTCCAAAATTTTCTTTAACAATAAATTGTATTTCAATTACTCTTAAGAGTGTATCTAACGCTTAGCAGTCGATACAAATGCAATTTTAAACTTTTTCGTTTAAAACATTTTCAATTGAAAAATTGAAAATGTTATAGTTTTTATAATTTTATTCTAACCAAGAATTTTCCCATAGGCAGTGTATAATTTCATTCCATAATATTCTGCACAGATCCAAGCACTGTAAACTGACTTTAAAATTTTTCATTCGCGTGGAACATTTTTTTAAACAATAGAAAAACATGAACTTTGCAGAAATCAACAAGTCTATCCAAAATCAACAAGTCCTTACCTCTAAAAAAGAAAATGCGGGTTCTATTCTCTTTCGGGCTCCTTTCGAATAGGACTCTGAAAAAAAGCAAAAGTTCCGCTCAATTTGGCCTCTGATTACTTCCACTCGAAAAGTTTGCTACATCCAGTGTGCGATGGCCAAAAAGCAGATGCGGGCCAAACTTTAGCACGACATCGCGCACATTGACATAGAATAGAAACTGGAGCTCAACAAGAATTTTCAGGCACGGTTTGATGCAGACAAGGAGTTGGAGTGCGAAGTGTCGTCGAGACTGCCGCCTGAGGAATTCGATTCTCCGCTTAAAGGGGAACCTGTAGAGCAACGAGACGCGCCTCCTGCAACAGCGCCCGGCCAGGAAGGCCCTCTACCGGTTGGCTCAAGAATTTCCCGGCTGCAGCCTCAAACTTCGATTGCTGGCGGCCCGCACTCTCCCGACGTGGGATAGGAGGCAACTCCCAAGCTACCACCCAAAGATTACATATTACCTGCCTCCCCATGTTTTACAAGAATATTTCAACCTTTGTAGACATCCGTGAGCACGACGCGCCTTAGAAAAGCGGTGAGCGGGAGGAATCGAGATGCAAATTCCCTCTCGGGACATTCATCTCAGATACGATGAAAAAAAAATTGATATCTTCATTACGTAGAGTATTTTACTGTACTTTATTCATGTCATCTTAGTATATGTTTACTTAAAAGGGGTTTCTTATCAAAGCATTTCTTTTACATTTTTCTGTGGATAAAATAAACATAAATCTCTATAATATATTCAGAATCAGAAACCAACGGTTCATACATTATTCTTAAAATTAATTATCTTAGTATAAATCAAAGTATTTCTTATAGATGTGTCTCAGAAATCCAAACTGAAACTAAAGTATTATTAGCTACATTATTTGCCTAAATTCAGCTATTCCTTTTATTATTGTTGTGTTCTTATTTCAACTTAATTTTCACTAAAATAAGCAGGAATAACTAGAGATTAAAAACTTACAGTAAATAATCTACGACGTCATATGATTATAGTCTTGTGCTTACAATAGTTACATCTACATATTCCATTATATGTGTAGATTGGATTCAATTAAAACCACAGACTTTCTCAAACTATTGAGATATTAGACAATTTCTGTGATAACAAATTTATTCCTTATTCAACAATATGTATTCCGTCAGTCACTCGAAACTCTAGAGCATTCAATAAATAGTGTTAAATTATGGCATAAACATTACAGTCCTTAATAGTGTAAGTGGTCCGTTATTATTTATACACCCCAGCATAAAGTTCGTAATATATTCACATTTTGAGAGTAATATATATCGATTAAATGTCGACAATGAGCCAGAGCTCTGACTATTTTGTACCCGCTTCATACAAGAGATATTAATTTATTATAATTGCTAAATGCTCTGTTTTAAGTTTAGATTTCTTATAATGATGCACGATGCACATAAGAAAATAGATGAACATGATATTAACTACACTTTTTATGAGTTTAACTAGACTATCTAAATTGCTCTTACATTTTCTATGCAAGATTGGGGTCTAGCAAATGAATAATTCAGATGGTTTACTTTTTAATTTATATAAAACAAAACCCAGCTGCTATTAAATTGTATTCAAGTTAATTTGTTTTGAGCCTTTGTCTATATAGGATTTTCGAGAATACAATGATTCACTTCTGTGACATATTTTATATATATATATATATATATATATATATATATATATATATATATTACTTGGAGCTGAACTCCTTGGATGCAAGCCCATGCAGCTCCAGATCTTTTTTTATATTGAAAATAAAAAAAATTTTAGTTGACTATGTTAGGGTTAACCAAATGAACTAAAAAACTATACGCACCCGTGTACAGCAAATATAGTTTTGTGTTCATTTTCTTTTACATTACAGTTACTCCATAGACAGGATGAGAAATTTAGTGATTAATTAATACACTAAATTTTGTGATATATAAATAAATTTGGCAACTTGGCGACATTCCTGTTGGCATTACTTGTGACTGCTCCAGGTCACGTGACACTAACTTCCAAACACATTTAAGGTACACAATTTTCTAATGCACTTAACCCTAAAATGACATCATTATACATGTATGATTGTGTGTAACCAGTAAAACTTTTCAGTATTTTATTAGCAATGTAACTGAGATTCTTCTTCGTGGCGAGAAAAGCTCTCACTAAATCCAAGCGAAATACTTAGCTAAAAATTAGTTATTTTCATTTTAATGATGAAGAATTGACTTACGCATCTTACACAGACAACTGGCAAACTTATAATTGTTTGAACTGTGAAAAGGCTGTCCAAAGGAGGAGAAAATCACCGGGTGACTTCTCATGAGAGTTTTACATCGTCATTTATTTTGTGTCTTGATAAACCATTATTGGTGGAACTGAAAACAACGAAAATATTTTCAGATTTACCTGGAAGAATTGACCGGCTAAATTACAGAAGCGAAAAAAGGGTCATACGTGACAGTTTTGAATTCAATCTTTAGTTTGAAGAAATGAAGAAGTAATACCATTTTCAATTATACATATCCTCAGTTTATTTTGAGTGGCTGGAAAAGTAAAGTTTAAGAAAACTAGAACGTGGATATGAATAATTACGAAGAATTTAATAGACAATAACTTTTAATATATTACATACTTATGGGGAGAAACAGGAAAAGGCTGGAAATAGTTATTGCACTGAATAAACAGTTGAAATTAAATTAAAATTTTATCATAAATAAAACTTTTATCTCTAAAGATGATGATATGAAACCGAATGACTTTCCAACTTATATTCGAAATATATATATATATATATATATATATATATATATATATATATATATATATATATATATATATATATATATAAATATATATATATATATAATATATATATATACATATATATATATATATATATATATACATATATATATATATATATACATATATATATACATATATATATATATAATATATATATATATATATATATATATATATATATATATATATATATACATATATATATATATATATATAGTATATATATATAGATATATATATATATATATATATATATATATATATATATATATATATATATATATATATATAATATATATATATATATATATATATATATATATATATAAATATATATATACATATATATATATATATTTATATATATATATATATATATATATATACATATATATATATATATATATATATATATATATATACATATATATATATATATATATATATATATATATATATATATATATGTATATATATATATATATATATATATATATACATATATATATATATATATATATATATATATATATATATATATATATATATATATATATATATATATATATATATATATGTGTGTGTGTGTGTGTGTGTGTATGAAATTTTACGAAGTGTGACTATCAGCTCTTAATCACATTTAGAATAAATTTATTGGGTATGTCTTAATATAACTTTCGATAGAAGACTGTAGGAGCGTATTTAGAGCATCTTTATTTTTAATCCCTTTGTATACAGAGACAACTATACCGTATATAGTGAACCAAAGATATTAATTTGAATATTGTAATTGCATCCGAAAGCAGAAAGTCTGTAAATATCCATTAATCCAATTCTCATGCAACTCATAAATTAATCTAAAAAAATGGAAACACGAAATATTGCCAAATTTAAACCCCTTTCGATAAAAAAATACCGCTCTTTGTAGTTGATATTATATGAGTAAACAGTTTCTTATTTTACATATACTGTAAGCATTTTAAAAAGCTGAAACGTACCCATTTAAACACTTGTAATGTAATGTAGTCGTAAATTGCCAGCAATAGTTAAATTGCTTTTTATTCTCCAGTCAAAAATATCTTATTTCCTGCATCAAACTTCCAAATGAAATGTTATATGAATTTCGAGGAAATATGAAGGAAATCTGAAAGTCAGCCTACAAAAACGTTAAATATTGAACTTTTCATGCCAAATGAAAATATAGTAGAATTACCACATTTGTGTACACACTACATTCGTTTTAATAAACATTGTCTGCGGGTGGCATTATTTTCTTGTGATATTAAAATATTTTTCTCTTTTTTAATTTTGTATAGATTATTGTAAATCTGCACTTTTTTGTGAAAATAAATATATATGCAAAAAAAATAATAAATATATATTAAACTTTTAGATCCATCATCTCTTTTTTCATCAATCATAATTTCATTAAGTTAGAAAGTAATTTAAGTAAAAATGTTTTGTCAACATTTCGTTCTCATGCTTTGCAAAATGTCACATTTTATAGTTCTCATTCCTTACAGCTAAATAATGTTGTTATTGTAAATATCTATAATACATTGTACATTGTAATTTAGAAGCATGGGTGAATTTAAAAATTCACAAAAAACAAATCAAGGAAATTTTTATTTTATTTTTTATTATTATTACGAAAACATTTTTATTATGAATAAGTCGTGTTGTAACGAATAGCATAAAACACCTATAAAAAATTTCATGATCTCTTTTTTATCTTTTAGCATAAGGTCAAGAGTTTACATGATTTTTTACAAGGAAATACATTGCATAAATTCTTAAGAAAAAATATATATATAAAAATTTATACACATAGATTTAATCTACAAGTTGTGGACATTTTCGGCCAAATGTCTAAGTTTCATATGTCACCTATTCTTTTAAAATATGATAGATATTGTAATATTTTCAGAAATATAAATTTTTAGAAAAATTATATAGTATAATCAATTTCTTAAAATAGATAAAACCTGATAGTGTTGAAAATGTCTCTTATATGTCTCAATGTATGCTATTCCATAAGCACTTCTCATTTTTAAGACACAACAAGTTATCTCACTGTTAATAAGGAATCGTCTAGGTAATTTTTGTTCATAAACTGCGAAGTTACAGAAAAACACAAAGTTTTCAGCAATAGAAATAAATATTTTAAATAAAACATTGTTGAAAATAGATTAACCCTCCGAGTGGAACACACCGAGGAAAAAAAGTCTCCAAAAATACACTTAAGTTTTAATGTGTCAATGACCAAAGAGTTCTATGATTTTTTAATTCACCCTTTATCGACTAGATTAGAATAAGGGAAACCCACCCTCGTTATTGTCCCTTCACTTCCGGTTATAAATAGATATATAAATAGACGTTATAGATTGTTAATTTTTAATACACATAAAGCTCGTCAAGTCTCGAAGATCATCCCATTAGAAATAATGAATTCTAAAAGCATAAATCAAAATATTCTTTAAAAGAATGATTTATATTTTTTTACAAAAGTCATCCAAGCTATTTAAGTGGTGCAATTAGAGATACACCTGTTACCGCAAACGAAATACTTCGAATTAGAGATTTACAAAGCCATGGAAAATTATCAGCGTCTTTGTGCCTCAGGGAGTAGAGGTGCAGTTCCTAAACAATCGACCTGACCCTCCTATCTCAAAACTCCATGGGGGAAAACACTGGCAGAAATGTACAATACATCCATTTTTGAAACGTTTTTGGAAGTCGAAATTTGTACGTGACAACTGCTTTGAAGACATCATCGATTTGGCGGAATTGTACTTGCAAACCGCTTAGAGGGTTAACAATTAAATAAAAGTTTTAATTTGTTCATCTTTTAGCTACTCTTTTCAAATATCAGGAGCGTTTATAAACTTTAATTCTTTACATTTAGACTAATTTCCCATTACAATTCTAGATACCATAAGAAACAGTACGAAACAATTTACAAACAGATATATTTTTTTTTTAATTAATATTTCATCTAATGTAAGAATCCAGCTTTCAAAACGCACAAAATAAGATAAGCATAAAATCCAACCGTTTAAAAAATTTAAGGTATCCCACAAAATTCAAAGCAATATTTTTAAAATCAGCTTTCATAATATTTTAAGTTATTATAAAACTCTTATAAAATGTTAAATAAAAAAGGAAAAGACAGGCAACAGATTAACAATTGATAAAAGTTTTCAGTTAACCTTTTAGCAACACTTCTCAAATGTCAGGAAGTTTAATAAATGTTATTTTTTTCATGTTTCTATTCTAGGAAAATTAAGAATTAATTCATAACATTTATATCTATAACATAAACCTGAGATATAATAAGAGAATAATACAAAAATAATGTATACAGAGAAGGCAATCTTTTTTAGATTTAAAGATAATAGACTATGTTTATTCCAAACTGGACTGAAAAATTAGTCCATTTTTATAAAATACTATTTTTTAATATTTAATACAAAACTAGGTTACAACAATATATATATATATATATATATATATATATATATATATATATATATATATATATATATATATATATATATATATATATGCTTCCCATTAAAATTTGACAAGATATATTTTGCTTTGCAGAAACAGTTGTATTAAAAATGATATGCAAGACATATCCCATTTACTTGCATATTTGATAAAATATATGCGCAATTCATGCATTTAGCTAAAATAATTACATTACTCTAAAGTATACCAATGTATTATTATTATAAAGTATGCAATATACCAATTCTAATTACCAATGTATAAATACAAGAATTGAAAGCAAAAAAAAGAAGTATAGTGTCTAAGAAAATAGCCTATGATGTACCTAAAAATAAATATATTTAAAATATTTTTAATCTATGCACAAGTTAGATCTTTGAAGACACATTTAAAATTTCATTACATTTGGAACATTATCATAGCAGTTGTGTAATGTTGTGTAATGGTGTAGCAGAAAACTGTTTTTCAGGAATTCAATTTAAAGTTTTTATAGCATGAATTGAAAACTTTAATAAAAACCAAAGTTAGAATTTCATCATTCTTCTTGCAACCGCTTACCTTTATCCAATTTCAGTAAGAATGGCATTCTAAGAGTCATTTCTAAATCTGTTAAATCTAGGTTTGAACGTAGTCGGTTACTTTAGCAATATAATTTTTCAGTTTGAAGTAAAAAAATATCTGATAGAAACTGTAGGACTCAACCCGCTTTAAAAATTCTTAAACTCTCGAAGAACGCTTAGTTCGTTTTGAAGCGCTACAGTCTTCTTTTTTACTACATGAGGTATAATGAGATCTAGTCCAGCGTTCTCAACTTTTCAGTATTTATGACCCAATTCTCACTTATAACTTTCATCGCCCCTCCACCCTCGGATGCAACAACAACGAATACATTAATATTGCATTCTGAGTAGTGTCAAGTTAAAACTAAGTGAAAATCTTAAAAACATTACAAATCACCAATTCATTGATATTTTGCTTAGTAATACAGACCAAAGAAAGTCACTAATAATTAATTTTTAAACGTGTTTTTAATGTCTTCTTCTTCTATAGCACTACAGCCATCTATAGGCCATGGTTGTCTCTAAATTTTTTTTCCATCTGGAACCATCCGCCGCAACAGTTCTCCACTGGTTGAC
>CM063502.1:140314172-140354172 GCA_032207245.1 Pardosa pseudoannulata | reverse complement strand
AAAACCATTTATTATATTACATTGTTGAATCATCTTTAGAAATACCTTTACAGGGAATCAAAATAAACTCCTAACATAACATCTAGCTCTGTGCTATAGCAGTTAACTTTGAAGACTGGGATGAGTTTGCGTGACGACCAGCCTTTCATAAATAAACAACAAACTTTCTTCTAGACAGATGTAGTTTCGAACTTTTACGGGCACAGCGAAATATTGAAAAGGTATTGCTTTCCAATGAACCTAGCAATTAAACACAACCACACATTTGGTTTAGAGCTAATTAGTAAAAATCCTTTAAATAGAAAAATATATATTTTATGTTCTTAATTATCCTCTTATTTGAAGTGGTTTATCAATTTTATGAATTAAACCTGTTCGGTTATGATAGGTGTTAAATACCTGAAGGTGGGATTTCCTTAGTATAAATATACAAAATTTCCATCCCTTAACATACAGAAAAAGCAAACTGTGGTGCCGAAGCTAAAGCAGCAAGAATAAAATTTGAAGTGTAAGATGATATTTTTAGGAATAATACTCCCCTTCAAAAGCAAACTAAGTTAAATTAAACTTGAAGAAACACAATATGTTTCATGTACAGCTTGAATAAATAGGATTGTTCTCGATATTTCTCTTCTTATTTAATTACCGTAACTTTGCACTTATAGTTCACGAACTATCTGTGTTTAAAAAGCCAATTTCTTCAGCAGCGGACTATCTGCCGGTGCGAACTATCTGCTGGTTGTTCATTGCTCAAATCATCAAAATCTGAAGATGGAAAAAAAGCACTTCGTGCGAACGGCTGATGATCAAATGTAAACAAAATCATGACTCACGAGACGTCAAGAAAACATCGCATCGTATCGGTAATAAACCATAAAAAAATACAACCATTAATCTGAACTAATCAGTAGTAACAAGTATCGCAATCTTAAATTGTGTTTTGGAGTACAGGAAAATATCGATAGCCATTTACAGCTCCGATTGACAACACCGAGTGGTGGATGGGTTCAATCGAAGGTTGAGGGTTGAAGGTCATTTCACCAAGAGGATCACCCCGAAACAGATTGTTTTGTTTTGAAAATTTTGATTTGCTGTATTATTGGTCATTCATTATGTCTTTAAAACATCGCAGTTTTACTGCTTATTTCAAACTGAAAGTAATTCAGAAGGGCGACATTGAAGAAATTGGAGCAAACAAAAGGAAGCATTAAAAATATGAGATATGTGAAGAAAGTGATCCAATCGTTTTGGAAAGATACAATGGCCAGCATTAAAAGACGGTTTATTTAGCTGGGTTTTCGAGCAGAGAAATGCAGGCCGCTCTGTTTATTCCGTTAAAACTCGTCTCCGAGGCCATGGCAGAAGAAATGATTTCAAATTTTAAAGGTGGAATTAATTGAGTCTAATGCAGAATTTTCGGCACTCTATTGTACTTAGGTTTTTATTCTTAAATTGATTTAATATTGTCATACTAAAATACATTTTTGCACGTATAGTCCGCGAATTATCTAGTGCAGACTCTCTGATAATTTATGAAATTTTTTAAATAAAAAATCGAGGCCAGCAGACTATACGATAGTGCGCACTATACGTGCAAAACTACGGTACATATTAAATATTCATAAAGTAATTTTCACTTGATTTGATTTTATATGGAACCACATAAAAGGAAATATATCGTTAAATATAAGTAATGTGACCTTAATTTTTTTAAGTACACTTAACGTTTAAGTAAGCAAATTTTATGTAATTATATTTATACACCTAACTGAATGTTAAAAATTGAATGCTATAAAGAGAACGATACAAAGTTTGTTGAACAGTCCTAAGTGCAGAAAAAATTATTTTAAAGAGAATTCGCATCCTTCGTAAGGATGGGAACAAAAACTGCAATTTTTCTTTGACATTCTCTGCTACATAACTCCTTTAAACCTTCCAAATATTTGCATTGTTCTTCAAAGATTTTTATTAATTTTTATTCAAACTTTGAAGCGTATTTATACGGAAAGTCTGCTGTTTTAATGTCAAAGATAAACGATGGAAAAGCGTTCCATGGTGGGCATCTTGCTTTGGAGAAGGTGTTCACTGAAGCAAAAGGTAAAAAATATTTGGAATGAAAGACATACAGATAAGAAATTGGAACAAATATCGTAAAAAATTTACAGGTTAAAAAAAATTAGTTAAAGAGCGATAAAGGTGGTAAAAAATTGAGAAAGAAGAAAAGAATGTTGAAAAAACTATTAGACATTTCCGAAAAAAGGGAAAAGCAGAAATTCGCATCTTTTCACAGGATAACTGCATAAAGGTATTTTTAAGTAACGAAAAATTTTAACTGGGGTTTTAAATGCACAAAATTAAAGTTTAATGAAGCTTTAAAGTAAATATTCTATCAAAAAGAGAAAAAAATCGGGAATCACAACTTTCAAATTTTTTTTCATATAATTTATGTACATATATGGGAGCGAAATCAATTTTTTAAAAATTACACTGTGACAATCCAATGAAAAAAACTTTATTTCTTAATTATAAACTCAAAAAACGAAAATATGTATCGACAAATATATTTATTTTGCATAATGTTACATAATATTTGTGACAAAATAACTGTTTTACCATTATTATCAATATTACAAAATATTTTTGTATAGTAGAAAATATATTAATGATCCCTAGGATCAATAGTTTATAAAACATATATGGTCTCCATTTTAATCCATTAAATGTTGTAAACTATCGTCTTTATGACCTGACTATTTCAACGTTTAAAACACTATCTTTATGATTATCTATATAAAATTATTTTATAAAATTTTTGAAGTAAAAAATTGGCTAAAGAGCTATAAAAGAAGTAACCAAATCAGAAAGAAAAATAAAAAAATATCGTAAATAGTTGCAACAGAAATTCACTTATTTGATTAGCAGTACATTCATAAAGTTTTCTTTAAATTATTAAAAATTTAAATGCATACAATTAAAGTTTAATGATTCTTATAACTGAACATGATATCAATAAGAGAAAAGTATTGAAAATTACAGCATTCAAAAATATTTTATTTGCTATATATATGAAACATAGCGTGGCCTGCTATGTTACGATGATGCAACACAGTAAACGGGATGTAGTCGTCACCGAAAAAGAATACGATTTTTCAGAAGTTTTGTAGCATCTTTATTAGGCAACGTACAGAGGAAAAATCCAACAAAGGATGGTCGCACAGCCTTATATAACCTTAAGGACGCTACCCGCTTGAGAAAAGAAATTGTTAACTCTGCAAATTGTAAGTGCTTGAAGTGCTCTTAACCATCAAAATAGGTTGTCGAGTTAAGCTCGCCAACAGGAAGGAAACAAAAGTGTTTAACGTCGAAAAGCCACTAAAAAGATGATGAAATTGAGGATTTGGTGGTTTTTTAATAGAGGAGTTAGTAATTTTAGTTTAGGATTAAAGTATTAAGTTTTTACATTACATATATATATATATATATATATATATATATATATATATATATATATATATATATATATGTATATATATATATATATATATATATATATATATATATATATGCGAGGGTTGCTATTTATATTTCTGGCCTAATAGTGAAAAAACAAATATGTAGGATTGAAATTGGTTTTATTGTTTTTCAAAATATTCTCCATGATGATCAATATACTTTTGCATGCGTTTGAACCAATTTTCAAAGCACCTTTTTCCAGTCCGATTGAGGTAACTCCAAAACATGCGTTTTGAGTGCCTCAACCGCTTCTTCGGGGGTCGAAAATCGTTGTCCACGTAATTTATTTTTGATGTGTGGGAATAAGAAGAAGTCATTGGGTGCCAAATCAGGCTGTACAGTGGATGACCCATCAGTTCGATCTTTCGCTCCGTCAGAAATGCCTTTGTTTGAGTCGATGTGTGAGAGTTCGCATTGTCATGATGAAGAATGATTCGCTTGTTCTGCTTTTTTCGAATTTCTCCGATGACTTCTGACAAACAAATGGTCGTGTGCCATTCAGAATTGACCGTCCTGCGTTGCTCTAACGCCACTGTTGCCACATGACCGTTAAAGCCGAAGACACAGGCAATCATTTGTTTCGATGTGCTTCTTCCTCTAACAACTTTTGTTGGTTTTGCCTCATCTTGGAAGACCCATACAGTTGATTGCTGTTTTGTTTCCGGCTCATATGCATAGATCCATGATTCGTCACCTGTGTAGAGGTTATACACAGCCTTTGATGAACCTTGAACGAATTTTTCCAACATTTCCTTGCACCAATCGACACGAGTCTTTTTTTGAGCGTTTGTTAGATTATGCGGCATCCAACTCGAACAAATTTTTTTTACGCTCAAATGTTCATGCAATATTTTATTGATGCTTGTCATACTAATGTCCAAAGACGCCTCTTCTCACGGTATGTCACATGACGATCTTGCCTAATCAGTTCACACACAGCATCGATCTTTTCTGGCACAACAACGGATTTTGGACGACATGCACGGGATTCATCCTGGATCGAACATCGACCACGATTAAATTCGTTATACCAATTTTTTACAGTGCTGTTGGATGGCTCTTTATCGCTGTATAAAGAATTAAGTTCATCGAAGCACTCTTGTCTTGACAATTCACGTCGAAAGTTATGAAAAATAAAGGCACGAAAATGTTCACGATTCAATTCCATTTTTTAAAAGAGAAGAACTTTTCAATTTACTGTCAACAACACAAATAAAGCTATAATGGTAAATTGTCTGCTGAATTTATGTTTAAAAATATCAAATTAAAAATATTAAAATCATCTGCGGTCGCCTAACAACACTTACTGTTGTCAAGGCCAGAAATATAAATAGCAACCCTCGTGTATATATATATATATATATATATATATATATATATATATATATATATATGTATGTATGTATGTATGTATGTATGTGTGTGTGTGTCAGGTCTAAAAGGGGGGGGGGTTCGGAAAATAAGGCGAGTTGTGAATAATTTAAAGGGGAATTCTTTCGTAATAACCAAATAAATGAAACCAAAACCACGATCGCGTAAGCTTTTAGGATAATCCGGCAAGTGCAAAGATATTTGAAGAACTTTATGAGTATGTAAACAGACAATTTTCAGTATGCGGGTAGGCTTAGAGATGTCAAAACACTCCACGCGTGGCTCCACCACGAACAAATGAAAATGTCACAAGTGACGCCTTTAAAAGGACTTTCTATATTAAATAAAGATATGATTTACTAAGAAAAACTGAGTATTCCATTCGCCTTACTACTGGACACGATATATATATATATATATATATATATATATATATATATATATATATATATATATATATATTATATATATATATATATATATATATATATATATATATATATATATATATATATATATATATATATATATATATATATATATATATATATATATATATATATATATATATATATATATATATATATATATATATATATATATATATATATATATATATATATATATATATATATATATATATATATATATATATATATATGTATATATATATATATGTATATATATATATATATATATATATATATATATATATGTATATATATATGTATATATATATATATATATATATATATATATATATATATATATATATATATATATATATGTATATGTATATATATATGTATATATATGTATATGTATATATATATATGTATATATATATATATATATATATATATATATATATATATATATATATATATATATATATATATATATATATATATATATATATATATATATATATATATATATATATATATATATATTGTTAAGTACTGCCGTGTTTAGAAGGAAATATACCTGTAAAATAATAACTACTTTGAATAACATTTTATAATACATGTCCATATATAATGTACACGTGCAACATTATAACCCTATTAGTTTCTCTTTCAAAAACATTATCTTTATGATCTTTTAGACTTTTCAATAAACAAATACTTGTAAAATCTATTTCGTTTAAAACAATAGCTATTACTATGACTAATTGCAAAATTTATTTTTTATGTCCTTTAGCTATAGTTACCAAAATTAGATTGATATAAAAAAATTTAAGATGTCTTTATGAGGCAAACAACTGGATTCAAAATAGTCTTCCTTATTCAGGATATAGAAAGCTAAAAAAAATGTTCATTTTAACAGGCTACTTTTGAAAAATTAAACTTTTTTCTCTGTTTATAATAAAACTTATCCTAAATCCTTAATAGGGGTCTAACATTATAAGAGATGTTAGTTTTGCTATATAAAGCAGTACTTTCTTTTAAAATCACAGAAACATTGTATACCAGAAGAAAAAATAAAAACCTACATACGGAAAATAAATTTCGAAGTTTGTAAATGGATAACTGACTTTCTTTTATATAAAATGGAAGTTAATTATCTTTAATTTCTTAATTTTCATAAGTATCTTTAATTCTTGAATTTTTCTATTAATCGCAATTATATGATAAAAGGAGTGATATATTTAATTTTATAGCTTGATAAAGGATATTTTTAATTGCGATTTCTTCAAAAATTTTAATTTATTTTCAATTTTCTAACTCTAATTAGATTTTTTTACAGTTTTAAACTTACAAAATGAAAAAGAAATTTATCTTCATCTGAAACAAAAAAAAATTTGCTTTGGATATATTTTTCAATATTTATCATGCTAGTAAGTGGATTTCATTTATTTATTTGGTGTGTATCTTTATGTTTTATAAAAAAAAAAGATATACTTTATGAAATGACGAAAATTGCATATTTTTAAACGTCCCCTCTAAGTGTAATTACTTACGATGATTTCAATTTTAATATTGAAATCTTAAGTTCATATGCTATAAGCAAAGCATACGTCTACTAAATATACTTTCAACAGGACATTGGTCTTTGTACTACAATCAACAAAGTTTTACTCTAAAGTGGGAAAATATATTTTACCTCGTGTTCTTAATTTTTCTTTTAATTTCGTTAAACATTACAAAGCAGACTTTACCGTAACAGAAATTTTGAATTGAAAACACATAAAATAAATTATTTTCATCTTCCTTTTCTGGTATAGCTATTTTTAATGAAGAAAATGATATATATTGAAAATTGTTTTTCTATCTGTATATTTCATTAATATGCTAGCTAGACTACTAAATCATGAAAGCATTGTTTTTAAAAGATTAAAGAACAGATTAAATTAATATAAAGAAAGAACCATTGTAATGTAGTTTATGGTAAGAAAAGCTTTATATTCTACTGAAATAACATTCAGCACTATGCGGTCATTAACTAATATATTTATGTAATTTTGGTAAAACGCGAATGCGTACTATTATTATCTCCGAAATAAGTATTAGGAGATCTATTTTCATTTGAACTAAGAATTAGAACTTCCGTACGAATAAAAACTACTAAAAGGTTTTCTTTTCATTCATTCTCCATTAGTATCATAACAAATCCTCCATCAATATTATGTTGTTAATTTTTCATTTGTAATGTATTCGACTTTGCATATGGATCAAAATATACGATTTTTAAATTCCCCTGATATTTATCTATACCTTTGCTGAAACCAAATGCTGCAAATGTTTTAAGGGTTAAATTATTTTCATTTGTATAGAATTGCCAACCCACGTAAAACTTTTTGGTCATGAAAAAGTAAATGTTCTAAGTTTTGTGTTTATGAACAACATTTATTTTATTTCCTTTGTTTTAATATTAAAACATTAAAATTTTCTGATTGTACAAAATGTTTCTTATTTTTTATCTTTAAATAATTAAAAACAAAATTTTTTAACCGAATACTTCATTTTTAAATTTTAATCCTAGACCACTGGGATTTTCATTTGCGTTTTATTCTCATCCGGCTTACGGATTTAGCTTTCCAAAATTAAATAATAAGGAGTCATAGCACTTTTATAAGCTTTAAAGAATTAGTGTTGGTAATCTGATTTATTTTGCCTAAACACTGGAGCACACTAATGCTTCCTTGCGAGTGTAAATGTGTAAAACGATTCAGTTCATTTGAATTTCCAAGTTATTTACATTAAACTTTCATGTATAAATCCTTTTTCAATACGGTTATTTTGACTTTCCGTAATAAAGTAAAATGTCTATAAACGTCTATAGATTTATGTACCAAACGTTTTACAATAGAAAAAAATACATCTTCAAAGAAATACGAGGTCTCACTTTTGTTTTATACAGTTCAAAGCAGTAGCAAAGGAAATTTCGATTTATGAAATATGTTCACCCTGTTTGAATTTTTGCTGATAGAAAAATTCCATGTTAAGTTTTACAGCAAACAAATGCCACTTTCTGGCATTTTCGAAAGATTGAGCCTTTTCTCCATATTACCTGAGATTTTACGAATATCACAAATAATTTTCCAGGATTCTTCTTAAATTTATAATAGTTTAGGTACATCAATGATGGCTGAAACAAACAATTTGTCAATGATAAAATTTTAATATATAGAAAGGGATCCTTTTGTTTAGACAAATTTGAAACATGTATAACTTTTAGAAAATACACCTTCTATTAATATGGGGAATAAAAGCTTTATTCTACTTTCATTTACTACGAGGTTCCAGAAAGTAAATTTCCCTATTTAAAAGAAAAAAAGAAGTCACACTTTCAAGGACATATATATTGGCAACAACTACAGCAATGTTTCAGCTACTTTTCAACATAGCCACCACCAGAATTGAGAAACTTGTCGTATTGTGGGATCAAGTTTTGTATACCTCTGTCGTAGAACTCTGCCGCCTGTGAATGGAACCAGCCTTCCTGGCCCAGAACACCGTGCACATACCTTTCCGTACCGACAGCGTATGTTTGAATTTGGTCCTGACCGCAGATCCACTATGTTGCCAATGCATTGACTGCTGCTTGGTTTCCGGGATGAAGTGTGAAATCTAAATCTCATTGCCCGTGGCGATCGTGTCGAGGAACTCGTCGCCGTTATCGTGATACAGTTGCAGAAATGTTAGTGCTGTTTCTAAGCGTTGAATTTTGTGTTCGGGTGTCAGTTTCGATTCATAAACATGAATTTTTCGTCTTCGGCTCTTAGAATTTCGTCAGTGTTGGCTTATAGAATCTCAATTGGGGCAATGCTTTGTGCATTCAAGATCACCAACCGAACCTTGCAGGCGGGGGGAGAAGGAATTAGAGTTTCCATTTTGGGACCACTGCTACCCCGCTGCTGGCATGAATCGGGACTTGACCAGCTGGCGTATGATTAATACAGCATAGATCTGTTACGCACGGGCAATTAACACGGCTAATTACTTTGATAAGGAACTTACTTTTTGGATGCTCCTCTTACTTTTATTTCTACCTTCTCGTCATAAAATTATATTTCTACAGCTTTCTTCAAACTGATGAATAGTTCTGTATTATGCCTGTAATTTTTTATATAAATTAGTGCTATGCATACAGAAGCAAAGCTATTTTAAAACCTCTTAAAGCTGTTAATTTTTTACATGACACACTTATAATTTTAATGTAAAGAAATTTAAGTTTTCTTTTATTCTGTTATAATATGGCTGTAAATTTCTTTTAAATCAAAACATTGTGAATATTATGTATTGTTTTGTTCATTATCAAACTTAATCTTAGGTTTAATTTCTTAGGTAATCTTAGGTAAAATATTATATTAAATAAGATTTATTAATTTAAAGGCTATGTCATTTAATAAATTATGTATCTTTGTTTCAACTCGCAAGTTTTTTTCTCACAATTCAACTCTAATTTTATCTAAATATACCTAAAGAATGCATTAATTTTTTGAAAGCTGAAAAACTTTCTTTTTCTTATACTTTTCAGATTTTCTTGTTTCTAATCTCTCTAAGGATTGAATAGAAAACGTTTAGAAAAAGTTTTGTAATTACTTTATGAAAACAACACAAGGGATAGACAATAGGAACTTAAAGCACAATTATCATATCTATGACATTTTGATGTGTACCTAATCTATGAGATAAAACTAATTGCTAAAAAAACTTTTTGTCAGCACTAGTCAATCTGCGTTAACTGTAGCTGCAAAACACTAAATGCCAAACCGTGTTATGAAATAATATGCATCTCCTCAAATTTCGTATAAATGGATTTTCAATTTTAGTTATATGTCGACGAGATCTGTTTTCCCTATTTAGGATTAAAGGTAATAATTCATTAGCACCATTATTTCTGCCGACAGGAAATTTCTCCAGTTAAAAGGCTGTCATGTTCCTGAATTTGACGGGGCACACTAGTGAAAATGGTCTTTACTAATGCAACCGTCAGTTGGCTATAATGAATAATCTAAGTCACCAGTCAGGATATCTTAATGTTAGCATCAAATACATATAAGTTTTAATAGACTATAATCAAAGCTAAGCTTCCAGTAATGGTACTTATTTTCTCAAATGGTGGATACTTAAAACTTGAATGATCATGTGTAATCAATATTTTGATAAACAAAATGGCTTAAAAGTTCTACTACATAAAACATCAATATCACATTTACAACTGCTCTGAATGCGACTGTGAGTAAATATCAGTTCTAATTTAACTTTAACCAAATATTTTGTAACTGAAATGAAATATTTTAAATCTTAAAGAGTAATTAATTATGCACAAATTTTAAAATCTACCTTCTTAACAAATAAGAATTCGAATATAAAGTGTTTAATTGAATTTAATCATTTTGATTATTGCATCTCTTTATTTCCTGTATTGATATTTCTCAATAAGGTAGCATAAAGCTCAGCCATAAAAATACTGGAAAAATATTTTTCCTACTGAGGTATTCCATACAATCTGGTGTTGTGGTCAAGACCCCACTAAGACCGAAGGTTGTGTATCTCATAGTTCCTTTCCTCTTCTTTTTCTCTATCCATGTGAGCTTATAAAATTAACAAGATTTGTAAGTTTTCTCTAGAATTCTTACATAAAATGATCTGGCGTCAAATGCATGGCTTAAAATTCTGCTATATCAAACATCAATATCACATTTACAACTGCTCTGAATGCAACTGTGAGTAAATATCAGTTCTAATTTAACTTTAACCAAATATTTTGTAACTGCAATGAAATATTTTAAATCTTAAAGAGTAATTAATTATGCACAAATTTTAAAAAACTACCTTCTTAACAAATAAGAATTCGAATACAAAGTGTTTAATTGAATTTAATCATTTTGATTATTGCAGAGCTTTTTTTCCTGTATTTATGTTTCTCAATAAGGTAACAGAAAGCTCAGCCATAAAAATACTGGAATAATATTTTTCCTACTGAGGTATTCCATACAGTCTGGTGTTGTCGTAAAGACCCCACTAGGACCGAAGCTTGTGTATCTCATATAGAATTCCTTTCATCTCCTTTTATAAATCCTCTATCCATGTGAGCTTAGGAAATTAACAAGATTTGTAAATTTTCCCTAAAATTCTTACATAAAATAATCTGGCGTCAAATGCATGGCTTAAAAGTTTTTCTATAAAAACATCAATATCATATTTACAACTGGTCTGAACGCGATTCTGAGTAAATATCAGTTCTAATTTCAGTCACACATTTATGGTTTTGGTTTGGAGTGCTACGGTCTACTTTTTGCAACACGAGGGCTAATGAGACCGGGACCTACAGCTTAAAGCCGTTTCCGAACGGCTACGAACATCCATGCCACTGTGGGATTCGAACCCACGAACTCCGGTACCGAAGGCCAGTACTCTAACCAATCGGCCATCGTTCGGCCACACATTTATGTTTTGTTTAACTTTAAATAAATATTTTGTAACTGCAGTGAAATATTTTAAAAATTAAAAAGTAATTTATTATGCACAAAATTTAAAAAAACTACCTTCTTAACAAATAATTTTTAAGATAAGTAATTTCTATTGCCTAATACAACCCTCGGCTCCCAATAGAAAATACTACTATTATGTATATTTTGTGTATTTACGTTGATAGTATTAGACCAAAACGTTCACTTAGACGTTTAAAATTAAAGCTAACTTTTTTTGCTACTAGACAAAACATATTAGGTTAGAATATGTTGCATAAAGTTAATTAATCATAGCTACAAAAGCCAACATTGAAACTGACTAGGAGATTATAGTCAGAAAAAAGCTCGCTGGTTATTCCTCAATCAATTAATTTTAAATTTTCCAACCAATCCACTTTTAACAAACAATATTGTGTAAGAGTATTTCTCATACAGCAGAATAATGTAAATTTGATTCCATCAGGGTCATAAAAAGTAAGTATAACGAGTAATTTTACAGATATTTAGAAACTCTACAGAGGCTGCTTATATTATATATATTGCAAAGAAATCACTGTCATAAAAAATGTCCTGTTACAATCATTCAGCTCAGAAAATCGGATAGTTTGCTATCGATTTTCAGAACTAGAAAGTCAACTGCGCTAGAAAAAGTTACAAGACATCGAGTTTCTAAACACGGACTGAGGATGAAAGAATTTCCTTTATACCGTATTCAGAATTTTCAATAAGGTCCTCAGCTTGGGGCGTGTTTAGATAAAATACAGTATGATGAATGAATATATTAGTTATGTATGTATTATAATGATTTTTATGTCTCCTAGCACATTTTTCTCGATAAAATGTACCAAATAAATTAAGAAAATTACTACATCCAGTTAAATTCATTTCATAAAACTCCATACTCCATTAACTATATTAAATAATCATATTAAATATTGTATTAAAGCAGTAACTATTCCATTTAAATACAAGAAAAATATTTGTTAGATTTCGCCTCTCCCAAGTTACTTCAGTGATAATAATTTTAATATTTTTCAAATTTATCCATCAAACCGAAAGAACTTACTGAAATATTGTAGAAAAGTGTATTATATATGATTAAAATTACCTATTTGCTATATATGTGTATGCACTGTCGTTTAAAAATTTTTACAAAAATAAAAAATCAGGTGAATTTATGAAATTAGGTTGAATATTTTTAGTGAACTAGAGCTTACTGGTAGTTAAAGGATGTTTATGAGAATACTGAAGATAAGGATAAGAGACTCGTGCTTAAATATCATTTTTGCAAACAGCTGACGCTCTAAAAGGATAACATTAAAGCGTAAATACAATAGGGAATTTTTAAAGAGATTTTAGGAGCGATAGTCTATCCTATCCCAGGAAAAAAATGTTATTCTTTCCAGGATAATTTAAGTGGTTGAATACCTCTTTGGAATGTTGTAGTTTGGCAGGTGGTCGTTAAACGATTCGAAAGGCATAAAAATCTTATGAGTTTCTGTTACGCAAGTTTTCCTTCTGCGTAATTTGTTAACCCTATAAATAAAAGCTACGGAGCAACATTCAACATTGACATGCCTTAGAATGAACACATGGCCATCGATTCCCTATTTACGAATATAAAATGTTATGGTTTATAACATAATCACAACATAAAATAAAAAAAAAACTAAACTAATTTTGATCATTTGTTTGAGTTACTATATTATTTCAAACTTTTATGATTCCAACTTTTAAGTAATTAATAGCCAATCACCCTATCCCAACTGTATGTCAAATGTATCCCAAATTTTTTCTCTAAAATGCAAAAATAACACTATCAAACTCTTCCCTTACAAATTTTTTGAAAAAATTGCAAAAAATCATCACATTTTTTTAATTTTATTATTAAATACGAGGAAACAAAACAAAACAAAATATGTAGGTTTTAAGATGAATTTTTAATTTTTTACAGGTGTAAAAGCATTTAGTTTTAATATTAGTTTACTATCCCGAGTTATCTCGACTAATAGAAAAAAAGTTAAATATTAGTCTTTGTATGATAGTTTTTGAAATAAGGGACAACACAAAGTGATAACTGACATTCTATACACTCTATCTGGTTTTTTTCTTGCTGACTTACCTCTGGAATCTACCTCTGGAGTACACTGTCTAGTTGCATTAGATTTTTTTCGGTATTAGAAATAACATCTGGAACATGCCATAAGGTTAACTTGAGTGGTAAAGGACTAATGCTGGGTCTTCCTGATGTGGCAGAAAACTCTTCACGATGATTTTTTTTTTACAACTATCCTTCTTTATACATTACTAATCCAAAAACCGACGTATAATATACAATAGGAAAAACACGTGACCAGTCCCCCCAAAAGATGTGCGAAACCAACAAAACTTCATAAACTGTCATTCAAAGCTGAATATTTCTTTTAGTTTACTCCGGGCCGAGTAAAACCGTGATAAAACAAATCGAATTGACGAATTCAGTTTTCTCGGGATAATAATTAACTGCAATATATATGAACCCGAGATAACTCGGGATACTCAGGCAAGCGGTTAAGCATTTGAGAATTATATCTTGTGTTCCACTTCATTTAAAAATTATTTAGAATCAAATGCGTATATTCATAAATAATGTAAAGAAACATTAGTTCTCTTTTTATTCACTTTTCTTCTGATTTTCACACTAGGAAACATTTTTTTCCCATTTACACCACAATACAATAGATGGGTTGTTTGCGAAAGCATCGCACTCTTTTATTCTACGCAAGAGCTAATTAAACTTATTTTACGGCTTAAATCCAATTTAGAATGGCTGCAAAAATCCATGTCAGAAGTGGAATGCAAACCCCCCAGCGACTCCAGCGTTCACAGTCGGTCATCTATACAATAAGTGTATCTTGTCGTTAAACCACTTTAAAAAGAAACATCATACATCATTATTTCAACATCCCGGTATTGTGATGACAATTCTACATATCTTCTAGTTATGCTTTAAGAACTTTAGATCAAGTAGTGCTTTAATGAGCTCAGTTGTAGTGAGGATTTCAATTGCAGATGTGGAAATCAAAGAATTGTGTCACAAGATCTGATTTTCAATTTAGAAAAGTACTTTAAACCTGAAAAAAAGTGCGCCATACTTTAGTTACAGTCTAGGGTGGATTATTAAATTTCTGTCCTAATAAAGATTTACACATCTTAGCCACTGAGTTTTCTTCGACTTAGATGCTATCATCTGGATTGCAAGTAAAAAATTGGTTCGATGTTAATTTTTTTACTTCTGTCACTTGCACTTTAAAAACATTTTTACCTTTTTACTATTTGTAAGTGAGCGGGTGTAAAAAAATTACTATATGTTAAGAATTAATTCATTTTTAATTAACATTTCAGCAATATAGTTTAAGATAACCTTTATTTCCTATGGGTACAAAATCAATGTAACTTGCACTGAACTCACTGAGAGTGATATGCTGCAAGGCAATAATCACATCAGAATGTATCAGAAACTTATAAAAACATCTCACATTTTACAGCTAAATATAGAAAAATCTTGCAGTATTATATGTAGTGGCTATGAACCATGCCGTGTCAATTACAGGCTGTCTAGACGGCGACTTACAGTCCTTTCGAGGATCGAATTACTAGGAAAAAAATTAATTTTAAGTTGCGTTAATCTACTAAGAAACTGAAGAAAAAATCTAAAGTTTAATATAAATTTTCTTTGCTTTTTGTTTTAGACGAAGTTGACTTACGTAATATTTTTAACGCATCAAATGGTCTATAATAGACTATAACTAAGATTAAAGTTCAATTCCTTGGAATTATATAATTATAGTATAACTCTTTAATTTATCATTTTTTGCTACAGTGAATTCTCCTAACGTTTTCATTTTTCAGAAATTTGATGTTATTTGTTTTTAAATTTTAATAACTGATGAAATCAAGCAGACCGGAAAATAAACATATCGCATCGTCTCGGCTATGGAATTCAAAATAGCGACAAAATAAGCAATTTAATATTTCCTCAAACTTAGTTCCAGAGAATGAATGACATTTTCCATGCATATATGTATATATATTCTTTTAAGTTCTTTTATGTGAATATTTTCTCTTGGCTCAATTCACATTTATAGAAAATACCAATCTTTGTGTAAGACCATTTTTCATTCCTTCTTCAATTTCTAAAATAGAATACTATAGCAGTTGAAAGAAATTCCTTTCAAACTTTGAAATAAAAAAACGAAGAATTTTTCAAATAAAAGCATTCACATAAAATGTTATTTCATTTATAACACTGTGTATGATTTCGTAAGTATCAACCGTGAGGAACTACCATCTGTTGAGACCAATTTACTGATAGAGAATTTCACTTATTTTCTAAATATTACTACCTGTCTTATAAAGCAAGTTTGAGTATGACTCTTCAAGACTTATTTTCAGTTAATCTAGGAAAATGTATGTGAAATAACGTCTTTTTCATGTATTCATTAATAAATTAAATTATTAGAGTTCAATTACGAGTACATTATTGAAATTTAAATTTTCGGAAGAAATGCTCTTAAATAACAAACTAAAATGCTAAAATATTAATAACAAAGATTCAGTTTCCATTTAGATACTTAAAACTGTTTAGTTTATTCCTTGAAAACAGTTGCATTAATGCTCATTTACATATAAAGTAGTTCCTTGGGATACTTTCGAAAGTTAAAAATATTTATATAATATTTCCCAGATAATATTCTTGGAAATAATATCAGGCTGAGATAAAGTAATTTTCACTTTATTACTATTTTAAATGATGTATCACATAAAAGGTAATTTTTCGTTAAAGATTGTATTAGGCAGTAATGGGACTTTTATTTTTTTAAAGTTTACTTTATATTTAAGTAAGAAAATATTTATATAATTATAAAAGATATACTGATAAAAAAATTTAAACAAACATAGTAAAAATGTTAGAAGTAAAAAATTAGAAAGATAAAAGAAGTAAAAAATAAGAAAGAAGAAGATAATGTTGAAAAAGGACGAATAATAAAGTTTAGGCATTTCCAAAAAAAGGGAAAAGTAGAAATTTTCTTCTTTCAATAAGATTACATTCATAAGGTTTTTTAAAGTAATGAAAAATTTAAACTGTGGTTTTAAATGCATGCAATTAAAGTTTAATGAAGCTTTTAACTGATTATGCTATAAAAAAGAGAAAATCCTCAAAAATTACAGCAATCGGAAATATTTTATTTGTAGTATTCACATTTCTTTAAAAAACCTGTATTTATTATTTGCGCACACAAAATCGTAAGCTATTTATCAACAAAAATATTTCTGTTGCTAAATTTTATTAAAGTATGGGACAAATTTATTTAACCCTTTTACATTATTATCATTATAATAAAGTACAGTCATATTTAGTAGAAAACATCTGAAAAGTAGTAATTACATTGAAGAATATATATATATATATATATATATATATATATATATATATATATATATATATATATATATATATATATATATATATATATATATATGTGTGTGTGTGTGTGAATGAAATCTTTTTCCAATGCAAAGTATTAATTACTTCGAAGAATACATTTATTGGGATAAAATTATTTTTCATTGTAAAGAGATAATTACTTTGAACAATATTTGAACAATATTTTATAATACATATCCTCCGTTTTAACTCAATAAATAATGTATGCAACCAGCATCTAACTAGTTCGTCCGTGGCAAAATTATCTTTATAGCATTTGCAACTTGTAAAATCGGTTTTGTTTGAAACAATAAATATTAATACATAAAACCTATTGAAAACAACTTTTACTAAAAATAGATTTATATAAATTTAAAATGTCTTTAAGAGATAAACAACTGGATACAAACAATATTCCTTAAATAGATATATCACCTTAAAGAAGATATAGCTGAAAAATCTTCATTCTAATAGTCTATTTTTTATTCAAAACAAAATAGAAAGTTCTGCCTGTTTAGAATGACATTTTTCATAAACCATTTATAAAGGTCTAACTTTATAAAAGTTATTTAGCTTTAATATACTTTTTTAAAAACATAAAATGAATTCAGTTTAAAAGACAGTAGGAATGCAATTTTTACACAATAGATTTACAATAAGAATACAATTTTTAATAGATACACAATAGATTTATAATAAGAATACAATTTTTAATAAATGCACAATAGATTTACAATAATAATACATTTTTTAAGAATACAAAACTGTACACCAAAGGGAGAAAATCCATTTACCATAAAACAATTTTAAAATTTATAAATAAGAAAGTTTTTATATCAAATAAAATGTATTTTTTTATTCTGTATGTTTTTTATTCTGCTAATCTTAACTGTATAACACTAGGATCCATATATATTTTTTTTCAAATCATGATATAGGTTTATTTTTTATTTTAATTTATTAATTTTACAATTTCAGATACATTTAATGTTTTTGATTTATAGAATGAAAAGAAAAACACTTATCTACAGTTTGAAATAAAAAATTAGTTATTAACATATATTTTTCAAGTTATCATGTGGATAAATGAATTTCATTTTTTTTATTTGCGGGATAATTTTTATGTTTTGCTATAAATTTACTGCTTGAAATGGTAATACTAAAACTCTTTTTCAGGTTTGGCAGCTATTAAAAAATTCAATCTAAAAGGAGAAATTTTTATGAAGAATAGAAAAAAGCTGTAATAAGGAAGATTTTATGTCTCGAAAGATAATATATCCTCTTAGTCTTGTACTGGCTATGAATCTAGTTGTTCATCCGGTTAGTAGCATAGTAAATTGTGTCAAGAATTATTCAGAAGTTTATTAGTGCTTTATGGAAACGATATTATGTTTAGTTTACTCGTTTGCATTTTAAGATTAAAATATGGTATGCTGAAATGTTCCAAAAATTTATTTTGGAGAGAAATGGATAGAAGGCTCGAAGGCTGCACTGGTGCACTGATATACTCGTATAAAAAATGTTAAAGCATTGTAAATTTCACATACAGGTATTTAGACGGGAAGATGTCTAACTGAAAGTTAAAATGAAAATGAGACTGTTATACCTGATAAGCTTTTCGAACTCAAGTAAACATAAAAATTTAACCCCCTCCTCCAAAAAGCGAATCTACCGACTCAAAGTTCAATTACATATAAACTAGTAAGGTAGATCTACTGCCCCTGAAATTAAAGTAATTTACAAGTATTTTTATTTTAATATTTATATCTAGTATCATCTTTAATTAGTAAAGCACGGGTATGACAAAGATTGTATAAAGCACATCTGTTTAAAATTGAAAATTTAAGGTAATACTCTATAAAGCCTTACTGATTTGTTTATAATAAAAGAGCAATTTTCTAATGTTCAGCTGAGAAAAATTACAGCACAAAGTAACTTCATCAAAGTACAGAAAAGGCCAGACGTTATGCGGATTCAAATAATTTTAAAAATTAGATTTCGGAAAATTGATAATTTTGTTAAAAAGTCAAAATTAATTTGCACAACTATCATTAGAATAATTTAGAACAGATCCTTGGAGTAGAAAGTCTAACTTGATAGGTAAAGAATATCAATAACGTATTCGTTTATAAGAAGAAAGCCTCTAGACTAACGTCTAAGCCGACAGTCGCTTATTTAGTAAAAGAAGAATGAGAGACAGAAGTAAAGTGTATCCTATTTAAGGAAATACCTGTAAAATCACCCAACGCTTCTCAAATGCACTTTTGTGCTTTTAGTTTACTAGGACAAGCCTTAGAAAAGCGGTAAAAAGCCTTAGAAAAGAACACTGCAAGCGCCGCAAGAGGAGTGAAATAAAATTCCTGTGACGTTACTGCGAAAAGTTTACTTCTGTCGAAACTTCAAGTTAGATCTCTATTCAAAAATTATGGGTATCAAGCGGAATCAAATTGTTGCCAAAAATACGACATTTATGCATAACAATTAACTACCAAAATCTCATCCAAAATGTGTGAACGATCTTCCGTAAAGCAGTGTTCCGATAAATATTTTTTATGAAATATGAATTCTTCCACATTTATATCATTTGACAGCTATGTAATTTGGTTCACAAAGAATTTGCAATGAGATCAGAACACTTCAATGGGGATTAAAGTAGCCTATTAACCTTATTATTGAAGTAAATATTCTTATGTTAATCCAGTGAACTTATCAATCATATTAACGTTTACCGAAATATATGTGAATATACCTCGTTACTGATGTCTATGCAATTGTCATTATCTCTACTCATAAACTTTTTAAACATTTAAAAACTTAACCCGAAAATTATTCAGTTACTTAAATGTATAGTCCTTGTATATCTCCCTGCCTTATTTTTAATGAGTTAAATCTGACAAATGAAATATCAAGGAAAGTATGTTTTAAAGTGGAAAGAGAGCTTGAATTGCATAAACGGGATAAAAACACAGTTATGAACTGAATTGCATATTATGTAGACTTCTAAACTTAGATTTATTTCAGTACACATAGTTAAAAATATTAAAATAATTATAATGTTAGAAGTACAGAATGGTTTGTAGCGGTATGGACTATTTTACAAAACAATCGGGACCTACTACTTAAAGCCGATTCCGAACGGCTACAAATATCCATGCCACAGTGAAATTGGAACCCGCGAACTCCGGTACCAAATATCAGTGCCTTAACCATTCGGGCATCTTTCGGAGAGAAGGGAGTCACTTGGATGTAGATCAAGCTATAATTTAAAAAAAAAGACATGGAGATCACTTAAAATATTAATAAGAGCATAATTTAATTCCTAATTTAATGTATTCAATACATTTTAGAGTATCTAACAGTTGTTATTCTATCTAGCCGAAAAGCAATCATGTTTGTACTGAAAGAACTAATATTTTTCCTGAGACTCTATCCTGACAAACATCATGACAAATTAATACAATATTATTTTTCTACTTAACAGAACTAAATATGGTCCTAAAAATGCGTTGATTTTACGTTTAAAAGTGTAACGGTTTATAATCTCTAAATCAGCTTTTTACCAAAACTAAGGTTTTGTTGTTTAAAATCTTAAAGACGGTCCCCATAGGAAAAACACTTCAGGTACAGTTCCAGTTTCACACAGACTTTTAAGGTGAAAAATGATAACTTTTGTCTCTTTGTAATCGTGAAAAAAATCTGGTGAAACCGAACAAGAAATTCTTACAGCGAACACGCAAATTCTCTTTAAAATTTCAAATCTAAAAATCAATGGAAAGGATTTTCTAAGCCAAAATACTGTGTTTAAAAAATACTGTATTCTATCTAAAATGCTTAAAACTATCTTTTATACAAAAGAAAGAAAAATGAATACATTCCATGGTAAGTGTGACTGCGTAAAATGCTCTAAAAGTAGTAAATTCTGTTTAACATTTACGAATTTCTTTTCAAATCAAGAAAGTTTTGGGTGATTCTTAGCATCAAAAATGTTCAAATTTTATTTACTCAAAAAGAGGGATCATCTTACATAATTCCAAATTTACCATCAGTATGTGAATATTTGTTGGAAACAGCAAAATAAAATAATAATTTTATAAAACTTTAATTTGAAAAATCCCTATTTTAATACGTAAATACAACAATAAGATACTATTAATGGTCCGCTGTAGAATATCAAAGGCGGAATATGTTAAAATATTTCATAGAGATTGAAAAATATTTCAAAGATTTGGAATACGTAATAGTTAACCTTAAAATGTCTTCCAGACAGACCCAATAACCGACGTTACATAAGAACTTAATAAATCCACTAAACAAATCTTTGACAGTTAACTCCAATTTTTCAAATGCTCAGTGTAATTAAACTGCATCATGCATGGAAATAAACCTAAATTCATCGGAAGTTTATTTAAAAATATTTTAAATACCACTATATCATTATTGCCTTTTAAGGTTACCCGAAATATAGATTAAAAGTTTACAGGGTCATACATCCTATTAGTGAATCAATCCATCAATCACACGAAGGTGCAAATACATTTATGAAATAAACTACAAAGCTTTAAGTATAATAAGCTAAAAATATAACAACTTATAAAAAATATAAATAAATATTTAGAACGCGAAAGGATGGTTGTTATGATACCCACATTGGGTTTCATTTCTGCCAGTGCATTTCTATTTTCTCTTAGCTGGTAAAGTTTATAAAGCCTCGAAACAATTTGATTTCCTATTTTATTTATATTTTTGTACCCTCTGGTATTTTATGTACAGATGCATATTTTTATATTCTTCCTGTTATAAAATGTGATTCTAAACTTATTAACGTTTATAGTACAGAATTTTCAGGGAAATTTAAAATTCAAATATATGGAATATTCACTAAGATATATGCTGAGTTACACTAGATAGTACATAACAGAGAACTACGGAGTATATTATGTAGAATATAAACATGTGCAATATTTTGATGAATAAATATAAAACTAGTCATCCTCTTATTTTAGTATATATATGCTGTTTGGTATACATTTCACAGTAGTTTTATGTGAGTTATAGAAATCATACATAAAAATAAGCAATTATTTGTTTTATGGTGGAAATAAAAGCAATCAGTTGGAATGAATATTTAAATGGCAATACGTTATTAAAATAGAGGAAGAGATCTGCCTATTTCCTTCATTTTTTAAGGTGCCAGATGTCTAACAGTTGAGTATTTCTTGAAATTGCATTGAAAGCTATTTATTTTCATACATAAATATTGAAGTGCTGTTATTCCTTTTTGTATTAGCTATTTGAGTGCACATATCTTTTTGGACAAAGTCTCTAATTATCCTTATTTTAAGCAATTTAATTAAAAATATCACGACTTCTATAGAGGGAGAAATGTCATTAAGCTTTCGGTGATACAATAAACATGTCACAAAAGGAAGTGACAAGATACAAATTATCAATTTCCTAAACAACTAAAGGTATAATTATCATATTTCTTTTACAAACTGAATTCGAGCTTTAATACTTGAGTCATAACGTCAAATTATTTTGTCTTATGAGTTAAACTAGATATAAAACTTCTGACTTTTTGTGCCATAAAACTATCACTTATTGCAACGTAGTATCTTTTCTTTAATAACTTCATTTTTAAATGTTAAATCTGTGACATTTTTATAAAATTAATTTTTAAATATTTGACTTTATAAATAATATTTTTTGTTATTGTCAATCAAATATGCATTATTGTTTCAATTATCATTAAAGAAATCCTACATACTTAAATATGAACTAAAGCATTTTTGAGGATAAGAGTAACATGTCCATATAAATACTCAGATAGTAATACGTTCTTGAAAATAATGCAAGAGAATGGCATATTTCTTTCACTTTTAAGGTGTCAAGTATCTAACAGAATAGTGTTTCTTGAAATTACAGTAAAAGTTATTTATTTTTGCAAAGAATTAACGATATACTCTCATTTCGGGGTCTCAACTATTTGAGTGTGCATTTCCATTTAGATAAAGCTTCTAATTAACAGTATTATGAGCAATTTAATTAAAGAAATCTGACTACCACAGTGGGAGAAAATGTCATGTTCACTTTCCTGCGATGCAATAAGAAAGTCACAAAAGGAAGTCACCAGTTAAAAATTATCCCTTTTCAAAGTAATTAAAGGTATAATTATGTCATATTTCCCTCACAAACTAAATTTTGAGCTTTAATATTTGTGTCATAATGTCAAATTAATTTGTCTCAGGAGTTAAATGAGAAAGAAAAAGGTCGGCCGATCTTTTTTGCTGTATAATTACTATTTAAACAAACATAGATGAAATCAATATCTTTTCTTTAACAATTTCGAAATATATGCTTACAAATGATAAATGTTCGCACACTATAAAATTGCTTTTAAATATTTTCGCTTTATAAATTTCATAAGAACTTTTGTTATCGTCACTGAAATATGTAATTTTCAGTAGCTAAATGTATTAAACACAACGTCAAATTTGTCAGTTCAGGATATTTATCTCTTGAAATTAAAAAAAAAGAAGCAAACTTAATTATTTACTTTGAAAACTTAAATACTTTTATTAAAATTACTTTTAGTTAAAAAGTTTATTATATATGTTATTTACATATATTTAGACTATCCTTCATTTCCAATTATTAGTATATTCTTAGTATATACATGGAATATTGTTAGGATTTAAATGTATAAAACTAATTAGCGATATTTGCTTAACAGCTCTAGATAAGATGTAGTGAGATGAAATGTCAGTGATATCTTATAAAAGAGGCATAAACATGTTTATAAAGCGAATTGGGTACTGTTTCCACTGTAGAAATAGTATACTTTGTAGAGCATAACTTGGCCTTTCTGGCGGTGTAGTCTTATATCTCGTTTAGAAACAGCTTCGGAATCATCTCATTAGGTTAGACATATTACCATATTATTTCTATAAATCTCCAACACCTTTATAATCCTCTGAATCCAAAGCTTGTCTTCTTTTTCTATTTTTTAAAAATTTTCGAGATCCATCACTCTTTTTTTCTGTGAGTTCTCTTTCACTGGCGATTGTAAATCCTTCGTTACACTGTCATGCTTTAATTGTTACTTGACTTCAAAAAAAGTTCATCAAATTAGAAAGGGTTTGGCTATTTGGAAGAATAACTCTATGCATAATTCATACGAAATTTTGTCTAATTGCTTCCTATTTCTCTGTGATTATTTTAATCTATAATATCATAAATGTTTCTTTGATATATTCACTGCAAAACTCTGTTTTTGAGATCTATGTGAAACACAGCAGTCTTTCAATTTTATTGCTTTATTTTTGACTCATTAAGCTTTAAAAAATTTCCGACTTCTGTGACTTGAAAATCCTAAGACACAGTTTTTTACATTAAATTTTTTTATAAATATAACTTCCTATTCAATACATTCGTATGATAAGAAGCAAGAAGCAAAATATTGTTCTGTGTATAATCATGAAACCTGTTTTCAAAAATCAATATAATAAAACTTTATTGTTTATTTCAAGACTCAAACATATAACAAAAGGAAAAACATTTGAGAATAAAAGTAATCTATTTCGATAAATACTTAGATGACAATACGTTTTTAGAAATTAATGCAAGAGAGTGTCATATTTCTTTCCTTTTAAAGGTGTGAAAGATTACAACAAAGTAGTTCTTTCTTGAAATTGCAATGAAAGCTACAGTCATTGAAAATAAAACTCGTATACAATGCTTTTTTTGTTCAATTTGAGATCTTAAAAGAAAAAACACAAAAAAAATGAAAAAAAAATTAGAAGACGCTCATAACTTTCAGTAAAGTACTAAAATGAAAATATTATCTTTTTAACATTTCTAAAACTGAGAATTTCTTATAGTGTACGACTTACTTGGATAGCAGCAGTTCAATAACAATCTATATAAGTGGTACATTTTTTTAAATGTTGTGTAAAACTATATAAAATATTTTTAGAAGTTTTACTTATTGCTTAATTAAAAAAAGAGTGGTATATAAATATATAGCTCTCCTTTTTTATATAGCACTTTCTAAATTGAACAGAAAAAAATAGTGTACGAATTTTAATTTCGATGTATTTATTTGTACGCATAAAAAACGATATACTCTGGATGCATGATACCAATTATTTGGACACACGTTTTCTGTTAGATAAAGCCTATAACAGTATTATTAGCAATATAATTAAATTAATATGAATACCACAGTGGGGAAAATATCATACTCGCTTTTCTGCAAAGCAATAAGTCAGTCACAACAGAAAGTTACATTTTAAAAATTCCAAAGTAATTAAAGGTACAATTACATCTAATTTTTTCTCAATTTTTTTGAAATAATAGTTAAGTTATAGCATCAAATTAATTTAGCTGATGATTTAAATGAGAAATAAAACGTCAATCAATGTTTTTACTATAGAATCATTATTTGAACCAACATAGTAATCCTCAATATATCTTTATTTTAAGAATTACAGATTACACATTTAATATTAGTTTATATTTATAAAATTCCTATTAAATATTTTTGCTTCATAAGTTTTATGCTATTCTTAACCTCCCTGAAATCTACATTATTCTTTTGATATAATAAAAAACTTATACATATATAATAGAAAAAGCACGAAAACCAATACGAAGTTTTTTCTATTTTTGTCTTTTTAAAAATTAAACTTCAAAGAAACATAAAACTGTTAATTTACTATCAATGAAATCTAACATTAAGAGAAAAATCCTGTTTACAAAAGTTGAATACTAGAGTTTTCGATTAGGTTAACAATATAACCATGGCAGCATTTTGTGTATTTCTTACTTATGCTTAATTCACTTTTCCAATACACTGCTATGCTTATGTTAATTGCTTTCCTTGATTGTACATGTCCTGCGTAGCTAATCCATCTTTACACTATACTTAAACAAAAATTCAGCCTATGTTTGTTCACTCTTCACATTATATGTCTTTCACAAGCTAAAGTAAGTATACATCCATGCAAAATAGCTTTGATAAACTGAATAGTAACATGATACTTCATTAAGTACGTTCTTACCGTATTCTGTTATATTTTGTAGCCTACTACAAACAAATTTGGATACAAATTCACTTGTGATACTTTCCGTTAAAACTTTTTAGTTATGTTAAAGAACTTATGTTATAAAAATTATACTTGGAATTCTACACCAATGTGTTCCTTCACTTGGACTTGTAAATTTAGCGATAAATTTAGCGACTTTTTCATTTACCGGTAGTTTGATATATCTATTTTCTGCTAATGTTTTACTGGAAAATTAACAGAATTAACTGTAAATTTTAAATACTAAATAACAATAATAATTTAAATTTGTTATCATGATCAAATAACATTCTCATTTATAGCAAAAGTTAAAATACTGAACAGGAACTAATGTAAAATGTAAATATTTAAATATTGACAAAATATGAATAATATAAATCAATGTATTTAGCAAAAATAGTAATGAAAAAGTAAATTAAAAAACGTAAAAATATATGTGTAAGTATAAAAGGAATAACACTTTTGTATAGATAATTTTTGAAGCTTAACTTTTTTATAAAAGTATATTCATAAAAAATATTTATTTTTCCATTTATTATCTAATGAAAACCTAATGATGGTGCAATAAACAATTTAGCTTCTTAAATTAATTGATCTTATTTTTTCCGTAAGTATAAAGTGTTGTTTTTCACCTTTGGATACAGCAGAAGTGGTTCACGAACCAACATTTATTTTCAGGACAGCCTATGCACCACACCCTGAGAAAGAAAGCCCTTTCACTGTCAACATAAAAATGCGTGACCTCACGGAAGTTAGGCTTTAACTCCTACCTTCAAGGAGTACTAGAGGAATCACCTTATCCCTTATTTGGCATCTTAATGTCTGGTGAGTGGCTATTACTTATTGTGCACATGAATGGGATTGGAACATCAGGGGGTAGTGACTGGGATATTTTTCTCCCCTTAGAGACTGTAATTTCCCTAGGTTTCTTGCCAACTCTATGAATTACTAATAGCAAGCATGTGGTTGTAAAACACATGCTTTACATTTGGATGAGATTTTGCCTTGTTTTATTCCCATATTGTAAAATTTATTTATTTATTTCATTTTTTTTTCGAGTATTTAAGTATAGTGTTCAAGTGGTCAGTACCCTTTTGTAAAGTACGATAGGGGAGAGAGTGTTTACTCAAGATTTACTCAATAAATGGATACTCGCAATGCCTAAGAGAAATTTAAACTTACAATTTTTTTTTATTTAAGCTTTGCTGTCATACTTATTTTAAATCCTTTTGTAAGAATAAATATTTGACATGTATTAATAATACGTATATCATTCTAACTGTAGTTGTGTGAACATTTATTTTAAAAATACTAACTGGGTACATTAACTCAAAATTAGAAAGAAAATTAATCAAAATCTCTCTTTTTAGCATATTTCCTTTTTTAAAACAAATTTGGATGTCTTACTTTTAAAACAAATGTTTCAGGTAGAGTTTCGAATCAAAAAAATAGTTGTAAATGTAAATGTTTAAATTCGTATTACGGTCTGTCAAGTAAATGAAAGTTTCTTTATCTATTGAAATAAAAATTAAATTTCAAATAGTACAATGTTATTGTACCTTACGATATACTAAAATAAATACATTTCTAGTTCTCTTACACTTTTGTATATCTACTGATTCATTACATTGATCGCACAAGTTAAATTAATCACATTTTTCGCCTCTACGATTCACCTTGTACCTGAAGCAATAAAAAGGAACAATAGACAAGATTTTTATTTCTCTCTGTAGTGTTATAACCATTCTTTCTAATGTTGTGTTTCACGTAATCACAGACAGCAAACAGTTGGAAAATTATGTAGCTTTTTGTATAAACTAAGAAATTATAACTTCATACTATTTATTTATTTTTCATAAAGTAACTAGTAGCTTAGCACTAAGCCATCGGTATGGGTTTTTAAGGTGTTCAAATAAAAAGTTATAGGGTTATATGCATTTAAATTCGTTTTTAAGGTATATTACATCACCAACATAAAAAATTTCGAAAATAAAAAACCCAGTTTCATAAAATGGATAAATATTATATTTTAAACAACTGTACACTTGGATAAAGTAAAAATAATTACATGTTTTGCAAGATTATTCCAACTCGCATCAAATTGTGTATAAATTTAAAATATTAAGACCCGATCTCACCAAAGTGAGTTAGAGATAATGAAACATTTGCTGCCGTATATTTGTGAAATAAATAATCACTGATTATTTCTTGGGAGACTGGACCTAAATATGTGATTAAGAAGTGTTAAATAGATTCAATTTTAGAAATGACAAAACTGTCTCTCTAAAAAAAATTGAATAGATTTAGCATTTAAAAAACGACGAAATGAAATTAAAAGGAAAAAATATAAAATAAATATAGACAAAAATAAAAAATTAAGCTATACATATGTATATATGAATATATATATATATATATATATATATATATATATATATATATATATATATATATATATATATATATATATATATATATATTAAAATATGTATAAAAACATATATATGGTCACAAAACCCCATGGAGGACAAACACAACATTCTATCTCTAACATGACGTTGACATTTTATCAATCTATAGGCTTAATAAAATTTATTTATTGTAAAATTTCTTGTAACTCGTGCAAAAATTTCATGATGATTTATCTAGCTATTTAGAAATAATGATCTATAGTAATTTTAGAGCCATAGTAAATATTCAGTAACATGCAGTTTTCTTTTTCTACAAGTAGTGGCTTTACAGTAAATCTTCCTACAGCGCTTTTGAACTTATTTTCCCCTGTGCTTCCAAATCATTGAGATTCTATGACTCAGGTAGACACAAATGCTCCCCTCTTTAACCCTCCTTTGGTGTTTGGGTCTTCTTTGGCTCATATTAAATTTTACTTTTATATATTTATTACATTTGGAGATTTTTTTTCTTTTCGTATACATAATAGATTTTCAGTAATTTTCTTTTACAAAAGGTAGATTTTACAGTAAAATTGTAGTACTTATTTTGTTTGAATCAATCTTACTCGAGTGGAACAGTTAATGCATTAAACCGAGATTGGATCGCTTTCCAATGCATAGAAAGAGGATTATAGCAATTTTCAAGACATCATTCAATTACTAATACAGTGATAATGTATTCGTAATCTTTCTTCTTTCTGTTACATATTGTTTTTTTCTGTGGACGCAGGAAATAATCTTTTGTAGTTCTTTGCATTTGCTAGTTTCTGGGACCCCTCTTGGCTTCTCTCACTATACTTCCCCCTTTCATAACAATGTGTAAATAGATGTCTTTTCATGGTCATATTTTTATGTATTTGTTTCTAATGTCCAAAATAGCATTCTTGGAAATAACATAAATATTTCACGTTTATCATCTGTCTCCGATATGCCATTTTACTTTCGAAAATAAAAGATGAGTATTCAAAGGTGTGGTTTTCAGTTTTCTGTAAAAATTGCTATGTGCAAGAAATATCAGAAAAATATGTCGTATGCCAATTGAATAATTTTCTGAGTGATTTAATCACAGCATTTAAGTCATAAATACAGAGCAATCCACTAAATTTCTAATTCCTTATAGTTTAAAAGAAATTCCCATGTCTGTAAGGCATTGATAAATAATATGCAAATATATAGAATGATGTATGAAATAACGACTAAATAAATAGTTACATTGCTCAACTTTTTAAAATATTGATGAAATAAATAACAATGAAAATTCACCATGTGTTATTTTTCCTTAAGTGTGTGCTATATTGTAATATTGCATGCAGGTTAAAAAGGCTCCACATACCTTACATTTATATTTTACTTTTTTTATTTCCAACACAGAACAGGTTAGAAAATCTTTATTAAATAGCACGCTGTACAATTTTTTCAATATGATGTTTGGTTTGGTGTGTTTAGAGAAGAACGAGCAATAGATTTTGAAATAAATAATTATTAATTTCACTGGGATGTAAAACTAATAAAAAGGATATTACCTAAGTACATAGATAGGGAGGAAGTTGGATAGACATAGCTCGAATTAACTCCTAAACTGCCACAAGAGTTTATGTATGTCTTGCGCAGTCAATGCTTATTGCCAACTTAATGCAAACTGTTTTGGGCTTATATATATATATATATATATATATATATATATATATATATATATATATATATATATATATATATATATGTGTGTGTGTGTGTGTGTGTGTGTGTGTGTGTGTGTGTGTGTGTCTTCCTTCACTACGTTTCTTAATAGTTTACTAATTGCCATTAAATAGTCTCTCTTATACAAAATTTAACATTCACAGGGTATACACATACGCATTACGGGACAGTTAATACATCCAAGTGCAAAGTGTATATATCTATACGCTAGCGGCAGTTAAGAGGTTAAAATATATTTATCAGATAACTTATTGTAAATTAAAGGTAGTTACTATCTTCCTGAAATATATTCTTGATTTTATTGAAGTTATATACAACTTAAGTGTTACGAGAGTCATCCAGATGTTTACTAAAATTATAAATCTGTTTATATTTAGAAATTTTCCTTATCTTTCATTACGATGAATACTAATAGATGAATATGAAATTATCCTTCAAAATACTTTGTTTTAAACTCAAGAATTCTTATCACCTATTTTATTAATATATGTATTTAAAAAATTGTATATCTATCCAAAAAATATTGTATGGATAACAATTCTTAATAAATTTTCGATTCGAAATCAGTAATACTTTTACTGTCTTTATTTGTAACTCTCAATGCTTCTTCAAGGTTCAGATTTAATTAAAAAGAAATAAACTGGATTTTCTGAAATCTTCCAAGACATTATGAAAGGAGACATATTAAGTGCTATATTAAAACAGTCACTTTTTAGAAGCACATTGAAATTAACCTTAATTCTGTATTAATGGAAAAACATTTTGCTTAAAACTGTGATTACGCACTTAAAGCAATTAACAGAACTTTAATGGAAGAAGTTTCGAGCCTACATTTTTAAGATTTTAAACTGCCGATTGGATTGGTGCGATAAAAATTAAGTTAACAAACCTTTGCGAATCCGAAATAGCATCAAAGTATAAAATTAATTTTTAGGAACTTTTAAATGACAATTTTTATATAAATAAAGTAATCTAAAACATTTTTAAATGATTCTGCTTTTGTAAATTAACAAAATTATGTACGGGAAGACACAAAATCGCTTTTGGGAGTATTCTAGCTGTTCCATATGTTAAAAAAATATTCCTTTTTATAACTATGCCAATTAAGAAAAAGCTACAGAAGTTTTATAGCTGTTTTCCTTTTCAGCTATATTTAAAATACACAACAACTGAAAAACGAACAAAAAATATTTTTTGTCAAGAGAAAAGATTTTTACTTCCCTTAAAGAATTTTTCGCCGAGAATAATATGAAAATACATTCAGGAATACTTTTTAAATCATAGAAATGTGTAACAAATGTAACCCAAAGGAAAATGGCTGTATCTTTTGCACAAATGCATGCTGAGTTCGATTGTTTATTAATGTATTCTGCAGAAAGAAAGGTATTCTAGTGAGACAGATTTTTAAAAATATTTTCGAGGAAAATGGAAAAGTGGTGTTAATACTACATAGAAGTATACAACCTGAATGAATTACTTAATAATTTACCGATGTTTTGTAATATTCATATAGAATAGGAATAAATAAAGTATGCCTACTTATTGTTAACTTTTTACCTGCAATTGTACGTTTATCAAGTCTTGTATTAGTGTTAGTTTTATAACAATAAAGTTTTATTATATTGCTTTTTGAAAACAGGCTTCATGATTATACACAGAACAATATTTTGCTTCTTGCTTCTTATCATACGAATGTATTGAATAGGAAGTTATATTTATAAAAAATGTTAATGTAAAAAATTGTGTCTTAGGATTTTCAAGCCACAGAAGTCGGAAATGTTTTAAAGATTAATGAGTCAAAAACACAGCAATAAAATTGAAAGACTGCTGTGTTTCACATAGATCTCAAAAACAGAGTTTTGCAGTGAATATATCATAGAAACATTTATGATATTATAGACTAAAATAATCACAGAGAAATAGGAAGCAATTAGACAAAATTTCGTATGAATTATGCATAGAGTTATTCTTCCAAACAGCCAAACCCTTTCTAATTTGCTGAACTTTTTTTGAAGTCAAGTAACAATTAAAGCATGACAGTGTAACGAAGGATTTACAATCGCCAGTGAAAGAGAAGTCACAGAAAAAAAGAGTGATGGATCTCGAAAAATTTTAAAAAATAGAAAAAGAAGACAAGCCTTGGATTCAGAGGATTATAAAGGTGTTGGAGATTTATAGAAATAATATGGTAATATGCCTAACCTAATGAGATGATTCCGAAGCTGTTTCTAAACGAGATATAAGACTACACCGCCAGAAAAGCCGTTATGCTCTACAAAGTGCACTATTTCTACAGCGGAAACAATTCCCAATTCGCCTTATAAACATGTTTATGCCTCTTTCATAAGATATCACTGACATTTCATCTCACTACATCTTATCTAGAGCTGTTAAGCAAATATCGCTAATTAGTTTTATACATTTAAATCCTAACAATATTCCATGTATATACTAAGAATATACTAATAATTGGTAATGAAGGATAGTCTAAATATATGTAAATAACATATATAATAAACTTTTTAACTAAAAGTAATTTTAATAAAAGTATTTAAGTTTTCAAAGTAAATAATTAAGTTTGCTTCTTTTTTTTAATTTCAAGGGATAAATATCCTGAACTGACAAATTTAACGTTGTGTTTAATACATTTAGCTACTGAAAATTACCTCCATATTTTATAGAAAATGCATTGTTAGCAAGTTAACCTCATTCACTGATTACAAATAAATTTAATAATATGTACAAAAAATATAGCAAGCTGAAATTTCAATTGCAATCAGACTCTTTTTGAAACTTTTATTCTTTAACAACATATCATAGAAAGATTTAATCGTCCAATATTTGTCAAGAAACATTTGATAGTGATTTACGAAATTTTTCTGTGACCAACTTTTTCCCACACTCTCATTCCTTACAATTTTTTGGGCTACTTGTACACTAACTCATGAAGACATAAGAAATTTCTCCTTACCAAAATTGTTCTCTATCACTGGAAAACATTAGTCACGTTTCAATGCGTCTCGTTAGAGGTTCTAACGGTTACGCCATTAAGCTTTGTTACCGTCTTAACTAATAAGCTTCTCAAAATTTCCCTGTCTTGAAGAGACAAACGACGTAAATTTTTAAGAAGCAGCATAAGAAAAAAAACTTTTGATGGTGTAACGAACTCTGTAGCTTTAGTAAAAACACTAGATTGCGAAAACTGTTCTTTTGAGTAATATTCATTCAAGCCAGTTTATGCATGTATATATGTATGTATTTCCTAACATAGAGTATAGCCTACTTCTTCAAATCTTAATAAACATAGAAAAAAATCTAGAGAATATCAATTTTTTCATAGTCCTTTAACACAATTATTGATAAGGGAGTTATAATAATGGCCCTGTTAAATTGCCAATATATACAAAAATCAAGTCATTTTTTTCAATTTAATTTGCATTTGAGGGGAGAGAGTTACGCATGACCGTATACAAAATAATCTGTAAAAGACAACAATTAAACAGCGACATCAAAAATATTTACCTGAAAACACTGGATATTTTAATACTTCATTACAATCTTGAAGAATTTGAGTAAGAATACTTTTTTAATTGTTTGATTTTTAAACATATGAAGTCCCCACATATATTCTACACTTTATATACAGAATCTGTTCTGTCTTTTTATTAAGATTTCTTTGAGAGACAAAGGAATAATCATACATTTGGCCAACTAAAGATAAATAAACTCTTACTTTAAAAAAGAAAATCTACATGGTTAGTCTAGTGAAAGTTTCTTTAGAAAAATCCGAAAATATTACCTAAATCATCTTATAATATAGTCTATATGTTCAATCCTCCGGTTAAAAAATCAATAAAACAAATGAATGATATGAGTCTGGTAAAAATTCTTTCTACCATGAACAAGGAAATATATCACAAATTCCTAAAAGTTTTTTTAAAAAATATTTTTGTTGCCTTAGTTTTTCTTTCATGTACAGAATTTTATATAGTAATCAAAAATCCTTTTGATCGATGTAACGCTAAATTTATTAGATGTCCAAGGATAGTTTCGATCACTTCAACTAATAAAACAATTCAACGTATGATTTTGGGTCAAACTTCGACATCTGCAGACATCTCAACTTTAACATAAAATTTACTAATCAATTTGTGTTTTGAGTCAGTTCTGCAGGATGTAAAAAATTATAAAAGTCTTGTGAAAACTATGATGCATTTTTATTTTTAATGCTAAATTTCATTCAAGTAAAAAGGGTTTTTTATATTTTGACATGTCAGTTGAGAAACAGTGGGTATTTGTTTTTAAATATTATAGTATTAGTAAGAGAAATAAGTTTAATAATTTTAAAAGGCCCTACATATTTCGAACTAAAGTAAATTTCTTACAACAACGTCAATTTGCTCATTTCGTTTTTTAATTTCCTTTAAAATTTTCCATAATAAAAAAATAGATAAAATCTATACAATTTCTCGTAACTGTGTATATATAAATCTTTATTTGACTCTTAATTGGTAGTTGATCCCAATGAATTCATCTTTTATTACATAAGAATTATATATACTGAAGATAACATGAACAAACTTTGTTTCCCGTATTATGCAAGACAATATAGTTTATATAGTGCTTACATTTGTACAACTAAAATATTTCTAAAATTTTATTTATCCATAACATATATTTAACAAGCAAAAAACCAAATTTAAAAATATTTTTTATTTTTTAGTAATTTTGCTATTTAATTAGGTCGAAATACACTAAGTAAACAATTCATTATGATTCTGGTGAAATTTGAGAAAACATAAACAAATTCAAAATTACATTTTAAGAATGTTGTTGTTTTCTTTTGCAGTTCTTGAACATTTTTAAAGCTAGAAAAATATCTTGTAGGATGCTAAACAAAAATTTATATCCAATTTTACAGGTTTATTTTCAAACAATTGCAAGTAAAATATTTTTTAATTTTTTCACATGTGATTTTAAGAAAATATCAATTGTTACTATGCTGATTTTTAAAAAATAATTACAAGAAAAATAAAATTTAAATTGAAGAATCATCGTTAAAAAGGATAAATTTTTATATATACCGTTTTGATAGCGTAAACAATAATGTATCTTTGTTTACTATTTAATATGTTTAATAAATAATATTAATAAATATAAAAATTAGATAAAAAATACAATTTTTAATTGCTAAAAATCTATTTTACAAAAATATATTTTGATTTCTCATTTTTTCTTTGTTTACATGATAAAATTGTTATTTTAAAGGTCTATAAAACATCAGAAAATGTTTATAACTTTATAAAAACTCTATTTGTTCCCGTATTATATAGATAATATCTTAATAACAAGTTCCGTAACTAAATTATAATATAAAGGGATTAAAACATCCACATAATTTCCAGATATATATTTAAAAAGCAACGCAAAATATACCAGTAGTAAAATTTAGAGTTTTTTATTTTGCTGCTGCATATCTAGAATGATTTTGCTATTTGTTAATTATATCTTTTGTATCTGGATTTTCATTGACCATACGCCTTCAAGTCGTAGAGTATGGGGTAATTTGAAAAAAACATTCCCTTACTAAAAATTATTTTACTAAACTTTCTTCAAGCAATTTCCTCTGCTTAGAAAAGTTAATTTTATGTAGTATTGATTGGTTCACTATTAATGTTAAAAGATTTTTTAAGCATCAAAATTGCTTATTTATGTTTTTTCAATAATTTATCAAATCAAAAAAAGTTTTACTGAATGCCATTAAGCTTTTAATTAAAATAATTAAAATATTCTAACCATAAATCATTCAGCCGAGATAATCACTTCTGGAGATTCATTTTGACATGCTTTGAGCGGGAATCACCATCCATATAATAGCGCAGCATACATAATGAATAACACAAGCTTATAAAGAGAAAATCTTTATCCAAAGCTATTTTAATCATTTGTTAAATCTACGAAGAATCTAACAAAATACTTTAGTTGTTATCAGCAATTCTTATTTTTATTTGATATATTACTCTTTATATATATTTAAGCGATATCGGGAAACTTGTCGAAAACTCGTTGTTATCTCTATAACAAACCGTTAAGAATAAAACCTCATAAAATAATTTGCAAAAGTGCTACTGAAAGCTACTAGATTTAATATTTATTATACTGCATACCTTTCTAAAGATTGCGATATAGTCAAAGGATAAGTGATAAATATATATCTTCCAAGAACCAATCTGCAGTTTATGCTTCAAGCACAATGTTTTCTTTTTTATAGTTTTCAACAGTTTAATATTTCGTTATTTTAATCTTTATTTACGTGCAAAGGATGTTTTAAACTTAAAATATCTAAAATTTCCACACATTTAAAAATACTAAATTAAAATTATTTCGAGATTTTATTCCCAAATTTCTTTTTAAAAATACTAAATACATTCAAAACTTTTTTATGTTTAACTAGAATTATTTCAAGACCTTGTATAATTTTTTTTTTTGAATAAATCCAAGGTATCAAAATTTTAGGGCCCAGTTTATTTGAAATAGAATTAGCATCCTTACCCTTAATTGCTAATTTTTTCCACTGTAATTCTTTTTTGAGTGAGGGGATAGACTATATCTCAAAATATATTTGAAACATTTTTATATTATTTAAGAGTGGTTTTATGGGTATTTATATATTCTATTTTATACGTTTACGGATCACGTTTTTAAAAGTTTATTTTTCATTTATTTAAAACTTTGTAACCTTTATATTAAAATTTATGAAACTAAGTGTAACAATAAGTTACATTCGGTTCAGCTTTTTTACCTCTTCCCGTGAGTCATCGTCAAAGACATATCAGAACAGGACCGGTTTGAACTAGAGAGAAACTTCGGACTTCTCTCAACCAATAGAAGATCCCGTTGGTTTGACTTTTTCTGACCCCTCCGTTCCTGAGTGGACCCCTGGTTTTTCTCCGAGGGGCAGTCGGAATTTTTAGAGGACAAGGTTGTGACCAGAGAAGAGTAGAAGGTGAACACTGCTGGCATCCGCGGCTTGCGAGATAGACCTGTTGAGGAAAATCATCACCGTATTGTTTTTTACGGCCGACGCCGACTCGAGAGCAGTCTTCGATATCTACAAATGATAAGCTGATTCCAGTTGTATTCCATAGACATTTATTTAATTGTAAGAAATCATTTAATCAAGACCTATTTGTCCATTTGTTTCTTTTTGAGTTTTAATTTTTTCTTTCTCAAACACTAGACCAACGTAACATTGTTTTTACACTAAGTTTTATGTATCAAATTTAATAGTTTCTAGTAAAAGCTTAATATTTAATAAATATACAATATTATTGCATATATTTAAGTCTGTTTATATGTTTTACAAATAAAGATAATTTCTATAATATACCAAACTTTAATTGATACCAATTATTTATTAAATCTAATTCTATCGTTTGTGCTGATTGAATAACTACATATTTCCTGTAAGTTTTAAAAGTTTTTACTTTATATAAAATGTTGCTAGAGGAAAGAATAATAAATCTAAAACTAAAACAAAACTCTTAAAGAAAGTCAGTAATAAATATTGAACTGAAATGTTCTACTGAGGATTGCAAATTAGTAATGTTATTGAAAACTAATTATTAAGTCTTGCTTTGAAACTAGATAAATAAATAAATTTAATTATAATTCTTTCTCCGTAATCACTTAAAGTACAGGATTTCAATTTCTGAAATAGATTAAAGAAGAAGTAAGAGTTTTGCATTACCGTGTGATTTTCTAGATATTTAAAAGCTTCAATTACTAATATTTTTCAAAAAAATAAATATTCCATTTACTCTGATAGTCTCTTATCTGATAACAAAAAACTATCAGTTTCAGTAAATTACAAATAGAAAAATTTTTTACGATGACAAATGCTTTCGATGCAGCTGGAATTTCAAACTTCGTTTAGAAAAGTTTAAGTTAGTTACTGTCTTCAACGATAAACACTTGGCATAAGGTATAAATTGAATCATGGATTCAAGAGGTTTGAATCTCATGCACGTCTTTTTTCAGAAATCTCGGGTGTTAAGCCACTCATTTTTATTTGAAAATTATTTATTCTAAAACTAATTTTAATCTTTGTAATTCTTACTACTCATCCTAATGTAGTATAGCGTGAAAGAATAAAAAAGAGAAATCTAATTTTTGAATTGATAGGCAATAAATAAATTAAACTGCTAAGCAGTATATTTGACATCAAGATGGTTTATTACTAAGATGCTTTTGTAATATTGTCAAAAATGTTTTTGTACTGGTAAAGGATTTGTTTGTTAACACTTGGTATGCGGGTATACTTCACCGCCAACTTACTAGTGCAGCGGGCGTTTTTTCATGAATCGCGCGAAAATTTAGTTATTCAGAAAAATCGCAGTAAATCGAAAACTACTTTGTTTTTATAAACGAAACTTTTTTTTATTTTACACTTTAATATATATTCTGTATGATTATTTAACAAAAGAAAACAATATTTTTACGAAATCACAAAAGTAAATGATTTTTAAAGTCAGATAATCTGTCAGCGCATATTTCTTCATCACTATCTTTGTCACAACGGCTCATTTTATCAATTTTGTATTCAACAATTAACCAAGAAAAACCAAGCTTCAAATTGACAAAATACGACTTGTACTTTCTGTAGCTAGGAATTCGACTGAAAACGAAATAACGCAACAAATGACCGAGTGACTCGACAATCATAACTTATGGAAAGAAAAAATGCATGTCGTTGCATAGGAACGTAAACAACACTCATATAATGTCACACATACATATAATTATACGTATTTAGTAGATTTGGGGTGGTTAGTTGGTATCCACCACAAATCTACTAAATACGTATTTTTACGTGACCCACGCTCCAGTGACAGACTGAAAAAACGTAAATATACGTTCCCCGGAAGCGAAGTGTTAACAGAGCTATAGTGAACAATTTGCTACACGAAGAGTAATAAGACCAGGATTTACGATTTAATTCTATATAGGAAGAAAAGAAGGGTTTTTACATTATATGCCTTTATAATTTTTCTAAACACAATTTCTAGGTCATACGTCCAACACTTTATAGGAATTATTAAAAATCTTTTACAACCTGTCCATACATGACACTCAATTTTATATGTAATTAAACGATATCCCGATACTTCTTGAGAGAAATTTGTACAATTAATATTTATTAATTTAACCAAAAAAAATGAAAAAATAAAATTATGAAATAAAATTGTTTAATGATAGTACAAATTTTAGAATGATATAAATATGTCTTAAATTTACTGAGTAGGTAGCAGTACTTTTTATGGAAAAGTATTGAATCTGGAGTAAAATTCTTTTAAATTCACGGCATTCAGTTGCTTAATAAAATAATATCTATTATGCAATAGTGAATTTACTGTGCCTTTGCAGCCATTCATTTTTGCTTGAAAATTATTTATTCTAAAACTAATTTTAATCTTTGTAACTCTTACTACTA
>CM063502.1:140296672-140309172 GCA_032207245.1 Pardosa pseudoannulata | reverse complement strand
GGTAATATTCTCTTAGGTAATGAATGCAATATTCTTAAAAAAGAGTCATCATTTCTATAAAATTAAGTAACTAATACCTATGTAATGAAATGCTCTAATTTATAAAAGAGTATTAGTGACCATGAACGGCCTCTGTGCCAAATTTTCTAATGTCAATTTAAACTTTCACTAATACTTTAACTAAAAACATCCAGTAAGTGAAAGTGAAAATGGGAGCTTGAATATATTTTCGTTATAAATGCACATATGCAGAGCAACTTTTGTAAAAAGCATGTCGTATTATCTTATATCCGAATCATTGAAACGCATTAAAAATTGCAGCAACAAATAAACAAGCTTCGCATTTATAAATTCATTCTTTTCATCTTTAAGGAGACATGGTTCCTTTTGGGACTTTAAATCTTAATTAAAACAGCCTTTTTTTCGTGAAATAAAATGTTCTGCTTCTTTTAAAATGAATTTTCTATAAATTCTTTGATAACTCTAGTATTAAAAATTATTTAGTTTTATCAATACAAGTAGTATATTTTATAATAACATAAAAAGTACACCAAAGAATTAAAAGTCCAAATTCATTTTCCACAAGATAACTTTCGAAATATGAGTGTTAAAAACTAAATTTTTCTATCCATTTTATTCTGTAAATTAAAATTTAAAAATATCTTATTTTTAAATTTCTTTTTACAAATTAAAAGCTTAGAAATTGAATATTTTTACTTAGACATCAATACGTTATAAAATAAGTATGTTACTCGTATTAATATAACTGAACTTCCCAAAATGAGTATAATAATTAGATTATATTTGATATTAATAAATAATTTTCAAATTTCAATTTTTAAATTTCAAAAACTGCTTTAAGGGTAAATGGATTTCTATTTTTTTACTTGGTGTATACATTTTATGATTTTTTAAACATTGTTGCTTTATGTAACAAAACTAAACAAATTTTATAAAATTTAATACTTATGAATAATCAAAGCTATTTTTCATTCTAATTCGGCGAACAGTTTATTGAGTCAAAAACAGGCTGTTATAGTGGAATTTTAAGCTTTCTCTTTAATGGTAATATTTACACAGGCAATCAATGAAACATTATCATAAAAGAGTCATAATTTCTATAAAATAAAATAACTAAATTTATAGAATGAAATACTCTTTATTCATTAAACACATTCAGTAAACTTGGAAAATCCTATGATTACATAAAACATAGGATTTGTATTTACAATCAAAAAAATGGGATTGAAACTTTTACTCTAGAAAACAGTTTCGCATTAACTAGATGTGCTTCTGCGATATGAGCAAAACACTTCGTGAAATAAATTTTCACATTTTTTTTTTGGGGGGGGGAATACTAAAATAATGTGCATACATTTATCGCTGATTATTTTTTCCTAGTTAGATATCTTACCTCAAAAAATAAAATTAAGACTAGACCTTTACGATTTAAACCATATTCTAGGATCTATAAAAATAAACTAGTGAGATATTTTAACTATATGTAACAATTTAGTCATAAAATAAAGATTTTCATAATTTAAAAAAATATTGTTTCTGTTTATAAATGATAAATTTAACCATCGTAATATTATGCCTGTAAAGGCGTATATAAGAATGACAATTCTGTTATTCTGTTTTTTCCTTTAAAAGCAGAAAAGTGGGTTTAAAAAATTTAAGCTACAGATACAAGAATCCATTAAATGATTTGCTAAATTATAAGCTAACAATATAAGGAAATGGTTAAAAAATACAGTAAGAAAAACAAAATCTATCTGTAGTTGTTTTGAATTTCCAATATTTATAATACAAATTTGTAAATTATGAAAGCTAAAGGATAAGCAAAGTTTTGTACATTATTGCCAAGTATTTTATTCCTCGAGTGAGCATTTTATTAGAAATTATATGCAATGAATACACCATTCTCATAATATAACAGTCAGCTTCCTTATATTATACCTTAAAATATTTAAAATGTTATTTATTCAGTATTATTTTACAGATATGAAATGCAACTGAAAACTAATAAAACACTTGTTCACTTATTATTGCCACATTATAGAATAGTGTTTTACCTTATAAATATGTTGGTAATTTTAACAAGTAAAATGAAACTGATGATTTTAATTCAAAATACAAGAAGTATTTTCTCTAGCATGGGATATATTTTATACGAATTCTAATTATAAATCAGTAGTGATAGACTACGGTATCAAGTTTTAATGTCTCTTAAATATTATGACATTTCCTTAAACGTTTCATTTTTGAGGAAAAAATTAGATTACTTGAACCATAATATAAATTTTAGCATTGTTGTCTAACAAATAGATCAAAACATTTAGACGTTATAAAGTAATATCTGACATTTAAAATTTTATAAATAACCTTAAATACTACTGTAAACATCAAAAATTAAAAGTACGGCTTGATTTAGGAAACTGCGGTCTACTTTTTTGCTACACGATGACTAATGAGACGGGTATCTACTGATTAATGCCAATTTTGAACAGCTATGAACATTTATGCCATCAATGGAATTCAAACCCACGAGCTCTTGTATCAAAGAGCATCAGCCTACCCATTCGGACGTCGTTCGGCCAAATATTAAAAAATGAATTGTAAGGAAAATAGTATTGACTATACTAAGTTAATAGAATTGTATATTTATTTAAACTTATAAAATAACATTTTCTATAATTTTATTTTGCATCGTATATTCTAATAATCTTAGCTTTTAATATTGTATAAAGTTTTTATATCATTTTAAAATATTTTTACATTAAGTTTAAGCTACAACTACTATTACATGATGTATACTAAAATATTTCTATCAGTTTGTTTTCTTGGTTACAGAAAACATTATATTAAGGTATAACTTTATCACTCACGTGAAAAACATGCAGAGAGTGCATATAAATATAGCGTAAAAAATAGAATATGGGGATTTCGTAAAAGAATTTTTGCGGTTATCAATGGCCCTGTAAAACAATCTAAAAAACTGAAATGCCGGAAAAAGTGTTATTGTTATCTATGATCTACTTGGAAAATAAGAGGATATATAAGCACATATGATTCTTCCGTAAGCCTCTTAGTATGTTTCTAGCATTACCTTCTGCATACAATAATACCCAAATATCCTTCTGCCGTTAAATTAAATATCTGAAGTGAGAAAATTCACACTGTACTAGGGCCTTTGGGAAAGAAAAAATTTGAAAAAGAATTTTTTGTTATAACATTCCTACAAGGATTATGTAAAACATTTGCATATATCTTATTATTTTGTGCATTGTGAAATGCATTGTAAAAATTATGAAACTGTGTCACAGATTTATGAGAAACATTACAACTACACAAATTTGAGATTATAATTTAAATCATGTACATTTTCTATTTAATGTTGTTAAAACTATTTTTCAAAACAACTTCTAAATTTGTCTAAAGCTGAATTATATGAAAGAGGAAATAATCAAATCCTGCGTTCGTTTAGTCAGTTATTTTAATTAGATTAAAGAACCAGAGACCAATATTTTTATTACTCCTTACGAGCAATATTATTTTTAATTTAAATTCCTAATCCCATTTATATGGTAGCATTAAGGCTCTATAAATAAAAATTATCACTTGTTATCCTTGGTAATAACATATTTTTACTTATAATATGTATGTAAATATGTGAGTAAAAAATCTACATAATCTAATAAAATAAACTATAGAAATCTATTACATTAAATATTGTGTGAATGCATACTTAATTTGTTTTCCAGTACTACACGAAATAGATGATAAACAAATTTTGTTTACAAAACATATGGAAGATAATAGATATCTAAAACTTTAAATATTCAATTTCTCATATAATATTAAACTTAATAATGTGCATATTTTATCAAGCATATTTATTCTTTCTGAGTGTTTTATGGAACGTAAGATATGTAAATATTAAAATTAAAAATATAAAATAAAACTATTTAAATTTATGAATATTTTGAACCTTAAAAGTATTTTTAAAGAGTATCGTACATTTTAATTGCTTAAAAGTTAACAGAGTTTTTCTTTAAATTTTATATAAGTTAAAAATTTATTTAGAAAAATGAAAGATTTATTTCATGTTAAGAATTTTTTACGTGATAATGTGAAATCCAAAACTCAGTACTTAATAATAAGAATTATGTAATTATTTTTAAAAATGAGGAGTTAAAATATAAATTCAATTTAATAATTTTATCTGAGATATAAATTGTACCCTTATTTTGACTTTTAGACAAAAATTGTTTGGTGGGTATGTATCATTTAAAATCCTTTTCTCCCCTTAAATCTAGAAAAATTTTACTGCTGCCCAAAGAAGAAAGATATATAAACAATCTGTAAACGCTTCATTTTTCTATGTAAATAATTTTATTTCTTTTAGAATATGTCATTAGAAATAAGCATCAAATTATAGTTTTCTGAACAAGATAAGATATCTACTATTTCTATTGAAGATTTTGTTTAGTTGAGAGCATTACGGTCTACTGTTTTTTTTCATGATGGATAATGAGACCGGGACCTACAGCTTAATTCAGATTCCTAACGGCCATGAACACCCAGGACAGCAGCGGGATTTGAAACCCAAACTCCAGTACCAAAGAGTAGAACTCTACCGTTTTGTTGGCATTTCTGTTGAAAAGCAAGACTTTTTAATTGGGGTTGTACCTTACAAAGCAATTGCGTATATATATATATATATATATATATATATATATATATATATATATATATATATATATATATATATATATATATATATATACAATATATACTTAAGTGTATCAATTATACTTATTAAAAATAAACAATATTTTCAAAAGTATACAATTTTTATGAGTTTTTTGTATAATAATATTTAAAATGTTCCTTGCTCTTAACTCTTTCAAAAAAACTCTTAAACATCTCTAAAGCACACTAAAAATATCCATTTTGTGCTTACACTTCATTATATCAATGAATTTAAATACTGTTAAATAAATGTTAAATAAATGTTAAAACTGAATTTAAATTTAGAAAATACATAATATTTCATAAAAATTTAAACTGCACTCTAAAAATATTTCCTATATATTAGTTATTCAATCTATTTACAAAATAATGCCCAACTTTCACAGGAAGACATTTTCTAGTACTATTTATCTAAATTGGAATGGAAAGAGGGAAAACCAAAGCACAAAAAACATTTTCAAAAAATAACAAAATAATTCAAGGAACTTAATTTCTTTTTAAAAGTTTTTCTGACTCTTTTAAGCATTTTATACATGATTCATTTATACTTAAATTCATACATCTAAAAGGTTTCAAAACTCTCGAAATTTCAGTTTTCGAGAACACTTTCAAACGCCCATCGTCCCCTTCAGCACTTTAATTGGATATTATTTGTTCAATTCATAACTATTATTAATAACGATATATGTCAGCCTTTGAAATTTTGAAAAAGGTGTGGGTCATTTCTTTAAAATGTTAACTATACTCTTATTTCATGCCATAGTATAGCCCTTACATAACTATGCTTTAATATTACGAATATAAACATGCATCCAGACTATTTAAATAAATATAGCAATATTTAAGATTTATTTCACGTTCCTGGTGCAAAACACTTCGTTGCATATGAAGGCATTAAAAAACAATAGGTTTGTATTTCTTCTGGAAAAACAAATGAGCCTTGCACATTTTAAAATATACTGCGCTTTAAATATTCAACTTGTGTTCTGATATTTTGGGGGGAGTAATATACTTTTACTTTATGTATCACGTTTCACATTGAGTGCTTCTTAGATTAAAAATGATGCTTTTTCATAAGAGAATGCATAGATATTTCTTTGTAGAGAATCGTGGATTAAAGTTACTCAAGAGTTCGAAATTTAACAGGAAGTTTATAAAACTAAGAACTAAAGAGCACAAAACATATTGCACTCAACTCAGAGTAAAGAGGCAATTGTTAGCAAGATATTTTTTATATTCCACAATCTGCTAGCGGCATATTAAGCTGATTCCGTAATGAAAAATTGGAATGTCCCAGATGAAAGTAATATCGTAATTTCAGAACATTTTGCTTCCTAGTTGATTAAAGCCATCAAAACAAGTACACGCGATTTTATAAAACTTAAGCGTTTTTATAGAAAATTAACGTCGGAACATTGAGTGTTTCAGCTAATTTAATGCCATAGTGTTAGGAAAAATCAATTTTACGATGTGATGTATAGTTTCTGCAGTATGCATTCTTCAAAATTCCAATATTAAGAGTAGAACAGTTTATTTCTGAGTTAGGTTTTATTCGTGAGAAAACAAAATATAAATATCATCTGCATATCATTTTTAAGTTACAATACATGTCTTATTGTAATAAACTTCTAATTAATCGTAAGGACACAGAAAGCTTTTGCCTTTTATAATGCGAATAGTAAGTTCTTGATATATTCTCAAAAGGATCATGCAGTACATATACACACTACTCAAGTGGTAATTAATTTTCAATGCTCTTCTTTGTTCTCCCAATGTAGATTGTAATTGTGTCCTTTGAAAATATCTTCAACTTTTTGCTGCAAATTGTACTGCATGTTTTTAATTAACCTCATTTCTCTTATATCTCATAAATATACAGTAATAATGTAAGTTATGATAAATTTGGATTCTTAACTATAGCTCAATAATAATTTTTTATAATTTTTTGTTTAGATGTAAAAATAAGGATATATTCTTTATTAATTTTTGAAAATACTTTAAAGTACAGGATAAATCCACACAGAATTTAAGAACTAGGTATATTAAAAGAAATAACCTTATTTATTTCAAAGAACAAGAAAATTCCCGAAAATATAACTGCCTAAGAAATGCCTGCAGCTTTGTAATAATCCCAAAATTTTCTATTTTCAAGGCCTCCTTTATAATGCACAAGAAATGCAACTCGAAATGAAACCAGGTTATACGTTATGCATTTTACATAAAGGGAATGATAAAATCATTTTAGTTTTATTTTCAGACCAAAGATAAACTATACTAATATAATCCAACAGTTTCTAATTAGCACCCATGTTAAAAAATCAGCAAGAAATAAAATTTAAATTATAAAACCCTATTCTGGGCTGACTATAAGACAAATCCTTAAGTGTAGTATTTAACAAAATACCTTTTTAAGAGGAATAAAGAGACAAAACATTATGACTATTACAGAGTTCAGAATTTTGATCATTTTCTAAAAAAAATATTTATTAATTTATTCACTAACTTGGCCTTATAAAGAGTATACGTCAATTTTCACTTCTCAATGAATTTTCAGTGACTTTTGCATTTGGGGACCATCAACATATTGAAAACTTTTAAAAAATAGCTTTGATCCTTTAAACGACTCGTTTGTAACTAGCTGAAAATGATTTGTAACATTTGCATAAAATTTATATGATTATTGCCAATGGTTACATGATTTTTTTTCAAAATGAAGCTCATATATTAAGGAAGATATAAAAGCTTCTTTAATTGTCATCAAAAGATGGAAAGTCTTTCCACATCATTACCAATTGTTCTATCAAAATTGTACGAAACGAAAAATGTGTAGTTTTAAAAGAGGAATACAATGGTGTAAATCAAGGTTTTAAACATTTAATTGACGACGAGATATGAGAATGTAGAAAATACTCTCTTACTCCATAGTCATGAAATGTAGGAATTTATTAGCATATTAGCAAATTTAGGAATTTATTATAAAAATGTGCAGCAAATTCTACAACTACAAATTTTTAAACTTATTAAAAAAGTTCCAAGTGCATATTACTAAAACTTTAAAAATATAAGCATTGCCTTTAGTCGTATTTCAGTTAATGTCCCCAAATTCCTGCAAAAAAGGAAAAGACTGGTCTTTTACTAATTGATAAAAAATATTTGAAAAGCAATATGAAAATAGTTCATAACACTAAAGAAGTTAGTGGGGAAAATATAATGGAGCAAATCAAAGTTTAAGAAATTTTATTGAAGATGAGATATGAGAATGAAAAGTAAATACTCTCTTACTGCTCAGTAACGAAATATACTCATATATTTAATACAAAAATTTTTATCTAATACTACAGGGCAGCTTAAAAAGATATCCACTCTATATTGAACAGTATTTCAATTAACTTCCTCAAATACCTGCAAAAACAACAGATCTTTCACTAATTGCCTAAGTAAAATGTTTGAAAGCTATTGAGAAAGTACTTTATAACACTGAAGAACTAAAATCAGTCATCGCAAGGTTTCGGCTCTACAGTGTATAAGACGGTAAATTGAAACTTACTATAAATTGTAGTTAATAGCCAGCTATTTATGATAAAGGGGGATAATATTTTTCAGTATACAAGTTGTGCGATAAATACTCAAGTCACTGAAATTTAAATGGAAAGTGTAATGTATGAGCATCCTCAATAATAATAAAATGTTAATAAAATGTCAAAATTAGTGATAAATTACCAGGTATTATTTTAAGAGTTTTAAAAAGGGAACTCCAAAATGAGTACAATATTCAGTTCTTCAGTGCATGCATAAGCCATTTTTAGTAAGTCGTCATTATTCCATATAAAAAGGTAGTACAGACGCACCTAAGCTTTAATAGAGGATACGCCTGAAACCTATTCAACAGTTGGACGGGATATATACTCAATTTTATCTACTTTAAACAGAACTAGAATTAGAACCCGTCTTATAATTTTATATAGCAATATAAAACATTTTTATCAATTTTTTAACAAACAAATTTAATAATTCCCAGAGAAGACTACAAGCTGAATACAATTAAGGCAATCCATAAAAGAACGGTTAGTTTATTCAATTATCAAAGAAATAGAAAATATTGTAATTCATTCAAAGCAAAAAAATAAATTTATATATTTTTATTCATTTTAATTGTTTCCATTTTCAAACTCTCTTATTTTAAACCTCTTTTTTTCAAATCCATTATTTCAAATGCAACTTTTATCCCATATATGATACAACGGGGCTCATCTATAGATGTTGATGTCTGAGCTCAAACGAAGAGTTTCTCAAGCTTGTTTTGTGGCAATCTAATTTAGAACTAATTAAGAAAATTAAGTCATATTTATCCTTGCTAGGGGTAGCTACAATCGTAATGAGGCATTATTTCAACATCCAAAAAAAGATAGTCAAAACAGAATTATTTTTAAAATGCTATATTTTTATGCCAAAATTATTTTTAAAATGCTATATTTTTATGCCAAAATTGTGAAACTAACGGTGATCACCGCACATTCATCCAAACAGACAGTTGTCCACAATCTGATAGAAATATCCCTCCCTTAAGCGAGACAGACACAATTTTCCCAGCCCAACTACTTAACTCGATATTTCTAGGGTTTTTACCGTGATGCCACGTAGAACTAAGATGTAAAAAAGGAAATTAGAATTTTATTCCTGGAGAAAACAGGAGTTCGTTTATCTCGATATCAAATTAAAGACGTGGAAAATAATTTTATTGCGATTAGGATAGTTTTTAATATATTGCATATGAGATACTGTTAGGGGTAAAGCAATATTCCTTATAACAGGTCACCACAGACAGCTTACTTAACAAAGTGTTCAAGACTAAACAAACACTTTGTTAAGTATCGAACTGAGGCCGATTTAACTTTTGGGTCGTATATATCAACTTCTAAAAGTATCCATTTTTTTAACTTACCTATATGTCTATTTAGAATAAAAACTATTTTTTATCTGTCTTTTAAACATAATTCCAATTTAATAACAGTTCGTACCACGTCTGTAAGTTGAATTCAATTTAAAATTTAATCCATTTGGGGATCATAACAATTTATTCTATAACCATGAAAATAAAAATACGTAACAAGAATTTCCAATTCATTTAATGCAAATTTTTTTTTAAAAAAATGTAAATTTCTAATCATCTTAAATGTATCCATCCTTAAACTCGTTTATCTTAAAGTATTTATTTCAAAAACAACATAGAACACTTATTTCTTTCGGGAATTTCCTTTGTTCGTAATAATTTTAAGGGATTTAAAAAGCTGTAAATGCTTCGGAAACCTGTCCGTGTAATTTCATAAATGACACCGTACAAAGAAAATTGCATTCTATAACTTTCAAAAAGAAATCTTTTTTTTTAATCATATAATTCTACTCTATTTTCTAAATTTCAGAATGAATGGAAAAATTGTCACCAACTAGGGTTGTCATTTGTTAAACTTTTACGTCATCGTTGCAAAAAAATTACGGGAATTTTTGTTGCTAGAAAAAAAATTTCTTTTTCATTTACTTGCATTCAAAGTTGAGTACTTATTTTAAATAAATGTTTTTTAAGAAATAAAATAACATTATAAAACTCTTAGTTGACCATTAAAATATTTATCCTTATGTACATAATTTATCTATATAATATTTTATTTACATAATTATATAATTTAACGAAATGCCTTCTCTAGAAGATATTCTTCCTTTATGAGACTGTAAAATAGTGTTTAACATGCTAACCAACACAATTATAAATATAACTTAAATGAATTTCTGGCGAATCATACCTACTTATCTAACTATATAATTATAATAACAACTTTGGTGAAATGTCGTTGATTCTCTCTTTATTGTGATAAGTTTTGGAGACCAAGAGAACACCAAATTAATATTTGTTTAACTCAACTAATATTATATAACTCTTTTATGTAAGTTTTGATTCTAAGTGTCCCCAACTTATATTTACTTAACACATCTGACTGGTTGTCTCCCTTGTGCCCCCACTACACAATATACGTGAATTCGAAACGTTTGGGCAGAATAGAGCAAAGAAGGATAGTCTCAATAAATTCAACATTTTTTCCAATCTTGCTTTTTTTTTGTATCAGGGTATAAAAACAGTCTATTTTTCTAGCATAGATATCAGTCTAAGTTTGTAGTGGATAAAAATTCTCATTGTATATGTGTGTATATATATGTATATGTGTGTATGTATGTATATATGTAATATATCAAAATTATAATACTTAAAATATCTCTTAAAATTCTCCTTTTTTTTCCCTTCTTTCATATGTATTTTCCAAGCCACAAAATATCTTATCTAAAGAAGTGTTCACGACTATCATTCTTTGAACCAATTTTCCAAAGCCTACTCTGAAATAATTTTCTGTTTAGTCACCATATTATCTAGCTGGCCCTGGTGAATGGCTCACTTTTCCACTGATCTAAGTTCCTTTTTACTCTTAAGAACTCTGACTACGGTTTTTATGCAATAATTCCCTTCTCTGCTCTTGCCAGAGTAGCATGTCGTTTGCTTAGGTCTTGAATAAAAGTTAAGTTTGACGTCGAAATTTATTGCTTATGGTGCCACGAATACGTTTTAACTAGGTTAGTCCTTACCCAACAAGCCCGAGTAAGTAAAAACAATACGGGCTAAGTTTTCCCTTAAATTTGAGTAGTCGTAGGATTAATTTTAGCTAGTTTACAGATATATTTATATATATGGATTACAAGCTATAGTTTGTTACAAAAAGTTTTAAAATTTTTTGTAAAGGAAACTATTAAACATTTTTCGCAACAAAAACTTCTATTTAATTAATTAATATTTTTAATACATTTTTAAAAGCAATTTAGGCTTTTAACTGTATATATTGTCCTCCATAAAAGCCACCCACCTTTCAGAAGCTGTTGAAGGCGGGGGAATGAGGTCGCTATGAATACGACATGCAGAAGCAATTCTCAATTTTGAACAGGTTTTTGATCAAAAACTTCATTTTAATAACAGGTAATAGTAAAAAAGTAAAATAGTCTTTAATATATAGGCTTATCTTGCTGTGTAAGGAAGCTTCATAGCTGTGTAAGGAAGCTTCATAGCTGTGTAAGGAAGATCGTACGCTTACTTAGGATGGTATAGTTTCTTAGCAGGGAAAATAGTTGAAATATTGAATTCGCGATGAATTAGTGCATATATATTTATATATAGGTGTTCGTGTATGTGTGTGTGTGTGCGTGTATTAAAGAGCTAATTATATATACATATATGTAATCGGCCAGGGGACAAACTTGCCCCCGAAAAATACGCATCAGTCGTCGTGGCCGAAAATAATTTTTATTTCATCCGATCAAAATAGCACAGAATCCAGAGGCTCCTGAACCAGACGGTGTCAGAATGCTCTCTCTCTCTGTAATGCCAACCTTCTGCGAGAGACGACCAAAACCCGTGTGTGGTTCAGTGTCGTGGGAAAAATGCTAAGGCAACTGTTATTTGCTTATAGAAAGTAACATTTGATTAGAGCCATCTGCAAAAGTGTGGTGTTCCAGATAACTAATATAGCTGATCATTGCCGATTTTTCCTGGGTGAGTTATAACTTCCTGATTAAAAATGCCAGCTATATCATTTTCTGTTTTGGGAATCAGAAAGAATTTCGGGGTTCGGCTGAAGGAATGAAAATATCCTCGTTTAAATTTGATGGCTGGGAAATATGGTTAGTATAAAAAGGAGAAATTAAGATCT
>CM063502.1:140249172-140291672 GCA_032207245.1 Pardosa pseudoannulata | reverse complement strand
TCCAAAAAATACGCTAAAGCTTTATTGTGTCAGTAACTAAAGTGTTCTATAATTTTTTACTTCACCCTTTGCCCCACCCTCGTTATTGTCCCTTTACTTCCGGTTATAAATAGATATATAAATAGACATTATTGATTGTTAATTTTTAATACACATAAAGCTCGTCAATTCTCAAAGATCATCACATAAGAAATAATGTATTCTAAAAGTACGAAAAAAAAAGTTTATTTGAGAATTTTCATGAGAAGCTGTTAGCGTCTTTGTTCCTCAGAGAGTAGGGGTGCATCCCTCAATAAATGTCAGTCAAAGAGGGGTGAAGTTCCTAAACAATCGACCTGACCCTCCTACCTCATAATTTCATGGGGGAAAACACTGTCAGAAATGTACAATACATCTATTTTTGAAACGTTTTTAGAGGTCGAAAACTGTCTGACAACTGGTGGAATTGTACGTGCAAACCACTTAGAGGGTTATATTATTCTGTGAAAGCTAAACCCGGTTATCTTTTTAATATACGACTTAGGACTACACTATTCTCTAAAAGAAAAAGATGTAACCATAAAATTTTAGCATTTTTAAATGAAAATTCAAAGCCTTTTAATGTACCATAGTATAAAAACATATTCATAATTTACACGTTAAATAAACGTAAAAAATATATAAAGTATTGTAACATTTTATCAACGTGAAGGTTTAAAAAAATTAAGAATTATAATATAAGACTATAAAATGTGGTATAAATTATAAACATTAGGATTAATTGTATTTAGTTAATAGCAATTTTGTTTATTCTAAAGTTTCTTATGTTGATCAGAGAATAAGTCTTAAAAACTAACCGCTAATCTTTTAAATAATAATTAAACATGTTTTAGTTTTATGCTGTATTCAGAGTAACAAAACTCCAAGTATTTAATGAGACAGAATCACTGTATTCGTTAAAGTCTTAACACTTATAACAGGTGATATAAATAAAGTCGCCGTTTGTTTTAAGAGCTCTTGGGATATGTAATATAAAGGTTCAGTGAACATTTGAAAGATTCAGCTATTTTAATTGTTTGTAAAATAAATTTATCTAATCCCCAGCATTACGTGGGTATTAGACGGTAAACCACAAACATACTGTTTATGAAATCACATGTTGCTTTTCCAATCCAAAAGCAATTTGAGCTCTTATTCCAAAATCTTTTTTTAAGCAACTGAGCTTCAAAATATCTAAATGCGATTCTTATACATTTTTTCTGATACCAGTGATTAATAGATAAATTATGCAGATATTTTTCAAGGAAGATCATAAAGTTGCGTGCATTTAACGCTCCTTTGGAGAAGTTAATGATGCGTATTAATGCATGCTAGTTTATTATAGATTTCCGATTACTTCTTTGGAGGAACTAGGGTAGTTAAATATTTTCTAACAAAGACCTGGGACGGATTATAGATGAATGCAAATCGATGAAATATATAAATGGTATAATGGACATGCAGTATATGAGACTGTATTCTGTTTTTAATTTACTAGATTTTCATTCTCTGCGATGTTCAATTACAATTTAGAGTTTATGAAAAAATGAAAAATAATTCTTATTACTATTACTATAGAAAATGTGTCAGGATAGTTATTAAATAATCTCTTATTTATATTCAAGTATATATCGTCATTGGCATAAAATAAAGATACACATTTTTTATATTTTGCTTAGATAAACGCGAAAACCAAAAATTCCCAACAGGGAATTTCTTTCAGTTCTATTCATTCGATAACTTCAGCTATTAAAGAATAGATTTTTTTATATATGTACGCATGTAATTTATGAGCAGATTTTGTTTTTCCCCTTGTACATCTTTTGAAAAGTATAATTACCTATTGGATTTCATTTATAATTACTTATTGGATCTCTTTTATAATTACTTATTGGATTTTTCTGGCAAAAATTATCATGAATTAAGCAGAGTTTTTTAGAAATTTATAGTCTAAATTATAGCGAAATATATATATTTGCCATCCATTTCTAATGTCAGCTTATCGTTTACACTGATAGAAAAATTTTCAAACAAAGATTAATTATCTGAATTTATAATAGAACGGGAGACATTTGCAAAATATAAAAAAATATATTACTTCTCTGAAACTAATACAGCTTAATAATATTAACGTAATCTAAGAAACTTTTCCTTAACCATTGACGAAAGCTTGCATGTTTCATAAAATTTATAAAAAGGGTATAATAATTAAAAATTTTAAATAGTTTCAATTTTTATCAGGATAATTATAAAGTGATTTCTCAAAATTACTGTCATACCTACATAGAACCTAATATTTATATGTTTAACATCTTGTATAAAGGATTTTTTAGAGCAAAAAAGCATGATTATATTTGAAGTGTATGTGTCTGTCTATAACTCCCTTTGCATTAATGGAAATACCGAAAACTCTCTTCAAATTTACAAACTTAGAAAGTAAATCCATAAGTCACATTTAATTCTCTATTCCAAGCGTATTAAATTTAACCTTTAACACGCTTTTATATACAAAACTACCATAACTAAAACAGTATTTTAAGTAAGGTATAGAAATATTCTTTGACTGGTCGACTTTAACTGTCTAATATTACTTACTATAAATATGTAAAATATTATTTAAAGATTATTCTGTAACAATTTTGACTTCTCCATGAATTCAAATGTAAAACTTAAAATTAAAAATGTGACTGGAATCATACGGAAAAAATGTTAAAATATTGGTTGCTGAATTAAAAATATTCTGTGTTTTATAATGCCACTGGAATAAAACAATGAATCAAAGGATATATTTTTGTACTTTCCAAAAAAAATAAGGTTAATCAATTATTTGAAGAGGACATAATATTTCAACATTTAAATTAAAAAGTAATTGAAATATATTTTCAAAGGAAACATTAGAAGGTATATAGAAATGTGTATGTTTCCTATTTTATTTTCATTTATCTCAACGCATGTTGTAAGTGTTATTGAAAAACATTTCACTTTGCTGCATTTTTATTTCTTGAAAATCATGCTAAAAAAATAGTTATTTATCTAAAAATTGCATTTGTAACTGTAGAAAAGTTATTAAACTTACCTGTGACACTAATTCAAAGTATTAATTTACAACTTCGTTGTCAATCATGTGTTTTATACATCCTTGCTTTAATTGTTTCGTAAAATTATTTATAAATGCGTTTTCAATTGTTTTTGACTTCAGGATTGTATTTATACAATCACATCATATAAAGTGTGTATGATCAATAAAATAGTACATTATTTAAACACATTTTGATTCTGTCTGAGCGATTTTGTAACTCTCGAATAAATTCTAATTTATTTTAAAATGGTATTTAGAAAACTGTTCTACTACCTATTATATTTTGTTAAAGCTATTTAGTATCAAATATTTACAGATGTTTTCATCTTCAGATAAGAGCATTTGAATTAAAACTTGATAAACCATTTAGAAGAAACATATATAAAAATTAGAAATTGAATAAGTGCCACTGCTGTGACCTAACTTAATCCTAAATCTCAAAGGTGCAACGATACCAATACAGATTGGACAGTAAATTGTTGGGAGAAATATTTGAGTTGATTTAAGTCCTTATTTTAATTTCTTTTTAACTTTAATTTCATTTATTGTTTAAGAAGAAATGCTTAGTAATCATATTGAAAATTTTACAGCTGATTTTATAAGCTGAAATTTTTTTAAAAGTTTCTATTGGGCTCAAATGAAAACTTGTATACTATTAAGTACCAAACAGCCAACTGTGTTTTAGATAAAGTTGCTCTTTGAGAATATAAGTGCTACCTTCTCGATAATTTTCTATTTAAGCTCTATCTAAATATTGCATTTGTAACTGTAGAAAAGTTATTAAACTTACCTGTGACAATAATTCAAAGTATTAATTTACAACTTCGTTGTCAATCATGTGTAAAATCTATTTTACAATTGACTATTAGAGAACGTTGAAACAGAGAACCACCATAACCGCTTTCATTCATATTGAGGCATATACTCAAATTAAATAATGAGCTATTCTAATAGAATTTTTGGTGACTTATTCGAGCCCAGATCAGCCTTGAAACTCCTAGCTAATAAACTGCAAATTAGGCACATAATTTCTCTTGCGTTGAATTTTCTATGAGTAACATTTATCATCCTACTCTTTTTCTTCATTAGTTAAAGCATTATTACTTACCTTAACTGTCTTTTCAGTCTATTTCTTCATTCCCAGCAGAATCAAAATCTATTTTACAATTGACTATTAGAGAACGTTGAAACAGAGAACCACCATAACCGCTTTCATTCATATTGAGGCATATACTCAAATTAAATAATGAGCTATTCTAATAGAATTTTTTGGTGACTTATTCGAACCCAGATCAGCCTTGAAACTCTTAGTTAATAAACTACAAATTACGTACATGATTTCTCTTGCGTTGAATTTTCTATGAGTAACATTTATGATCCTACTCTTTTTCTTCATTAGTTAAAGCATTATTACTTACCTTAACTGTCTTTTCAGCCTATTTCTTCATTCCCAGCAGAATCAAAATCTATTTTACAATTGACTATTAGAGAACGTTGAAACAGAGAACCACCATAACCGCTTTCATTCATATTGAGGCATATACTCAAATTAAATAATGAGCTATTCTAATAGAATTTTTTGGTGACTTATTCGAACCCAGATCAGCCTTGAAACTCTTAGTTAATAAACTACAAATTACGTACATGATTTCTCTTGCGTTGAATTTTCTATGAGTAACATTTATCATCCTACTCTTTTTCTTCATTAGTTAAAGCATTATTACTTACCTTAACTGTCTTTTCAGTCTATTTCTTCATTCCCAGCAGAATCAAAATCTATTTTACAATTGACTATTAGAGAACGTTGAAACAGAGAACCACCATAACCGCTTTCATTCATATTGAGGCATATACTCAAATTAAATAATGAGCTATTCTAATAGAATTTTTTGGTGACTTATTCGAACCCAGATCAGCCTTGAAACTCTTAGTTAATAAACTACAAATTACGTACATGATTTCTCTTGCGTTGAATTTTCTATGAGTAACATTTATCATCCTACTCTTTTTCTTCATTAGTTAAAGCATTATTACTTACCTTAACTGTCTTTTCAGCCTAATCAAAATCTATTTTACAATTGAATATTAGAGAATGTTGAAACAGAGAACTACCACGGCCAGTTTCATTTATATTGTGACATATACTCAAATTAAAACTTTACATCACAATCAATTTTTCTGCATTTTTTCAGCTATAAATGAATTTATTGTGGTATCACTAACGTATTCTTCTACTTAAATAAAAATAATATATTTTTCATACTAAACTCTTTTAAGTCTCCGGGATCGTCAGTTGCCAAAGATGACAACTAGCTCATATGCAAACCTCACTCGCCAACAATGGGATATTTTCATGGGAACAACAAGCGTTATTTAAATTCTGAATACTAAGCGTGGAGTATAAAACAAAGTGCTGTAGGGAAATTTACATTTTCGGAAAAGTAAACGGTACGAAGTCTTGTCAAGGTTGTTATTACTCCAGATATGAGGCTTCTCATACAGATATATTAAATCTAAAAGTTGCTGGTGTTTGTTGCAATTTGTAGTTTGGTTTACACGTAGCTGGTAGCCCAACTGAGTTACAAGTGACAAAAATTAATTATTAAACCACAAAATAATACTCTTCTCTGTAAAGTATAATTATATTTCTCAAAAGTAAAATAACGTATATTTCTCTAAATTAATTAAATTCTGTAAAGTATAATTATATTTCTCTAATAATAATTCTGTAATAACTATGTAATTATATTTCTGTAATAATAATTTCTGTAAAGTATAATTATATTTAAGTATATTTCCCTTAGAAAAATCAACCATATTGCCTAAAATCTTGACTTTTGGAATCTGTGGTTATATATATATATATATATATATATATATATATTACTTTTAATTTTTTGCTTCTAAAATTTTTTCATGTATTACCATTTATTTGATTTCCAGTGCTATTTTACAAAGCTTTATTGCAATGCTGTTTTTATGAGATATTAGCAAGTGTGCCCGAGCTTTGCTACGGTGTAGTTAATGTATTACTTTTAAACAAAGACTTTTTTTCGTGCATAACTCTCTAAATTCTTCACAGTACAATTCGAGTCATTGGTACATTTATATATTTCTATTATAAGCGTATTATAACAATATTCAGTTTTTTATACTACTGTATTACTACAGTACGTTGATTAGCAATGTTAATAGATCTTGACTTAAGTGGTAGTATAGGAAGCAGAGGTTTTGACAACAGTTCTAATTTTGGTGGTATTAATAAATGTTGTCGAAAATTAAGGAAATTTATGACAAACCACACAGTTTTGTATGAAAGAGAAACACACATTCATATCGACAACTATATGAATATAAAGATAACTATATAAAATGATAGGTTTTATTTGCCTATGGGAGTCACTGAAATTTGTACTTTTTGTAGTTAAAATATTGTTGATAAACATTTCATTGTAACGTAAAAATTAACCAAGAATTAAATTTAAAATTAGTTCTTATATAAAAATGCTATAATTTGCGTCCCATAGAAATGGAAGTTAATCACTTTATAACTCAATTTCCGGGTCAAATCGAATTGATACTACGCAGACGATGTTTAAATAATATAAAATAAGAAATGAATAAATGAAATATTTAAAGGAATGACGTCATAATGATAGAAAAATATCATTTTAACCTATTTATTATGGGATAAATTGACAATTTTAATCTTTTGCTTTTAACAGAGGAAAACTGGTTTTAAAACAATTACTTTGATGACGTCACATTGCTAGAAATATTGCTTCTTTCACTTAGTTATGATGCGATAAATTAAAAAATTAATCGTTTGCGTTTAACCGGGGAAAATAATGCTTGGAATAATGACATGAAATGCTCGAAAATGGGGGAAAGAATGGATTTTGAACGTTAAAAATTTACAAAACTCTTCCCAGGGATATACCTAGAATTTCCCAAATTTTCACGGCGATTGGATGTATGATTTTTGAGTCAATAGAGTACAGACAGACAGACACAAATTCATTTTTATATATATAGACTTCTGTTACATAAATTTAATATAAGATAATTTAATATAAAAACATAAAATATTTGGCATCGTACTACTGCTAAAATCCTTATTAAATTCAATTCATGAGTTAAATTTGATTTTAATTTCACAAAAATATCTCCTTGCCAGTTATTAAAGAGTTAAGCTTATTTAACAGCTGTTACCAGTCACTTTAACCTCACGTAAGTAATTTTTACTACGTACTGTAAAAGAACAAATCTATAACAATTTAATCATAAAAGTATGGCATTTCCTCTATCATTCCTTAATCCCTTAAAACCTTAGAAAATATTACCCAACTTTCAGTACAATAAATGTCTTTCAAATCAGACGCGAAAAAAATTACTTCTACGTGTGGCGGTTTATGAAAATACTTAGAACGGCAATTTGTTATTAATGTGATAATTTGTGAATATTTATTTCGCAATAAAATTCCATAATGACTAAAAACGTTTGGATAGTTCTCCACATATTAGAGAAAATTATCTTTGTGAAGGCTATACATTACATCGCTGTCATTTCTTTTATGAGACTTTTGAAAACTCAAATTTAGATCGCTTTTATTCGCCGTTCATGGAAATTCCTTTCATTTTTTTTTCGGAAGCAGAGAAGAAAATATTTCGAAAATATTTTCGTTTTATTAGAAAAGCTTTTGACCCTAAGCAATTAAATTTCAAATTAAGTATGAACTAAAGGGTGAAAATGGGGACATGTGCTGTTATTGAAGAGTACTACTTTAATCTCGAAATTCCTCTATCCAAGCTCTCTTTAAAACAGCATTAATTTGTGATTATTTTAGTTTCTCAATAAAATCTCGAACATTTAGCTTTTATAAAGGGATTTGTCATACATTATACAGTTAGCCCTATTTTTGGACTGGTGATGATAAAAAAAATCCATCCAAATAAAACATATAAAAAGATTTAATAGTGGAAAATGTAAGAGAGACTCCAAGAGAATTATCTTAAACATCATTTAAGTTTTATTTAAAATATTACTTTCTTGTAATTTTAAATGTAATCCTAAATTCTGGAAAATTCACTTTATATCTTGTTAAAAATGAACTAAAATCAGACCTAATACATAAGTTTCGGTTTATGCCTAAAACATTTATTTAAACAAAGGAATAAAAGCTTCGAAATATACAGACCCCATCTTGATGAAGCAGTATAAATACACTCTGTCGCCAATAATGACCGGTCACTTCCGATTTTAGATATTTTGTTGTATATCTAGAAAAATACACGAGGAATTAAAGGTAATTCCTCGACAACAGTATGGTAGACATCATATATTTCAGCTAAGAATTTTTCCTGAAACCCCATAGGAGACCGTCAACAAATCGAAGAAAAACGAATATGTTTTGGATAACACTGTAAAAAGTAATGTATGAAAAACGTTGAAACTTTACCACATGATTAGGATGAATCGTGTAGTAATTTGTGCTCATTGTTACTGGGATAGCACGTATACTCGTGGAGAAATTAAGTTTTTATCAAAGCAATCCCAAATTTCTCCACGTGTTTTGCTTATATCAAAGTTCTCAATATCAAATAATGTTATTTTCAGACCACATGATAAACTATAATGTACACAATACCCTACAATTGGAATTAAAAATAATAAATATTGGATGAAAAATGAACAGGTTTACTAAATAATGTTTTACTGCGCATGTGCGAATATAATCAAATTGTAATATATATAATGTATTAGCTAAATGTATAGAGCAAGTTTTGTAAAAGTCCCAAAAACACAGCTTGAAAATTCTGCAAATGATTATCGATATAATAAGCTCAAAATCCGTTGATCTCAAAAGGAAGCAAAAAGATGAGGGGCTGTATCCAAATATAGTAATTTGTAAAAACACAAATTATATGTACAGTATATTGCGAACAACAGTATCAATGTTTCTTCTGCAGCCAAAACAAACATTTGCTCTTATGACAGCCTCGACTTTAAAGTATCATGCAGTGAAAGAAATATTACATATTTACCCATTTACTCGCCACGGAGTTTTTTAGTAACTTTTGAAGTTTTGGATACATCCCCTCATCTTTTTGCTTCCTTACATATATATGTTGAGTGATAACCTTACTATGTGTTTTGTGTATCACTACATTTTAGCTATAACTGGTTTTAATCTGAGCACTGATATCTGTTAGAATTTGATAACACTAGAACTCGTGTTTACGAGGGAAACATAACGAAACATCATTTTCCTTCAAGGGAAACATGACTAGGTAGTTTTTTTTTCGGTTTGGTTTAGTCTACATTTTAGTACAGGAGAGCTAATGAGACCGAGACCTACAGATTAAAGGTAATTCCGAACGGCTATATATACAAATGTCATGAGCAAAATTCGAACCAGTGAACTCATACCGAAGAGCAACGTTCTACCATTCGCCCATCATTCGGAAACGGCTGGATAGACGACTGCTTTGAAAGTACAAACATCCAGAGCATGTAATGACCAACAAATGTTCTTGATCTTAATCCTATTAAAATACGTGAGAAAGACCTTGTAGCCCTCTGTCCTTTCTTACTTCTCTTCGTCCAATCAGCAGAGCTGTATAAATTCATTGTTCTTTTTTTCCCCGCCTTGAAACCGCAAACATGGGAAAATCTTAACCCTTCAAATTGGGCACTGGCCCTTAGGGACTCATAAATAACTCCACAAAGGTATATTCTTATTTAGTATTATGTACGGAGACGTGATTTTAATCTGAAACTGGAATCAGAACCCCACCCGAGAATCCCGCATACAACGAAAATATCCGTTCAATTAATTTTTATGGTCTCTCTCCTTTACAAAAGATGTGATGGGGCCAGATTTAGATCACAAGCATTTCACTTCTCATTTTATTTATATCAGTTATATTAATTCATAAATTATATTAATTATATCAATTATATTAATTATTAATTATATTACTGATCTAAATGGCCTCACCACAGCCCTTCTGCATCCACTACGCTGAGCTCCAGAACTGAAAATAGCTCTTTGAAAAGCTTGAAACTTTTTAAAACCACAAGTCATACAAAATCTATCATTATATATAGGGAACCGTGGTGAAGATTAAATCTGACAAATTTAATTTAAACTCTTAAGAAATTGAAAAATAATCTTTTTATTTAATTTTTTCACTAAAGTGTAAGCTGTTTATGTCCTTTTTTCCAAACTTCATTTTCAGAAAGTAACATTAAATGTTATTATTCTTTTCTTTGTTTTCTTCTGTTCTTACATTATTCCATTTCCATACCATATTTTCCATAATTTTGATATAGATACCATTAAATATTCACAATAATTAAGTAGAAACATTAAATATAAGCAATAATTAAGATTAACTTTTTGAAGCCTGTGAACGATCTTAACTATTAATAAGTAAATACAAGTTTAGTTGCAATCCATGGTACATGTCTATAAAAATTACAACTACAAATCTCATTTTCTAGTACTGTATGAGCAGTACTCCAAATTGAACATTATTTGAAAAGTTACATGCATAACAGTTTATTCACTAGTATTCATTTAATTATTTATTCCACCTGGTTTTAAACCTCAGAGGTTTAAAACCAGGGTCTGTGAATTAAAGTCTTTTTTAATAATTTAATTAATTAAATACTGTTTGTTTGAAAATAGTTTCCGACTCTAATTAAATTACCATGTGGATCACCTATCTTTAAAATAAAACGAGTTTAAACGATTTTCTTTAGAATTTAGCAGGTTTATGATGGTGATGTGATCTCCCAAAGTGTTGTAAATTGTCAATGAGCTAATAATCTTCCCTAAGGAACTTGATATATTCTCTAATTTCATTACCTTTAAGTAAAAATATTCCAGTTAATTTTCAGTATATTTGTAATAGTTTAGATTGATATATTTTTTTATGTGTTTTAATAAAATTTTGTAAATTTTTGTAGACCTGGTTTTATCCCTCATTCATTAATTTGTGCTTCATTCAAATAGAAGCAGTATAAAAAATTAAGCCTAACGTACCAACATATAGTTTTAGATATTTTCATTTGTTCTCCAAACTGTCTACAAAGATCAGAGTTTGTCACAATTTTGCTTATAAAACATAAATTATAGAAACTTAAAATATTTTGGATCGATGGAAGCTCAGATTATTTATATTTAATTATTATAAATAATTGTGTAAGAGCGCTTACAGTATTTTGTTTTTTCTGTCATTAAAATTGCTTGTCCTATACATTGTAGTGGCCGTTTTTTTTACAATATACTCTTGATTCCCTCTCTATACATTCAAAAGTCTTCAATAAAATTTAATAGATGAATTACAAGCTATCACTTAATTTGTGAATTCTTGACTCAGATTGATTCTTTTAAACACTGCAACGTTCTTATCTCAAACTCCTTCTTTTGAAATTACTATAATTACTATTTTTGAAACTAGCAAATAGCCCGTCATATGACGGGGTCAGTAAAATTTTTATTTTTCAGAATAGTAAAATATCCTATGAGGCAGGTAAAAAAATAGTTTGTTTTTTGGCGAGAAATTATCTGGTACATGCTCAATAATTTGTTTATCTTTAATGACCTCATGTTAGTTGCCAACTTTTATTTATCTTGTCATATTACCTGAAAGGATGGGCAGCAGAGGCTTTAATATTGACAGTGATTATTTGGCGGTATATAGGAATGATGTCCAAAATTTAATGAATCGATTGCAAACCGCATTGTTATGTATAAAAACAAACACACATACGAACGAACTTCTTAATTTCTAAAGGTATATAACTTAAACTCTAGATATTTATTAGTCCGTAAAATAGACTCCTAGACATTTGAAAAGAATTTCTTGTTAAAACCGGTGATAAAACTTTCATTGCAACAAAAAATAATTGATGATTAAATTTAAAACTATCACTTATGTTCTTAATCTATTATTTAAGCCGAATATAAAAAAAATATTTATGTAATATCTAAGTGCAGTGATAAAACGTATGAAAATAAAGCAGACGATATTAAAATAATATAAAATAAGAAATGATTAAATGAGATGGTTAAAGGAATGACGCCATAATGCTTGAAAAAAAACTGTTATTTTTATGTAATTATAATGTGATTAATTGATGAATTTAATTGCCTTCTCTTAACCGGGTAAAAATAGGGGTTAAAATAATGGCATTAAACGATCTAAAAAGGTAGAAGTGGTGGATTTCGAACGGTTTCGAACTCGATTTGAATTTTTCTAACACTAACTTATCAAGAATCCAATATGGATGCCTTTATCCATTCCAGGTCCAACCGCTTCTTAAATTCGAGGACAGACGGACAGATAACTCAGGCTATTATTATATAGGGGATTACTACTTTTTTCATTTTATGGTGGCGAGTAGTGTAAACAAAGCGTTTACAATTGTTAGTGAATTAAAAGCCTATTAGAATTTTTTATATAAAATTTTATGTATTCTAATAATATAAAAAAATGATCGTGAACAAAAAGATTAATAAAAAATAAATTGCTAACATGTTGTCTAAGCTTAACGGATTTTTAGGTACTAAGTTGAATCTATGCATAAATTTTCAGAAGTAAAAAAACTACTACTGTATTTTGACATTATACAGTATGACTCAAAATAAATTGAAAAGAACTGTAACAGGTGATAGGTCACATCAATATAAACAATTTTCATCAAGAATCCGTGGTCTACAATGAAATGAAACGTCCTAGTGTATTTTAAAATGTCCGCATCCCAAGTTAAGACAATTTTAACTCAGTGATTTATCGGAATGAAAAAAACACCAATCATTCACATATAATCTATAAAAGTAAAAAAAGCTGTCGTGTTTTGATTTCTTCATGTGTAGACAACTGAAGAATCTGGTTTTTGAGCCTCCCCTTGACTTAGTAGAGAATCTAATCATAAGACTTTTAGCTGCTGCTGAGGAATTTCGCAATATGCCTGGAATAATCCAGAACGTTAACCAATCCCTCCTTCGCCGTTCCTTGTTGGTCTTTTGACACTTCAATGTAATTTATGTATTAAAATTCCTTTTCTAAAGCTACATAATTCTTCTGTTTTCCTATTTTACACCCTGTAGCACGTTTTATTTTCATTTTAGATCATGCGTTGAGGAAAATTGTTTGTGTTGGTGGGAATCATCTGTTTCAATTTTTCCCACCTTTTTGGATCTACTCATCAGAACAAGTATGTTTTATCTGTTTAAAAACTATAATTTTAAAAAAGTCTTTACACGTAATAAAAACAAACGGCAATGTAAAATATGAAAATTTTTGAAGCCACAAATGACTATCAGTCATTCACCAGTAAGCTTATACGTACTAGAAGTTAATATTTTTAGAAATGGAGATTAGTATGTGATTATTATTTGGGGTTAATTGTGAATTATTATGTGTACAATTGGGAATTGTTGTGAAATATTAGTTATTTGTATTTGTGCACAGAGTTGCTTTTTTTTGTATGTGTGTAACTTAAAGTTGGCTATTTTAGAGAAAATTATTGTTTTTAACGTTGTAAAGAGATGGTAATTATAATACTATAAATTTTCTCGTGAAAGTTTATATTATATTTAGTTTATTCTTAAATATTTATATATGTGTATATGTATTTTTGTTCTAATTTTAGTAATTTAACCATTACCTTATATTATTAATAATGAATGTAATAGTCCTGTAGGAATAGTCCATAGCATTCAAAAATATTTATAAGCATTTTATAGATGATATTTATGCTTGAAAAACTTTACTATTCCTACCTAAAATCCACCATCCGATATATGAAAATTCTTTGTGCCACATATGACAGTTTCAATGATACATGAAATTTTTCAGTAGAAATATACTTTGTATTTTAAATAAACCGAGTTTGCTTAGATCAATACATCAAGTATCAAATGCTATTTTATTACAGCCAGTTTTTTTTTCAAAAAAAAATATTGCCGAACATTTGTCTTGCGATAAGTTTTTCCTTGTATAACTATTTTGTCTGTAAACGTGAAACTTTTAAACTTATATGTTTTTAAACTTTTGATATTCAAACATTTGAATGAACGCAGTTTTTACAATTTAAAATATTATTAAATCACATAATCTTTATCAGAAAATGTTTCAATACAGGCATAAACTTAGTTTAGGTTAAGTCTATTTTTTTAAATGGCTGGTTTCCGCATTTAAAACGCATTAATAGGTAGTTACATGTATCACCTGTAAAGATGAAATTTTTAGAGTTGAATGAAGTTAAAAAATTGTAACTTTTATAATATTTTGTAAACTACATAGAATATCATAAGAAATGCTTACAAATTATTGTGAAATAAAGATTTTCATTTTATTTATTGCTATGACAGTCTTTCTTTTATAACCTCATTTCCTTATCTTATCATTCAATAAAATCATAGGGTGAATAAACTTGTAGATCTCGTCTAGCAGTGTCTGAACTCGCAGATTAACAACAAGAACATCATTCAATCAATGCCTTAATTTATTCTGTTCTGTCAGCTGCATGAATGCATGAGTTATTAATAAAAATATCAAAACTTCGATTTTGCCTGATCACTAATTTTATTATAGTTATTAAATATAATGAAAGTTAGACAAGTAGTTTGTTTTATATATGTATTATATATATATATATATATATATATATATATATATATATATATATATATATATATATATATATATTATTTATACAGTATATGTATACTTGCACCTTCTTGTAATTATTGATAACCTTAAAATACTTCCTATTTAATTCCCCTAGGGAGAAATAATACAATTAAAATGCACATAAAGTATAATTTTGTTCTAAAATATACAAGAAGACTTTGTGATAAAATGCAAAGGAATCAAAAAGACCAGACTTGAATAATGCACAAATGTAACAACTTGGCAACAGCTGGTCTTCCTCTGGAGGCCTTTTTTATTTGTACAAACTATGAAACAGCTGTCTGCTCTTTTCGCTATTTTTACATGTCTGCCTTGTTGATGTTGGTTCTTATTTAATATATTCATACTATATGTTATCTCCCCTATTTAAAATACTCAGTAAAATGCAAATTTTTTAATTGTATATATTTCAATTCAGTTGCTATATTTTCATTACTAATTTTTTAAAACTAGAATTATTTTTCAAACATGTGAATTTGAGAATAGTTTAGTAAATTTTAAACTTTAACTATAATAACATATATTAATGTTTAAGTAATAATGAAATAATGGTTAAGAGCCGATCGTAATGTTTTCAATTTAAAAATTTTGTACAATTGTTTGTTTCCTTCATCTCCAAAATTTATTTGGAGAAATTTTATTTTTTAAAAGGTAAAATTTTATAAACTTCTCATTTCTGAAGAATTTTTTTTCCTAACTAGTGTTTTAAATTGCATTGCATATGAATGTGCTAACCAAAAAGCACAAAACAAATTTATTATAATTACCTTTTCGTTTAAAATCAGATTTGGAGTATTATACAAAAATATACTATGATTTTTATTTAAATCTTTCACTAAAGTGTAAGGCTGTTTGTGTTTTTTTTTAATTTTATTTTTTGAAAAATAAAAGGAAATATACTTCTTTGCTTTGTTTTTCAAAATAAGAAAATTCTACAATTATGAACCAATCAGCTGTTCAAATGTATAGTCCAAAAGCTGAGGGAGATAGTGTAAAAGTAAATGGTCTAATAATATCTGAACGTTATCAATTACAATTAATATTACACGTATTTTCATGCTAAAGTAAAAAATGTTTCTGTGCTAAGAGAAAAGTAAACATAGTGTTTCGTTTTAATTTCATTTCGAATTAAATTCTATTTTGTTTTTAATTTTACTTACTAAAATGATACATTCAACCAACAAAGTTAAAAAAGCAAAAACAAAAATTAGTTAGAGAATCAACTTTCATATTTACTAAATTTATATGAAAAAATTAAAAATATACGAAAAATATAAATTTAATAAAATTATGCGAAAAAGTAAAGACTATGACAGAATATAGCAATAAATACTAAGCCAATATATGACTATGCTTTTTCAGCTCTCATAGTAAATACAGCTTGTTCATTACTGCGAAATAGCTGTTAGCATTCTATCAATGCAGAGAATTGAAAATGTAGAGTAAAATAAATTAACATATAACATTGATTTTACAGTTATTTTTTTTATCATTCATGATGTTAATATCTAAGAGGTATCATTATGTTAATATCCATCTTCCCTTAATATCCAAATAGCAAAATGTTTAGTACTGCCAACAAATATTAAAATATTTAAGATAAGTTTTAAAAATTCATAAATAAAATTAATATTTAGGAGTTGTTTTTAGAATTTATTTATCTTTAACTTCAAAAGATTTCCTAACATATCCCAATGAATAAGAAACAACACCAATATTTACTGCATAAAAATTATATTTTATTCTAATTAATATTTTTAACCGTTTCCTCAAAATACAGAGTTAATGTTCATCTTTTATGGTTACACTTGCAATAAAACTCATTTGTAAACTTATTAGATTATTTCAGAGATTACATTTGACAAATGTGTTTTCCCTTTCATACGGTTGCTTTGAAAACATCCGGAATAATGAGTAATGTTCAAACCATAAAACTATCTGCCACCGAGCGTATTTTATTTTCTCTTAAATGACCTTTCCCATCCTGGGATTACAATACAAATTATCTTCCTTAAAACAGGAGAAAATAAAATAATTGAAAAAAAAATTCATTGAAAAAAAAATTGGGGGGATTTCATTGAAAAAAAAAGTTTTGGGATTGATTTTTATCTATACATCATCGAAATATATCAGTTTCTAACAAATAAAAGATAGAGACATATTCAACCTAAATATGTTATAAACCATGTATAAAAAAAATTTTTAAAAATCAAATACTATAATGAAAATATCATTTAGAATCAAATGAAGTTTTATATTTTTTATTACACAGAATAAATAAAATATGCAGGCGTATATTAAACTAAAAATAATATTTAAATTTTTAAATTAAACTTTTATAATTCATCGAAAAAGTTATGATTCCTTCAACCGAAAACTAAACACACAAAACCAATATTTTTTATATTTTTACTAAAGTCTGTAATTGCGAACACTTAAATTTAAAATTTTGTGTAGATAATAAACTCAAGTCACTGATTACCTCTGATATAATCCCAAGATTTTGTTATTTTCTTGAAATAAAACTCTCAACTATACACTTGTTTTAAATTCTATGTATAGTTTTCGTATGCGGGAAATATAGTGTAGTATAATTTTATACATATGCTTATATGTAATTTAATTCCCATGCTAAATTACTGTAAGTGAATATGAAATTCCAAAATGTACTTATCTTTAACTGTTAGAGTCCATAAAAGTGGAATCTGGAAAAAAATAAATATTTTCCAGCATAACTTCTAAACTATAACTAAAATCTTCATTGGGTTGGTATGTCTAGAAAAGTTTATGCACTATACAGGTTTTATTTTTCGTTAAACTTGGTTTTCGTAAGTAAAAAGAATTTTCAAATTTGGGAATAAAATTTCGAATTATTTTCTAAATTTGTATGAGTAATGTACTTTCCCATAGTTATAAATAGAAACTTTTTCTCCATATGAAATTATATTTATTTACTTATTACTTATTACTTCTTTTTCTTCTAATTCTAATTCTCTTCTTCAGTGATGCGACAGCCCCGGGTAGTCACTGGTCCTCCCAAGAATTTTTCTTTAGGACTCTCTTTTCTTGGCCATGATCTTTCAATTAAAAACCCTTAACGTGGCGAGAGCCCTTTCTAGGAAGTCGACCCATTTAAGGTTGGGTCGGCCCATAGTTCGTGCTCCATAGGGCCAAAAATATTTTCTGTGTAGAACGTTCTTTGTTCATTCCAATAATGTGGCCAACCCATTTGATTCTTTGGATTTTAAAATATTTCGTGATATCAGGTTCTTTAAAGGCACAATAAAGTTCTAAATTTGGGCTTCTGGGCAGAACGCCATCAACTAACTTGTGTTCCTCAAAAAAACCCATCAAAGACTCCAAGAACATTTTCAGCTTTTTGTACCATTCTCTAAGTCTCTGATAAGTATGTGAGTATGGATTTGATTAGGGATTTATAAATTAATAGTCTAGTTTTCCTTTTAATTAAGTTGGATATTAGATACTTCCTTAATCCATAAAAGCATCTGTTGGCAGCATTGACTTACCTCTATATTTCAGATGTAATATTGTTGTTAATGTTAATCTCAGAGCCCAGATACGTAAAGGTATCAACGGTTGAAAATTTAAATGCAAATATAATTTGAATATAACTTTTTTATTACTTTCTACTTCCTTCCATATATTTGAATTTGATAGAATTCGTAGTACATTTAATAACTGTTATCAAATAAATTCACGGTCTTTGTTACAACTATATCTTAGTTAAATGGCTAATTATGAAGTAACAAAATATTTCTTTTATTAAATTTAGAAATATAAAATCAGTGATATACACAGTCTAGTCACACTAATGTTCCATAATAACCACCTTTCGCAGTGCAAACTGCTGCGAGACGTGCAGGAAGAGACTCAATAAAGTTCCTGAAGGTGTTGAGCTATTCCTACTCCAGTGCCTGCTGCAGCTGCATTAGGTTACGCGGGTGAGGATCCATGGGGCGAACAACCTGATCGAGGTGGCTCCATATATTCTCGATTGATTTCAAGTCCGGGGAATTTTGCTGGGCCAAGAAAGTACGGCAAACTCATTTTGGTGCTCTTCGAACCATGCAAATACACTGCAATCTTTATTAAACATTGCTTTGTCCTGCTGGTAGATGCTATCATCCTGAGAAAAAAAATTTGTATGTATGGACGAACATGGTTGGAAAGGATTGATGCATACTTGTATGGATCCATCGTACATTCCACAATAATGAGTGAACCCAGTGAATACCACTAAACATTCCCCAGACCATAATGCTCCGTCTTTCAGTTTATACCCTTTCGGCAATAGTTGCAGGGTGTTTGCTTTCAGACGTTTCAATCCAAATACGTTAACGTGCATTTGTTCCATGGAACACAAAACCTGATTCATCGGGGTAGAAAAGCCACCTGTCTTCACTCATTGAAAGTTCCAGTTGCGGTACTGGCATGTAAATTCGTCATCGAAGAACATCAGTCAGCTTAGATGTATTAACCAGCGTCTGATGAGGAGTCCCAAAAGCAGAAATGTTATCTAAACCGTCGTTGTGTAGACACTGTTGGTAGCCCCTTGGTTCCTCTGGGAGGTCAATTGCTCAACGGTTGCACGTCTATTTGCCCGAATGTATCTCCCCCGCCATCGTTCAACTCTTCCATCTATGGCCCTTGGTGCACCCCATTTGCCACGTCGCTGATTTTGGATAGTGCTATTTTGCATTACACGGTACTATGGTGGTCCGCGAATAGTTTACAAAGTTAGCCGTTTCGAAAATGCTTCTAACTTTGGCCAGAAAGCCAATGATCACGCCTTTTTGGACGTCGGATAAATCGCTCCGATTCTGCATGACTGAAAGTATTGAAATGTTCTCCAATACCTACAATACTACATATTCACCAAACTTGCAAATTTCTCTTCTGCTATTGTTTATTTAATTTTTAAGCCACAAGTAGGTTGAGGTCACATATATATATGACTGGACTGTGTATAAAGACAGAAATTGAAAACTACAGCAAAGTTAAATCATTCAAAAAAAATTATCTAATACAATTAAAATACTGTTTAAATATTAAATATTTGTACCGTTATCTCTCACATTTGAGGTGCTCGTTAAAAACGAAAGGCTTACCCCTTTGCCTTAATAAGAGTAGCGTATAGATCAATCGTGCTTTGTTTGACTACGTGGCACAAAACAACAACTACAACAACCGTTATCGCTGCCATATTTCCCGGATGATTGCCAGTTAATATATTTTCTTTTACTCTTACCCATGTCTATGATTTTGAATTCTACTGCTTCCCATGAATATTTTTAGCTGTATTAAATTGGATTTAAACAATAAAGCTAGTCCAGTCAAATGAGCCTTCGCAGAATAAAAAGTTGACAGTTGCCCTCTAAATCAAACCAACTTAATATATTTAAGAAAATTCATGCTAAACTTAATATAACTTCCCTATTACATAAACGTATCTAAAATTATCACAGCATTTAATGTATTTGCATGCATTCATGTACAAATATGCACATAAATAAACACGTATTATAATCAGATTGTCAACTCTGTACCGCCAAATCTATCTTACTTTATTTTGTTTATCGCATTTAGCACCTACAATCATTAACACCTGCTACTTGAAATTAATTTAACCACTCACCGTTTTCTATGTATATCTTGGGATAATGCTCTTCTGACCTAATTTTCCACCTCATACAACCAACCGTGATTCCAGACAGTTCACAGGTAAAAAATTATTTCTCTCTTTCAAAACTAAAAAGAAAAATTTCCTACAAGAAAAGTTTTCAAATTAAGAATAAATCTTAGGGTAGTTTCCCAGTAAAGTACTATATTTCTCAATTTAGAGATACAGTGGATAAATATATGAGCAAAATAGTTTCCGTACAGATTACATTTTAGTTAACAGAATAGCATCAAACGAGATGGAATTTTGCGAGGGGAAGGTAATTGTGAAAATAGAGTTTCATAGAAAGACAAGCTTTACGCACTCTCTGCGGTGCAGTGCTTCAGAGAGCTATTCAGAGAGGCTTGCAAATTATAATAGGAAATAAATCCTGCTATATTAAGGCTCGAAAATTTGCTATTTTGAATTAGTCTTTCACAAAGAAAAATATATTTTTCGTTCTCTGATTGTTTAGTACGGTTTTCATTTCTTTAATGCATAGCATACTTCTAAAAATGAGGAACCATTTTTCACTATTCTTAAAAGTTTACACTTAAATAAAAAAAAATTCTCTTAACTCAATACTTGTAAGAGAGAAGAAGCTTAACATTTGTAAGTGCAGAAGCTGTTGGTAAAATTATCAATTACTGCATTAATTTGCAAATATTATTCGTGTGAATTAAGCTTTGTCAAATTATAAAAACATGCATATTTTGTTTAAAAATTGAGTTATATGTTATTTTAATTTTCAGGTAAAGAGGCAGTAAGATGAGTTCAATCAGTAAATAATGAGGAATTGGAATTGGTTGAAAAATTAATTAAAGGAATTTTAAAATAGAATTTTTTAATTTAACTGTGCATTTAATCGTCATAGAGTGACTAATTCTATAGTGACTATTAGTCATTAGACCTTCAAACTGGGGACCAATAGGTACTTGTTTAAAGGTAACAGTCGTTCCACTAAAAAATCACCTTAAGTGCAAAACCAGGGCCAATTTTTGACTACTTTCCGCCTGCGTGCATATACACACTGCACACCAACTAACCCTGATACTGTGCACAGCTCAGTGAGATGTAAACTCGTGTGCATATATGTCAATGTAAAAATTAAAGATGTAATTAATTAAAAGAGAACAAAGTCTTTCCTAACGCACAAGTATCTTGGAGTGAGTTAAACTATTTAAGTGATAAGCGCGCCTGATTTGGACACAGAACAATTGAAATCAGTTTCTCTGTTTTTGCTCCTCGTCGGAGAGTCGCTCCTTGTCGGGTGATTTGGCGCCCTGTCGTATGCCCTGTTGAAAATGAGATGTGAAAACTTAATAAATAAAAATATTTACTCTGAGGATTTCAGAATGTCTTCAATAATATTAGTGACTCAATATGACATATATATCATCAATTTTAGCATAGGAAGTAATGGTGTGGAATGACTAAATTTTGAGAACAAGTACATCTTCAGTAGACCTAATCGTTTGGAAGTCTATTTTTTATTAATGAATTTGTATTTCAGTTCAGAAGGAGAAAATTTTAAATGGGGATAGCCTGAAACTAACGATATCATGCTAGATATAGGGTTGTATTTGAAGAAATATTCTTCTCAATTTTATGTATGACTCTCAAACCTTATATTATTTTCAACTTTTGCAAATACATAACCTAATTTTAATAGCTGGATAAGTTTACTTATTATAAACAAGGACTGCAATATAGCTAGTGATCAATATATCTTTAGGGAATATCAAAGCTGAAACCTCTATATAGAGGCCACCTAGTGTCCATGTAAATTTGTACTGAAATCAGTGTTATACATGTAGAAGACTGCTACAAAAATTATTATATTATTCTTGGTACTCTACATCTTTCCTGGTTTAAAATATATTTCATGTCTTCTATATACGTAAGAAATAATAAAAAATTTACATAAGAAATGTTGTACGATTTACTAAATATTCACTATTTAACACCATTAACAAATATTTAACGGGTGTAGAATTCTTTAAGATTATGGCTTTAATGGAAAAAACCTTTTGAATATTACAACTTTCTTTTTTTAAATGTTGTATATATATGAAACAATTTCGAAAGTTATTTCAAACAGCTAAAAAAGCCCTCCAAGAAAAATGTGCAGAATGCACATATTTAAAAATATTTTTCAAATACTCATAAAGTTTTTTTTTTACTCTTCCTTTGTCTTTGAAAATTTTAGATTTTATTGAAAAGTTTCAAAAAGTTATAATCTTTCAAAGATTTATTTAAAGAAAGCTATGGAATTCGAAGCAAAAAAAGTAAAAGTTATTTGCCGCATTATAGAGCAACAATTAATTTTTACTATAAATACATTTTCCTCTAAAGGAAAGCTTACACGAATAAATGAAATGTTTTATATAGAGTGAGCAGAAAAATAAAATACTTATTACAAATTGCTGCAGGACATAACATATAATAAACAATTTAATATATTTTTAGATATTCTTAATTTTGGTACCAATACATCAAAATAAACAGATGTAAGATAATAAAAATATTGGAATAATATTTTGTAATAAGTAAAACATTTCTTTAAAATAGTTATGCAAATAAATACTTATGAATATATGGGAGGTGGAGGTCATAAAGATATGGTACATACATTGCTCAGCGAGAGATAGTTAGACAACAGCCTACTTTTAAAACCAATTTCAAACTTCTCAGACATCTAAGCCTATATTTGAATACGAACAAGTTTCTCTAGTTCAGAAATCCACTACTTCAGTAATTCGTTCATCATTTACAAATATGTCATAGAACAATTTATACAGACATGCAAATGAATTAAGTAAATTAAGCAGAAGGATTCACTAGCATATTACATTGAGTAAGTCATTCTTCTTAGAAAAAGAAATTAATAAGGTCATGGTCAAGGTATTAGTTTTTACGGAGTACCTAGCAGTGAAAATTCAATATTTCAACCTCAGAACGAATAAGATAAAAAAAGATAATTTGGATCATCAGCGCACAGTTGCCAATCGCGAATTTAGAACGTTCCCAGCAACTTCCGCAAGATTTTAAATTCTGCAAGGTTTAAGAGTTCTTCCTTTTATCAAAACTATAAGCAAACAACGCGCTATCTGATTAAAAGGTTAATTAGACTGTCCCCAAAAAATTACCTAGAAGCATTCTATAATAACTATCTCAAATGTTTGTCTCATAAAAGAGATATAATTATTTCTTTTATGACTCTCATATTAGAAATATGATTACTTTCTTGGTACATGTAACCAAATTCAAATGATTATTGTTTTCTACCTTATCTTAGTTCTTAATAATTTATGTATTCACTTCCTATAATAATTTTCCTACTTTATTAAAGAGTTGAAAGGAAATTCCCTGATGGTTGATTTGTTAGATGGAATTAAACTAAGGTTTTAAAATAAATGAGAGCAAGAAAATATTGATAAATATTAGTTGTATAACAGTTCAATATAAAAGAATAAACGTTTGAGAAACAACAATAAAAAGTTAGAACAGAGTTAAACAATATCTAAAAGAAGATAAAAATAATCATAGTTAAATTTAAAAACCAATAGCTCTTAAATTAATAAATGATTAGACTGCGAATTCAGTAAAGATTTCAATTTAACATATGGTCATTTTTAATGGCTCTTTCTAAAATGCAAGATTATGAATTTATCCTGTAGAAAAAATAACAATAATGTAGACTATCCTTATTATCCTGTAGAAAAAATAACAATAATGTAGACTATCCTTACATTTTACTATTCATTTCAGATAAATTTTTCGTAAAAAAATGTATTAAAGTTTTCTTGATATTATGATGATAATTAAGATATATTGATATTAAGATATGATGTTATGATGATTAGTCCAGTAATTTTAAATGTTCACAACAAATAGATTGTTTTTTAAATAGACAATATTGAAAATATCAGATTTCTAATACTAATTATCAATAAATGAATTATAAATCAATGAGCAATAATTGAAACAACTCATCATTAAACAATATGAAGAATTTTAGTATAACGTCTTTAGATTAAGTTTTTACTCATGATTTTTAATGATTTGGCAGACAAAAATCCGAGAACACAGAAGATGTGTCTTAATACAAAATTTTATACAGAAACTTTATAATGTTCCAGTCTGACTCATTTTCCACTAAAATATACCATCTTAGAGCCGATAAATATGAAATAAATATATTAAATTTTCCAATGTCTGTAATTTTAATAAAATTATTATTTTTTAATTTACAAACACATTAAGTTATATTTTTAAGGAAATTTAAATTTAAATTTTACCCACTTAGTCCCAAAGCTCATAAAAGCACATAGTGCTTTTTATAGTTTTATTATCTTCTAAAACATCTGCATAGGTTTCTGATTCGTGACTACAAATTTGTTTCACTCGCGTTTTCTCCATAAAAATTTCAACTAAGTAAAAGCCTCTTTCTAAGATAGAAGAATGTTCAAAGACTCAATTATTGCTGTTGCAGAAACATCGAGTGACAAAATCAGGATATCACAAATACATGAGAGTGAATAAAAGATTATTGGGAAGATCTCCAAATGAAATTTAGTCTAGAATTTTTTATGTAATAAATAAAACAAACGCTAGCGGTTCTGTCTAACTTAATTTTACAGTAAACTCAAAAATTATTTAAAACATAAGAACTGCAATCAGAAAACATAATTAAGGACACAATAGCTATATGAGATCTTTAACCCTTGAGGACCCCGCGTAAATGCTATACGAGTCGACTTCTGTGAAAACCGTTGCGGTTTAACATCATCTAGTAATTAAATCTAGTATTTAAAAGTTAAAATAAAACGTTCATATCTCCTATTACGCATATGCGACGCTGGTCTCTCAATATCAACTGGAAATCATGGCATGGAGGCGACGGTGGACTGATATGAGTGAAATCGCTGCTTAGCGTATACGAGACGTTGGTCGCGAAGAGGTTAATTACTATAAATAACCATAAAGATTAAATCGACAAAGCTTACCACAAAATCAAAAATAGTTTATTGCTAAGAGAAATGGGCGGAATACGTGAATTTATACCATATGTGAATTTATATTATAATTTTATAACAGTGAATTATATCTACAACAAATAAAGGGGAAGGAAAGGTCAACAGCGGGTAAAGAATAAGTAGAGACAACTGAGGTTGAAAACCAAAACTGAAATGATGTAGTAAAAAAAATTTATGAAGTGAAAAGATTAATTAATAATTATCCAAATCTCCCGGAAAACTAATGGAGAAAAGTGTCATTTCTAATAAAATATTTCCAAAATTGATTTTATTGTTTTTTAATTTATACTTTTTCTTAAATGATTTTTTATATACCTCGTTACAGGAGATATTAATTTGTTAGTATTAAGTTTCTGTAAAAACGGTGTCAAGCCATAACAACAAATATTATTTTGATTCCTTAAAATTGGATGCTGTTTAAAAGAACCTGTTGACGTTGACAGATTTTTGACGTAATATAATGTCATGAATATTTTAAAAAGGACATTTTTCCCAGTTTCTCCATTACTCATCAAACAAGATAAGAATTTTAACCTTTGTGGTAATGAAATATCTATTTATCATAAGACTAATCACCACATTTGGATTTTGTTACATTTATCACTGTAGTACAAGACTTGAAATTTTAATAAAAGTTTAAATCTATGAGAAAGAAAGCAGAACGAAATATTATATCTTAGTTTTATATCTTTATGAATTACAATGACCAGTTCTTCTTTGCCGGAATGCAGTTCTTGGATCTACCCATAAATCTCTGCTTCATGTTATATGTAAACTTTAAGGGGTTTTTTCCAAGTAAATTTTATTTCAAGGTTTTAGAAGTTCAATTTTTATGCTTATATGCCTAGAGACAAACTACTATATTTTTAAAATCCTACTCATGAAAACTGAATAAACATAATTCTAAAAATACATTTTCATATGTATTGTAAAAACGTTAAATATAGAAAAGAGAATATTAAGCTTCTTTTATTTTTATATACAGAATTCTACCTTATTGAAAATATCAGATCTTAGATCAGCAAGGTAAAATCTCTGAATAAGGCTTAAGAGTGCGTAGTCAAAAAAGAAGACTCATGCTGGAATTTTTAGATGAAGATCGTTTTTCGTTAGTTTTTTATATTTGGAATTGCAATCACCTAATATCTTTCCTTACAGGGTAATATATTCCCATCTTTCATATTAAAGGAAATATATATACCACTTCCAATGTTCTACCTTTAGTAAAGTAATTTTTAATTTAATTTAATTAAGCTTCTTTTATTTTTATATACAGAATTCTACCTTATTGAAAATATCAGATCTTAGATCAGCAAGGTAAAATCTCTGAATAAGGCTTAAGAGTGCGTAGTCAAAAAAGAAGACTCATGCTGGAATTTTTAGATGAAGATCGTTTTTCGTTAGTTTTTTATATTTGGAATTGCAATCCCCTAATATCTATCCTTACAGGGCAATATATTCCCATCTTTCATATTAAAGGAAATATATATACCACTTCCAATGTTCTACCTTTAGTAAAGTAATTTTTAATTTAATTTAATTAAGCTTCTTTTATTTTTATATACAGAATTCTACCTTATTGAAAATATCAGATCTTAGATCAGCAAGATAAAATCTCTGAATAAGGCTTAAGAGTGTGTAGTCAAAAAAAGAAGACTCATGCTGGAATTTTTAGATGAAGATCGTTTTTCGTTAGTTTTTTATATTTGGAAATGCAATAACCTAATATCTTTCCTTACAGGGCAATATATTCCCATCTTTCATATTAAAGGAAATATATATACCACTTCCAATGTTCTACCTTTAGTAAAGTAATTTTTAATGAAAAACATTTCACATAACTATAACACGTGTATCATTATAAATACATATGTCCATACATTATAAATGTGGGTGTGTGAGGGCGTGTGCAAACAACCTACTTTTAAAGAATTTTTAAGAGAATATCGAACCGTTTGCTCCAGACTGATAGAATTTATTCAGATTCTTTGCGTTTGCATGAAATTCTGTATTCACCTGCTGGACTAGAAAATAAAGATTTTATTTCTTTCTCTTATCCAAAGCGAAAACGATGGCTTTATTATTAGTGATATTCCTATTACATTTTGTTTTTAAATGCTGGAATCATTGATTTACTCAGCGAAAATAATTATATCTAATAACGCATATTTATCATCTCGAAATACGATAAGTTAATAACAAAAAACTACAATTCCTTTAAAAGCAACAAATTCTAAAACTTGACCCATCAATCATTTTAACCATTTTCCTTTCGAGTATATCTTTCTGCAATGCCTAGATCACAATGACAGTAACATTTTTGTAATATTAAACATACATTATATCTCGATTCCCATTGTAATGATAAATTAAGGAATTGTAAACTGTACCTTTTTAAACTTGAGTGACGTATTTAAACATAACTGATAATTTTTTGGTAACACAAAAATTGTAATTATCTTACTCAAATTAATAATTACAACATAGCTTAAAAAATTTAATTCATTTCATCTAAAATCTACATCTATATAAGGCCTTAATCAACGGTTTATTCCCACTTGAGAATCTCATAAAACATGCACACTCATTTAGAGTTCCCGCAATACTGAAGTATATGTGCTCATACACATTTTGAATAGTGCATAGAGATAAATTGAATTTCTAATATGTATGTACGTATATATATATATATATATATATATATATATATATATATATATATATATAGAGAGAGAGAGAGAGAGAGAGATATACATATATACATATATATACATATATATATATATATGTGTGTGTGTGTGTGTGTGTGTGTGTGTGTGTGTAAGGTGATAGCACTATTTGAATAACTCCTAAACCAAATGAAAATTTAATAGAAATTGGTACAAGTCTTTTACCCATATTTTCTATATTATGAACCACTATGCAAAATGCCGCAATACCGCAATGTAAAAATCGCATTTGCATAATATCCATTCATTGTGATGATATAATTGATTGCATTTCCGTTGCGATGGGGAGTTAAAGTGATAAACTCTTTGAGGTCCTTATACGTTAGTTATTTCATCATATCTGTACATTTAAATTTACAAAATGGTACATATTTATAGAATATTTATAAACTCCTGTCTCTAAATTTTAGCCTTCGTATTTAGCGCGTATAATCGTCCATCAAAATTTCAGTAATTTATATACAGTTTTAGCTAACTATGTAGTATTGACATGTAAGAATAGTAAGTCAGGAAATTTTTTTGTCGGTTCTCGTATTTTTTGTTTCATCTTAAAAGCAAAAAGGAAACTGATTAATGCTTCGAAAACACCTAAAAAAAGAAGATGAAATAGGATTTTTCCTTGTGTTCTGAATTTTTAAAGCATTGAAACAAAACCTTGGGTAAAGCCTTCAGGAAAAACGGATTATTTAATGATCAATAAATAAAATGCCATGCGCTCGGAAGGATTTGCAACGGCAAGGTAAAAAGGGAAAAAATCAATGGAAGAAGTAAACCAGTCAAAATACTTGGAAGCTAACGTAATCAATATGAAAACATCTCAAGAAGAGATTTTCCCGACAATGTTTGAAAAACTAAGCAAAATTTCCTAAACCTTCATCTGCCAAAAGAAAAGGATTACCTAAAATTATTGAAATTAGATGTATAGAATCACGAATTTGCGATTGTGTGAATCAGGTTTGAAATAAATTACTTTGATAAAAGCAATTTCAATATTTCATTTAATTGGGTTATTAATATAAAATTTTTATGTACAAATCTTATTCAACATATCTATGTTAACATGTGTTTCATAAATATATCTTGAGCAGTTAGACTTTGATAGGTCGTAGAAATATTACGCATTTTATTTCCTGTAACTCTGTTGCTGAAACTGACTGACGATTAACATAAAACACCATGAAGAGAAGAATGCTTGTACAACTGTTTGGCAGTCTGTAAAAACGGTTGCGCATATAGTGAGAAACGCGTATGCAGAGATATTTTTGATAAACCACAAAACTTTTAGAAGTCATATTTTTAAATTCGAATGAGTTTTTACATTTATTTTATTTTTAAGTGATTTTTTTTTGGGGGGGGGGTCCGTACATTGGGTGAAGCAGGTTTGAAATAAAATACTTTCATAAAAGCAATTTCAATATTTCCTTTGATCGGGTTATTAATATAAAATCTTTATGTTCAAATCTTATTCGACATTTCCATGTTAACATATGCTTCATAAATATATCTTAAGCAGTTAGACTTTTATAGGTCGTAGAAATATTACACATTTTCTTTCCTCTAACTTTGTTGCTGAAACTGACTAACGAATAACAAAAGACACCATGAAGAGAAGAATGCGTGTGCAACTGTTTGTCTGTCTGTAAACAAGGTTGCGCATATAGTGAGAAATGCGTATGCAGAGTTACTTCTTGATAAACCGCAAAACTTTTAGAAGTCATGTTTTTAAAATCCAAAGGGGTTTTTCATTCATTTTATTTTTAAGTGATTTTTCTTAGGTTTTCCATACATTATGGCTGCTTAGATCCTCATACATGTACAAAAGCATACAAAGCTAAATTTGATAACGGTTTTGCCCTGTCATACACAGCGTCGTATTATTTATTTGATTCTGTTTTGAGCAGCCATGTTTGAGAAATAGAGTTTAAACAGAATCTGTGCAGCGACTCCAATTTGGAGCCATTTGACATAGTTTCATTTTAATTGCATAAATGACAAAATATTCAATGGTTGGTTTAAAGTGATAATGTTCATTTGCAGAATATGGAAAAATTTAGTAAAGAAATTGTCTGCACTTTTCTGAAACATTGGCTAGTACATTTATCCCCACTGTAATGGATTTCCAGAGAGAACAAAGGAGTAACAAGAAATTTATAGGTAAATTAGCAACAGCGTGGCTTTCAAAGTGTTTAGAACTGTTAGGCTGGGATAAGACAGTGATTTTATTGTTGATTGAATTGGGCATTCATTATTATAATTAATGTGAAGATGTTTACAATGATCCGAGAAATGTCCACCAACCTGATGTTCAAATGGGATTGTAGAACTTGTTCACAACCTATTACAATAAATTTATAAGATAGGGAATGTATTGTACAATCAGTTGCAAAACAATCTAACAAATCAAGTTATTATCATCCCTAAATTAATAAAAAAACTTTGAGTAACTTAATTCCTATGATAGAGAGTAAAATCTGTTTTCCTATAGTACATATTTTTTTTACCTTATTTACTTGAATTACTTGTATTAGACTCCAATTTTATTCCATTAATCCTAAATTAAATTTGTCTTCTAAAAATACTTTTTGAACTGCTGATTTGAGTTAGTTTTTTCATATTTAAAAATAAAAATAAATAAATAATCAGATGTAGAACTTTTTTTTTCTATTTGAAGCATATTATTATGGCTACAGTATAAACTGTTTAAACGTTTGAATAATTTAAAAGCTATTTATATGGTCTATTAATTCTAAACTGTGGTTCAGAATAAAAGGTAACTGGTGTTCTATTGCAGGATAGAACAAATATTAAACTTTCTTGTCCCTGATTTTTTATAATTTTTTTCATAAAATAATACCCTATCCAGGATGACTTTTTGTTATTTTGATGCATTGCAAACGACAGAAAAACTTTCAAGTGTTTGATTAGTTATTTAATATTTTCGCTTAACTTATTCAATGAAATTTATTCTTTATATAAATCAATAGGAAAACATCAAATTTATTTTGAATGTAGTTTGAAATATAATTTCATGAACGTCGAGTAAAATTCACGCTACTTTATGGACCGTTACATTTCTGGTTCATTCAATTACTGAACGTGAATTTGACATAAGACAAATGATAGACTAGCAGTGTTATGTTAAGTCAATTACAGGCTTATTCTGGTGTATAGCGGCATATTTTGGTAAACCAGATGGAAATAGAGACAGTTTTATATAACCGTTACTCGCTCTAACTCCAAGTTATATGAGCAATGCCGTCAATTTCTTTTTAATCAAACCATTTAAAAGTTTAAAGCAATATATTACTTACAATACTTGTCAAGAATTTTAGAAAATCCTAGTGCCGAAAAGGGGAAATCAAATGCTAAGATATATACAATACTGTCATTACAAATTCGTATACCTCGCATGAACGTTCCTAACTTGATCAGCTTTAAGTTATCATCTTTTTCTAGATAGCATGATTTTGTTTTCTTATAAGTTTTAAAAAGTGCAGATTCGTTATGTTTTAAGCCTTTTTTGAAGTTTTTCAAATTCTGACTGTATACCAGTTACTTCTCAAAAAATGCATAAAACATTATTTTTACTTGAATCTATGACACTTTTTCCAGCCCATTCTTAGAAAAAACTTTGAATGTACGTGTCATTCATATGAAGACGGTAAACATAACTATAAAAACTCTAACTGAATAATGACTATTTTTGTTTAACATAAAACAAAACTCTCGAAATATTTTTCTGGCATATTTTCTGACAGCCTTTTGTATAAAGATTTTATTCTTATGTTGTAAAATGCAGCAATATTCAATAATCTGCAATATTTTACATCACATTCTAAATTTATATTCCTATTTGATTCTTTCAAAACAACTTCGCATCTGTTATTTTTTCCAAGATATGTACTAGAAAATAAGGATCATATAGGCTTTATATTTATTTAATATCTTTAGAAAATTCTATAAGGTTCTTATATTTTGTGAGCTTTCTGTTTAAATCAACGTTGCTGTCTCTGTTTATAATATTTCCTACTTCATCTGATACATCGTATGTAAGGCATTACAGTCGATACTTATGTAATGTCCCGTATGAAATATAAGTTTTACTTTTATACCTTAATTTGAGGCGTATAGGTAGATTAAATGTTTTTGGTTACTCTGTTAGAAGCGTTGTTGACATTTTAGTTAAATTTATTACATTTTTCTAGATATGCTACTTATGAGATAATATAAGCAAAAAAGTTTAAATTGTTTTAAGTATTTTAATCTACGTTTACAACTGATTTCATAAATCAGATATTCGTGTAGATTATTATGCCTAGTACACAAAGTATAAAAGAAGAAAATGAAAGTATTTTTCATTTCTCTACCATTTTTATCATTGATCCTCTCATTAAATAAAACCTAAGAGAGCCAGAAATATTCTATTTTTTTCCATATATACTTTGAAAATTAAAGATTGGACAAAAAGAAGGACGTCAGAAACATACTAAGGAAATTGAAGCTATAAAAATAACACAGTAGAGTTTGCTTTATTCCTAGTTTGTTCAAAGAAGTAAATTTTTGAGAATTTTTTTTTCTCATACAAAAAATATAAAGATAAAGTAGATTTTAGATGGAAACATTTTATAAGTAATTAAAATTCATTTACGGTATTTTTATTTTCAAATGATTTATTATCTTTCTATTGTTATTCTACATTACAAATCATAGATGTCAGAAAATTTACACTAATCTACTTAGTAGAAAAACATGTCTGTTTTAACAAGAAACATAAAAAAAAATCAAATTATCTGGTTGTAAAAGTGTTGTCATGAGCCATTAGGAAAAAAACATTATCCTGCCATTTAAATTATTTAATTAAGTGATTGATTTAAGGTCGCCTAATTGAGTTTATTTAAACTGCATTTTTTTCAAAATGGTTTTAATAATTGAACGACCCAGGTTTAAAGGTTTTATATGATTCTGCCTCTCGGCTCAGAGGCTTTTAAAGACGTTTTCAAACTCAGAAATTCGCAAAACTGATTCGATTTATAATTTTCTATAATGTACCCTCCAGGTTTATTCCCTTCCCATAACTTCTATCACTATAGAAATTTACAGTTGGAATTCATAAGAATTCATGAGTACTAGTATTAGAATTAGTATCATTTGGTTATTAGAAATTAAGCAGGAAAATTTTAAAATAATACCGAGAAAGTAGTCATATGCAAACATTCAAATTACTAATTCCTCTGGAAATGAAGGGATATGAAAAATAAAGATCATATGAAATTTCATATCATTCCCTCCTCTAACTACGCTTTTTCAGTTAAAATTCTAGTCGACAGGTTTTAACTAATATGTGTTTAAAACAGAGGTGGTAAACCAGTAGCTTATATTTGTAACATTTCAACTATTTAAAAAGAGAAATATAATTTAGAATAATGAATAATAAAAATATAGAAATAAAAGAAAGGTAAATTTTGTATACATTCTAAGTTGGACATCTGAATACCTTTTATGATATAAGACGTTTTTCCATCAAAAAAGAAGCTGTAAAATATTTTAAGAAATATTTTATAATACATTAGCATTCCTAATAAACTTTTTCAATAGTAATAAGTTTCCACAAGTAATGATGTACATACCAGACAACGTTAAAACTATTCACTAGTAGTTAACTTACAGATGAAAACCGCTCTTTTTTTAACAGGAGTTTGTTCAGATTATGAAAATTATTAGAAGAAGTAATTTTATGCATGAAGGATATATATATTTTGTAACTGTTGGTTTGTACTCAGAACTTCGTTTATTTCCTATTGTAACAAAGAGTTACAGTTCTACAACACCAGCGCGAAACTGACATAGAGGCAGAAGCGTAGTCAATGACCTTCCTTCGACCCCCATTGGTCAAGAGGGGTTGCTAACCACGGAGTAGCCATCTTCGGCCCAGGCAACGCTGTCCAACAAACTTTATCGGGAGATCTGCAGGCCCCCTCAGAGAGAGAGCAATGAAGAAAGAGTGTGGAGCTTAATTTTTTCTGCACCAGTTCGAAAACCATTTTCTTTTTTACACCAAGACGACATGTTTGGCCTATCTTCGACCGAGTTTGGTTCCTTTGGCATAATGGCCTAATTAACATTTTTATTTCCTATTTACACCTTTATTTGTATTCAAAATAAATAAAATTCAGCAGGAAGAGTTAGTTTTTTTTTCAATTTTGTATTTTCTCAAGAGTACTCCATTTACACATGCGGCTGGCCTAGACGCTCAGTCGGTATTCACCTCTACATTATGTTGTCGTGACCAGGATCATAATATAGAGGTGAAGACCGACTGGTTCAAACTGGTGCAGATGAAATTAAGCGGTTAGCAACCCCTCTGGACCAATGGGGTCAAAGGAGAGTCACTCACTTCACTTTCGCCTCTAGGTCAGTTTCGCTGTGGTGTTGTAGAACTGTAACTCTTTGTTACACCTATGATTCAAATTTTCCATAAAAGTCTACTATTCTAGTCTTGTCATAACAATTTTATCCCAGTCCCTATGGGTTATTTTCCTTAGTCCATTAAATAATCTCTGATTCAGTTTTCTATGGTTCATTTTCACCAACTGGAGGAAGAAAAAAATATAAGATAAATCAGTAGGTGATTTTACCAATGATTCATTAAATGAGATTCATTTTATTTCTCGTCCTGCATCTTTGTTAAATATGGGGTAGTTGATTTATAAGTGGGACTAAAGACTTTGTCCGTGTGCAGCTCAACTTTACTGATGATCTTTCTATATTCTTGTAGGGGGTCAAACATTAAGTATTTTGGTAATTATAATAATATTGACATAACACATAACATTGGTAATTATAATATTTGTTGTATTTTTACACTTTTTAAATAACACTAAAACTACTAAGATAAGACTAAGATTCATTTTCTATTTGAAATTTCATTGTCTGAAATATACACAAGGTCATTTGAATAGGCTGCAAGATTGTAAACAAGTACAATATCTCTTTTCAAGAGGTAGTCACATAATAGACGATATGTTAAAAACAGGTTAAATATTAAAATAGTTAAGCTACAAAAAAGTTTTACAAGTATTTATTTTTTTAAATCTACACACTGGTGCTTAACTTCCTAGTAATGTAATGTTTAGTAGTTTTGGGGTAAGTAGTCGAAAGAATTTTATTTTTCAATGTTAAGTTTTGGATACATTATTTAGTAAAAAAAAAGTAAATATATTTATATATAGCCAAATATTAATTGAATGGAAGTCAAGATATATTTTATAAATTAAAGAGTGATGCGATATACTTATTTTATAAAACAATTTCTTCTCTTGCTTATTTTCTTTCATAGTTAGTATGCATTTGTTAGCTTTTATTTCGCTTGCGTGCGTGCGTGTGCGTGTAATACTCTGCACTTTGTAAGTAAATAAAACATATTACAATTGCAAGCCAAATATTTTGAGGTATATAAGCGTGTGATATTTATTCTATTATTAGTTAAGACATAATCAATTACAATAATCCTTATAACAAACATCTAGATTTCAAGACAATACTTCAAAAATAATTTGAAATAAACAACTATCTGATTTTTATTCAAACTTAAAATATAGTTTGAAATTTTATTAACATTTGTTAGGCCACGTCCATATTGTTCCAGTCAACAAAAAGTATATTCTAGGTATTGCCCGTTGCTCCTTTTAATTTAGAAATTAATACGAAACATAACATCACTTAGGTTCTTTGCTTGTAATCCAATGCTGTATTAGTTCCTCCTTCCGTGTTAAAACAAACAGTACTAGTTCTTGGCTAATTTTAAAAACTTTACAACCACAAAATATCTGTTTTTAAACTTTCGTATTAAACTTTATTAGCTTCTTATGAATGAAATACAGAACTCAATACAATTTATGATCTGTTTTGTAATCTCATAGAAAAAATCTGTTTTCAAGAAACTCAGTGAAAATTGTTCAAAAAGTTGTCAAAGGTCACACAAAAACCTATATTTCTGTTATATTTATTAAAATATTTTGGACTCAAAAAATTCCCATTCAATAAAGCATGTTTTTACATTACTCGATATGCCAAATAGCACTCCAAACGAAAACATGTTTTTAAATTTTAATTGTGCTGTAAATTACATTTTAATTTTTACTGTATTCTTTTCACTTCTACAAAGCATTTGTATAAAAAATAAAACACAACACTATTCCTATGGGGATTTTAAATTCAGATGCCCAGTCACATTAAAGTAGCAAGTGATTCTTGTATTTTGCCAGTAAAATGTTTCAAATATTATGCATAAATAAGATACATGTATCAAGAGCTGAAACAAAATTTGAGTGTAACACTAAAATGTATGCTACATAAAATACAGCAAGCATAAAATAAAAGTTTAGATTGCAGAAAAATGAAATGTAAAAAATTCAAATGTTGAAATGTAAGATTCTTCCCGGTACTACTTCAGATAGTACTCTTACTGCAACTTGAAAACAAAGACAACTCTAAAGCTGCATCAAGATGCTTATCATTTGTTCCTTTGCAGTTTTATCACGTCAACAGTTGATTTTCTAAATTCTTCAGAGCCAGCATGTTTTCTATTCAGATGTTTTAGAAATTTTTCTTCTCGTTTTAACTCAATATTTTATTCCTATTTCAAAATGTATTGTAGATTATATTTTTTGTATAGAACTACTAGTAGATCTGAATGAAGCTTTTAAATAATTTTTGACTATAAAAATGGTGTAAAGTTTTCACTACACTTTGAGTTCTTTTCGTAAGTACTGAATTTTAGAAGTGGTTAGAAATTTATTTTCTAATTATATTTAGTTGGAAGCCTCATCTAAAATGTTTATTAACCAATCAAGTATAGATTATGAGTTTTTTAAAGGAGCAGTAGTAATGTATACTACGAAGGTATCTAAAGTGTTAACAGTATCTTAAATTTCCTTAGTCTTTGTCAAGATTATTCAATCAAATTTGAAACAGATTTTTCAAGAGCAAAAATAATATAAATAAATGGTACTTGTTTTGTCCAAGTTAGCTGACATATCAAAGAGAAATATTTAACAGGTGTAAAACTATTTTAATATTAGTTATAAATTACAAAAATTTGTAATATAAGAAAACAAGCTCACATTTGTAACTAACGATACTGCTAGACTCCTACATTACTTTTTGACGATAAATAAAAAGGGATAATCTTACAGTGCAGCGTATAAAATTAAAAGGGGCCTTTGCCTTACTATTAACCTCTGAACTCATTGATATTTACTGGTGTAAGTTGAAATAAAAAATCGAATAGACTACTACCTGTCTTTCATTGCAGAAATCCGTTATAAAAAGTGGCGTTGTTTCTATGGACAAACTTCTGTTTATAACCCTTGAAAATTCAGGTAAAGTTAAGTCGGAGATACGGTGTTGTATCTACACCCAAATTTGGATATACGAATTTATTCTAACAGTTTTTATCCAACAATTATCAGTACATTTCATAGTACTAATATTTCCTTTGATTTTTTATTGAAGGTTATTTTATATGTAATGTTATAGTAACTTTCAGATACACGATCAGAAGAAATATTTACTTCTTAAAGGTGAAACTGAACAAAGACGAATATCTATTCGACCATGAGATTCAAACCCACTGACTCCGATACCGAAGAGTATTGCTTCAACTATTTAATCATTTTTTTTCAGTTTCTTAAAATGTATGTATTGGATCAAAAGCTCAATAACATCTTCATCTTATGGGGGAGTTTTCCATGGGAGAGTACGCGTCGTACAAAACCTAACGGGTTAGTACCTGGAAAAGAAACCTTTGAAATCACAATAAAAAATATAGCACTTGATTCGGTGGTGATGTATAGTGAAATACACGTTATAACCATAACCTCTGTCTTAATATCTAAATTAAATTTGGCTTTTCGCCAACTTATGTCTTAAGTCTTAAACTAAAAAAGCCCATTAGACATTAAAAAAAAAGAAGTTATTATTGAATTAATGGAATTTATTGAGATATTAAGAAGAAATTTTAAAAAAATAATTAATAGAGGCCAATTGACTGAACATTTAAAATGATGAAATTAAAAAAGGAGAAAACAAAAAAAAATCACTTAACGAAACGAAACGAAAACTACGGAGGACGCACCTCCGGGTTCCTCTTTTTTCCGTGGGTAGTAGGTTTCTTTTCTGCTTCCATCCTGGCTGCTGGGCATCAAGTTCGCAAGCCAAGTTCTCAAGCTAACTCATGAAAATTCCTTTTGCACGGTGGAAAATCGCTCAGCGCTGCACTAAAAACACACCAATGTGTGGAGTGGGGATATGTCATATCATAAAAAGACCGAATTTATAAACTATTGCAGCGTGGTGCTCACCAAGGAGAACGCCAAGTGACGCTCTTGGTATATGAGATGTCATCTTGGACAAGTGTGATTGAAAATCCTGAGCGACTTATGCGTTAAAAAAATAACATTTTGTCTCACCAACGTAATAATTGGGAGCTTGGCAGGGAAGATACAAATAGGGTATTTTTATTTAAGGAAAACTTCATAGGCTTAAAGGAAAGTAAATGGAACATTATGACGCATCTTTTTAAATTTTCATGGATATGTCACCAATTTATCTTCTCTCTCTCTGCTATTGGCAAGTTAGTATTTCTCTTTTTCAAAAGTCTTTACAAGACCTTTTATGCACCATCGTCTGGCTGTTTTTAACTTCCTACTTTCTGCACATCAAACAAAATAATATGGGAACTGTTGCTATTTAGTTACTTTTCAGGATAGATCTAGTGTTTTTCTTCTCTATTCGTTTTCTTTATGTTTGTACACTGTTTATATTAAATATTTTCTTAAAACCTAACATTGAAACTGCTTAATATTTTGTAGAAAAATGATCATCCCTAAAAACTGAAGAGTGAAAAAGCAAGCAACCATCTATATTACCGAGACAACTTCTAACCAACACGAGTTATCTTTAAAAATGTTAAAATATGTCTGCGAAAAATAGAATGGCATGCGAAAATTTTATCTTCGCCCGCCACTCTTCTTTACATAAAATTACGTTATATGGACTTTCTTTTCTATACTAGAATCTATTTCTGAAAGACATTTTTTTTTGTATCCCCAGTTCAATTTATTCCATCGGTTTAAGATTACGATAGTATATTTAGAAGTTTGTATAAAATATATCGTCTTTGATGTTTTAGAAAGTGTCTAGGAATTCAAGTTTAGATTCCAGCATGCAGTTCCATAAAGATACGAGCAATGCCAATAAAAAAATATTAATTTTACAAAATAGCTTTTATTTGCAGTAATATGACGGTTGTCACGTTTTATATTTAAAAACAAATTTCTTTTAAACATTAAGTTTTATGCATATGGGCATCATTAATATTTTATTTTCCGGTAAATTTGTTACTGACGAATACACATAATTAAAAGTATTTGTATTCCTACATTAAAATAAGGGATCTTTTGCAGCTTTTCGTTACTCGTTTATAACCTAGGGAAAAAAAAGGTATGTTAATATCATGGAACAAAAGTGAGAATCTGATACGATAAGAGATTGCATCATAGCTTCTCCTGAGCCCAGGGCATAGAGCTCCTTTAAACTCAAACTCAAATATCCTCTCGGTCGATGATAAGTTAAAACTTATTCAAAAGAATAACATTAAATTGAAAAACCCTGTCTCAAAATACCTTGGTATGTACGCATAATTAATGCTTGCCAAATTAGATGAATGTTCTTTTGCATATAAATGTCTTCGAAAAGGCATGCAATGAAAACTTTTTCAGTCATACCAGATTCCGTCACAAGATGTTACTAGTATATATTTATCAGATTTGGATGAACTGCGTTGAAATAAAAGTTATTTAATGCATAATAATATTTCCTTTATCTTGACTTCTATTTTTTGGGTTAAAATGCATACATATTCTTATTACTTTTTCCAAATCAGACAAACTTGTAAGAAATCCTGCACATTCTCTAGTGGAAATAAACCCTTTGGTCTGTCATGTGATAAAAGTTCAAATGCTTTGCAGTCAAAGAGTATTGCAAGAGAATGAGAAGTTGTAAAGATTATATGTAATGGTAAAAAGAAATAGTAACTTAACTCTTTCTTGGCTTGCGTTGCATATCATACGTTCGGTATATCCGTGTCTATAAATTTGGCGTTGCATGTCATACGACGAGGAGAAAAATTACATCGTTTGAAATCCATCAACAGTCCACGCGTTTCATTATATTTTGCTACTCTTTCCTGTCAAAAAGATAAGAATATTAAGTAGGTACTTCTGTAAGCGGCATGATGGGAATCTTTGCACTGTTTATGAATTGGCAATAAGTTTATTTAAATAAAACATTAATTTGGATTACAGTGCTGGGAATAAGTAAAATTAATTTGGAGAGCAAAAAGTTAACATGATTTCCCCATATTTTCATGAATTCATTACGAATGCTTACATATTTTCTTAAAAAACTAATACTTTATATATAATATTCTGAATTAAAAGAGAAAAACAAAAATAATTATCGAACATACTGTATTTGGCTTTGATTTGAAACAATTATCGTGTAAAGAAAATTAGATATGTGTCTCTGTTTACTATTTTCGCTTCCCATATAAAATCCCATCTTTGGATTTTAAGATGATTTAGTGGTTATTGCTCAGAGTTAGGATCCCAAGAATCCTGTTCAAGCCTGGAATACACTTGAAACTGTAAACGCTTAAATAGTTCACAATAAAACTGTCGGTATGAATATTCTCTAAGAAACTTATGGGTGAAATGGACATTATCAAGAGAAAAATAAATACCACCTCCTAAGAAAAAATTAAATGAGGTGGATCTTTCAACAGGGTATAAAGACAATTTTACAACTGCGATGGTAGAAGGCCTGTCTCAATCTACCAAATCAAATCAACGACTTTTAAAAGCAATGATACAAAAAGTCTGTGGTAGATAAAAGTTATCATATATGTTTAACTTAGTAAAGAAACAGCTACGGTTTTATCGAAGTAAACCTTTTATGGGTTAAAGTTGCTTACCTTCAAAAATGTAATAAAAATTCAAGAATATTTTTTGTTAGGATAAGAGACTTCTTAGACCCATCCTCGCCGAAGCCATCCGGAAATGATGACCAACTGTTCCTAACGCTTCAATCCAATTTAGCACAAGAAAAAAAAATTTCCCAACTAAAATTTTGTGAAATAACCAAACCAGGCAACCATACTGCGACCCACCGAAATTTCGTTAAGAGCCATAAATAGGGTAAGGTCAACTTTTATTCAAGATAAAAATAATTCGTTTGATATAGCTACCCCCAGTTTGATTGGCTATTTTCAAATTGTAGAAAAAATTTTAATTCGTACTTTCTGTACATAAATACATTATATTTTCCAGGTGGTTTGACTCAGTTAAACATTTCTGATTTTTTATTACGAGTCTACCCATAAGGATTTTATTGCAGTAATTTTTTCCTTTCCACTGTGAAGGCAATTTTGTTTAATTCCTCTCCAGGATCTTTTTAATAATCTTTAAGGAGCTTGACTATATTATATCCATAATTATTTTTAAAACAAATAAGATGCACCAAATTACCTTGAATAGTATTTGATGATTTTGTAGAAACCGTTACATATATATTTCTTAAATTTATTGTTAAATTTAGATATATATAGAGCAGATTATTAAGACATAGGGATAGATATTTAGTTCATTCGTAATTACATTTTAGCAGCTACTTTACAGTGTAGAGCTGGAGTTTTTTTTTCAAAAGTTAACTTTAAAATATTTTAAGACATTTAATTTAACTTTTTATTTAAATTTTAATTGACTGATGTAAGAGAAACCTTATATCATTAAGCAATATTTAGGGTACTTATCTTCCCATTATTGTAACTATGTATTTTTAAAGTGTTTTGAAAGTTTTTTATTTGCATTTCAATTGTTTAAATACAATCATACCTGATCATCTACTACTACAAGTACTCATTTGTTACAAGTTAAATGTTTCTCATATAATTTACTACTAGTCGTTTTATTTCCTCTGACGTATTATGCCGCAAGCAGATAAACTTTTGGACTAAATTGTCTTCTGAATTTTAAAAATTTACAAATGACTTTACAGTGGGAGAATATTTTATTTCTATTGTAATGACTTTACGTCGGAGAGGTTTTGTAATAATGGAGACTTCATTTTCCTAATGTTGGCTTCTTTTCTTAGTAGCTAAACTCAAATACTCTTCCTGCCATCACAGT